>JAWWEV010000083.1:47496373-47562902 GCA_035583235.1 Hafferia zeledoni
AAATCAATCAAAGCCAATCACAAACCAAAAATCCCAAGGAATTATAATGCATTAGTTTCACCTGGAAAATACCAGCCAGGAAATAGACCATTCCAATCAAAACTCTCCAGAACAACAGAGACACAGACATCTGTACCAGAATCATGATACAAAAAACCTTATTTCAGGATTCTTCAGTGTGACCATGTGTTGTGAATTAACTATTCATAAGACAAACAAAGGAGCAAAACAAAAAAAACTAAACAACCAACAAAATCAAAGGTATCATGCACAGCAAGCGATCTGTCAACACTAGGTCTTGTGTTGTGCCACACATGCTCAGCATCATCTTATCATGCTTTCCCAAACACGTATTTCTTCATAAAATGAGTTCCTCATATTTTTACACTTTAAGATCTCTGAAGTCAACACCATTTTTCATTGGCAATGTACAGGAAGACCATACAGTCTTAAATTAAAACAACAAAAGCTATCCATAAATTTCCCCAAGAAAGCATAAGCAAGTGGAAGATAATCTTACAATGTGCAGCTACTGTTCTCAAACCTGCAATGACAATGTCTCTTAGGATGAATTTTTTAAAATAAATCTCTCATTATTATCTTCTGGGAAATAAAAAGAAGGCAAGAAGCGAGACATATAGCAGTCAAATTGAGCTCTCCACCTTCCCTCAATATAGATTTCCTCCCCCTCCATTAGGCAATTTACAAGTGATGACTAATCATTTACATACTACAATACGTAAAACACACTTATGGTTGTTTGGGTGGGTTTTCAAAGGGACTCAGGTTTCCAAAAAAATATTCCAGAGAGAGTATAAATAGTAAAAAGGAATCCGTCAGAAAATAGCCATTAAAAGTGAGATATTTTTACTGAAAATATGTCTCTGCTTCTTTTATGTTTTCAGGATATCTGGTTATTCAGTGATGAACGCACTTTTTACTACTGTCAGTGCTGCAGTGACAGTACTGCTATGGAAAAACATACTGCACTATTCTTTTCCTTGCACATCAACAGAAATGTCAGTGATGATTTGACTGTCAAAACCTTCAGTACTGAAGTGACGCAAAAGGCTGAACAAATGCACTTCTGTTTTTGATCCCCAGGTAGAAACCACAAAGCTTGTTGCTAGGCAAAAGCCACCTTCTTGGTTTGCAAGTGAGCAAAATTTCATAGGGGTGTTGGGATCTTAGAAGAGGTCTACAGGAGCTTGTGGCAAAATTTCAGCCCCTAATTCCTTAAAGCAACTTGAGTATTGCACACAGCAATGCAACAGTAAATACAGGGGCCCACCAAGTCATTTGTAAGTCCACTTTAAGGGGAATATAATCTGTTTGTACAGAATTTACAAGCACCAGCTGCTCAGCGTATATTGTGGGATGGAAATGGTGTTTTTTTCTGAAATGGATTTCTTTTTAACAGGATTTTCAGTTTAGAAGCTGAAAGTACTACTGAGCTTGAGCAACTGCAGTCAGAGCTTGAAGAGAAAGAGATGGAAGAAGGCGTGTATGGTCACATACATTCATACAACACATACCACGCAGATGCCAAGAAAAGCCTGTGGGAAGGAATACACAATTTAATGCAAGAGTTTAAAAACTATACCCAGAAGAAGAGCTGTCAAAAAAGCAAAGAACAGAAAAACACACAACAACATTAGACAGCTCTATGCAATGAGCAACTGAGAGCTGACCATCACCTGAAAAGAAAGAGCCCACTACAGGTGAGCAAGCCCTTTCTGTATTATATGTTAAGTGTTTTGATAGTCTCATAAGTATCACATACTGAAGCAGGTATTTCAAGAGCATTATGCTCCCAGCATCAACATGTCTTCTCTCAGAGAGGAGATGAGCAGTATTATCTTAACTAAGAGCAGGCAGCAGCAGGCAAGACTGAACCCTGACAGAGTGAAATCAAGGATTTTTCTTCAAACAGATCTGCCAAGCATAGAGGTAAAACCCATTTCAACCTGAATGGACTCTGTTACTGAGAATTGGCTGATGCTGGCCATATCTACATGCCAGGATCCTCCTCATTCCATAGTGAAACTCCACTCTCATGAATGGTTTGCAGGTACAACCCCATGAGCTGGAAGCAGAGCTGTCAGTCTCGATTTTCACTATGTAATGTATACCTCATTCATACAGGATAGATTTGACTCATTGTTGCTAACTCACTCATCAGACTCCTGGAAACCACTGTAAACAGCCTATGATATCATCTTAAGCTTATCAGGAGACACAACCCTCAATGCTGTGAAATTCTCACTGCTTAAAGCATAAATTTCCTGTTATTCGACATTTACTTAAATGTTCTGGTTTCTACCATCAAGCAAATCTAAGAGGATCTCAGGTTTCACACTGAAAACAGAAGTTTCAACTCTCTATGGTGGCTTTAAAGAAAATCTTTAAATCATGACACAGGTGGTACAGTGTGTTCCTTCCTCCTCTTTTCCCACATTTCCCAAAGAAATACACAAAGGCACTTGGAAGCAAAATTTGCTGCAGTGTCTTAACTTAGCCAGACAGTAATCCACAGCAGCTCTTGTATCAAAATGCTTTAATATGAAAAAAACGCTGGCAAACTGAATAAAAATTGAGGCTATGAAATACATAGAATCTCACAAGTCCAAAATGGAAAAAATATTTTTAATGGAAATGTTTGATGTCTTGTCTTGTTTCCCACCTCCTCTTGTCTTCACTTTATCCCCTCTTCCTCATCACTATAAAACCAGATAGAGTAATTGCCTACATTTTCTGCTCCTAATTGCCACAGACCTTCGCACATAAAAGGTTATTTAAACTCATTTACTGATGGCACTTTAGGAGAGACTGTCAGCAGACACTATTTTTTTTCAAGAGTTACAGAAACGTGAGCATCTGCAGAGAAGCAACAGCACAATGGCCACTGACCCACCTCAAGCAGACCAGTAATAAACCACCAGTGGCAATGGTGGTCAAATTTTATGAAAACAGGCCAAATTGAAATATATAAGACTAAATTCGAGATCCTGTGCAATAAGCAGATGTCTTTTAAAAGAGGCAACTGGGTGATCTGGGGCAGCACCCCAGATATCTTGGAATAGCACTGGCTCTCCTCCCAGCCTGCACGTGAAACCCGGTATGTACAAATTATAGCAAGAATTAGAACAGTTTAACAACCAAAGATAAAAACCAGCAGCAAATCAACTTTTCCGGTTTACACCTGACTTGTTTTTTCAAATGGATCCTCTTGTTCCTAACAGAATGCCACCAATATTTTTCCATTTTAATCCCCTATCAGATGACCTCATGTCAATGTCATCATCTTCAGCCAAGTAAAAATGATGTTCCCTTCAGCTTGTTATATTTCTGCAAACCTAGAAGCTTTACCCAGGAAAATACAGATGGCCCACAGGGAGAGTCTGCTTTGTTTTAATACTTAAGAAAAGGCTTGGGGAAAAAAAAAAGAAAGCTCTTTTATCTGTCACAATGATCATTTGAAGTCTTTCAGGATCAGCATGAAAAGATATGAGGCTTTGAGTGATCTGGCTAATAAATGTCAATCACCCAAGTTTAGTAGGAACCGAGAAACACCCAAACTTTTAACAAGCTAATCAGGTGTACAAATCAGCACCACTGGAATGATCTGCTTGCTTTAGCCCAGCCTTCAACACTGGCTCATGCATTTCAAACACTTACACTAAATTATATCTCATTCCCAGACCAAACCTGACAAATTTCCTTCAAATCAAAGTCATTAAATTAATTGGTCTCACTGTTAAATGGTGGAAAACACACAGTACTTGTGACTCAAATACAGGGACAGAGAGGTTCCCAGCCATCCTTTTCATGCACACAAATCTCCTTGAAATTTAAAAAAAAAAAAAAAAAAAAAAAGGTCATTTTCCTTAAATCCTGTAAGGAAAACAATAGACAACATCAGAAAATAAACCATTCAAATGGAAAGAGGGACTGAAACTCATCTTCCCAGATAATCAGGTCTATTTCTCAGCTATCAAAGATAATTATATCACAAAGTCCTCTTTAGAGACCAACAGCTTTATTTTACGATTAGAGGGGGTCTAGGGAGAATGCTTTAGTAATCTTACAGTAAGGATGCTCAATAATCCCACTGCCTTGCCAGGACATCTCTTCTCCATTATCTCATTGTACACATCAAATACTTAGTCCATTTTTCTTATTGTGTCAATAGTTGTTTCTTAGATTAATTAGCTCTGTTGATTTCTCAACAATTTTGTCTTCCTGTGGGAAATAACTGTACATCACCTCATTATTTGTTGTCAGGTTTAAAGAAGCCCATTCCTTTTAATTGCCAGTTAAACAGGTCTACACTATTACCATTATTATCTCTATCTAATCTATTTTTTTTATCCACTGGCAGTCTGCTTCAGCATTTCCTCACATCTCACCAGGACTGCACTCTGCACACAGATGTTCCTCCACCCACCAATGGGCAGCTTCAGAAGGCACTAGAGGAGCTCCATCTCCACAAACACTAAAGCCATTTTAAAGACAGTGAATAACACAAGGACATCCCAGAAGGAATGCTATCATTTCAATAGGAAACACTGATCAATAGCACAGTATAAATGAGCCTGGGTTCCTCACAGAGGGGTCTCAGCAGCACTGAGGGCAATCAGAGCTACTGCAGGGTCTGGGAGCCATCACAGACTGAACTCGTGAGGCTAAAGATACCCAGCACAGGCTAAGTGAGATCACTAAAGATGTGTTACATCATGATACACTGCTATGCATAATGAAATCTGGGAGAAAATACATCTTACATTACACTTAACTTCAATAGAATATACATATGTAATTGTGTTTAATGCAGAAGTTCTTGAAACATTTTTTGTTTCTCTAATTCAAGTTATCCCTACTCTTTCTTCCTTTGATGTCTTCTCTTTGCCATTTGTATTCTTTCACTTAACTACAGATTAAGTCCATTTTGCTTTACACATCACAGGAACTACAAGGTTGACTTATTTCTTCACTCAGTTCCTCCCAAAGCTTAAGCACTTGACTAGAAAACCCAAGCACCTCACACCTGCATTTGGAGCATATATGCCATTAAAGAGCTCAGTCTAACCAGCAGGTAACAAATGAGTGTCCAGCTAAGCCATCTTTCATCACTCACTAATAACCAAACACAAACCAGCTGAGTTCAAGGAGAGCGAAAACTCCACAATATCGCTAAACAAAAGAAAGAAAAAAAATTTAGTGCACTACTAGCACAGTATTTTAAAATACATAACACTCAGGAAATGGATGGCCCATAAATTATGACCAATGGCTTTACACTTCTTCCAACATCACCAGCGGACAGAGGCGTAACCAGAATGAAAATGTAGCAGGAACCATCACTGAGTTTCACATACGCTTGTCCAGATTTTTTTCCTTTCCCAATTTCTATAATAGCCTCTATATTTCATCCTGCCATTTCTTGACAAATTAGGTGCATTTGCACTAGCACTAGCTTAATTGGCAAATCCTGAAAGAAAATAATTGCTAAGAGCAAAGCAGCATTACGCTGATGAAACAGACCTGAGCTTAACAACTGGAATTGCCTTAGCAGACAAACACTGACTGCAAAACAGTAAAAAGCTTTCATGTAAGAACTGAAAGAAAAAAGCCACATTATTACCCCCCAAAACCCTCTTTTGATTCTTGGAATTAAACATGGTAGCTCTTCCTGTTTGTCCTAATACCATTTTCTGAAACAAAACCAGCCTGCAGCAAAAGTAAAACTTTTCATTTCAATAAAAAAACCCCAAAAGTTGTAAAGGTTAAAAAATAAAACCAAATAATCCCCATCATACAGTATGAGACATTCTCTCTGCTCAGAAACAGTGCAATTATACTCTTGATATTCAAAGATAATTCTTATCAAGCCTGTTTTAATGCAGAGTAAGTTTTCTAAGCTCACATTCCAACCAAGTCTTACCTATCGAAGCCAATAAAGGCTAGATAGACCCTTTAAGAGTTCCTTTTAAGATGATTTAATGCTTTTTTAATGTATCATTTTATTAATTTATCTTTATCAACAATGGAACATTCCTAAAATTTCTTTGATTGTAGAGTTAGGAGAGCAACATCCAGTGAAAACAGCCTACATAGACTAAGTGTCATCAAGTACACTTATTTTGCTGCACAATGCTCTTCTGTCTAAAATCTTACAAGAAGTATAGACAAGATTTTCACAGTTTTCAATCAAGTCTGGAGATGCCCATTTTTAACTTGTCTCTCCTAAGAATGAGTATATTTTCACACCAGATCCACAACCTCTTTTTCTCACTTGAAGACCTCCTGAAAAAAATTAAGGCAATATCTTTCATTATATTTCTGTACTAATACTACAGAGAAATGATAAACACATATAATAGATATAAATATCTATATAAATTTGTATATTTTAAGTATTTAATCTATGTATCTTTACATTTGAATAAATGCATATTTGTACTTTATGAAAACACATGCATCTCATTTTGTTGATTGAAATTTTGTCTGGTCTCAGGCAATGCAGTTAAGTAATCAATACCACATATTACAGAAAGAAGCCTTAAGGATGCTATGGATTTTATTCAATACTCTATATTGCCATGGTTTCAAAAGAAAATTAGGAAAATCATCAATTAGAAGTCAAAATGCCTAATGATTAAAAGCATGTTACAAAAGCCAGTGAAACCATTACACATTTCTGCACAGTGTTCCAAGCACTGAAGTGCCAAATACCCTCAACTTATGCTCACTTGTAAAAATAACAAACACTTCAAGGCTGACCTTTTCTCAATTCCCTTGCCATCTGTAAAAATACATTCTCCTTCTATGTTAAAACCCCATCCTAAAATATGTATTGATAAACAACTCATTTCCTCCTTAGCAGCATCAGTACAATATGTTACACATTGCAATCAATTCCTGAAAAAAAAACAAACAAAAACATTCCACTATAAAATACCAAGCAGGTATTTATACTGTCACCCTAATGGCCGGTGAGAGGATGAAATCCTCTTCAGATTCAGCTACAATAGTCAAAAGAAAAAAGGCAGAAGCTCAAGTTTACAGAACAGGCAATGCCAGTTCACAGATTTGCAGCTTTGCCTTGAAAAGATCTTGCCAGAAACCCTGTGGTTTCTACATAATGTTTGCCTTTTCCAGTGGGCAATTCGAGGCTCCCTGTGATACTGTGAACAAAAGGAAAGGCAGAAAAAGTGTTTCAATGTCTGATTGGGTTTTTCAGAGAAGAAATTATGACATATTTATGAGAGAGAGCTAAGCAGTTTTGTTAAAAATGTAATTGGCCACCCTGCATACACCCAGCCAGAAAGCCTCATGAAACACCAGCTAATAAAAGAGCACTGAATACACAGAAGAAATCAAATATTCAAGCCAATGTCCCCAAGGAAATGTGCTATTAAATTTAAACTAGAAATATATATACAGTTAATCCAAAAGGACATTCAAAAAACAATCAGAAAAATGGTGAGGTTTTCAGCACTTTAAATCTTGTTATACAGATTGAAGTCTCCACAAGTTCAAATATGATTTTAAGAAAACTTCTATAATATGAAAAAATTGTGTTTACCTGCTGTGAAACAATCTGTCTTACTTGGCACTAGAAACCACTAACTACATCAATGATCTAAAAATACTGAGATTTAAATTACAGGAGAGAGGTGTGGGACCGAAGCTCCACAGCCTGCAATACATTTGATTTCCACTGCAGAATGGCCACATCATCATATTTTTTGTATTTCTGTGCTCAGTATCAGAGAGTAAACAAAAATATGATTATCAAGCACAACACCAAAATAGCAGAGGAGAATATATTGTATGAATTTTGAAGAAGAAAAATGGAGGTGGTAGGACTTTACTGATATGATACACTATGATAAATTGATATATATCAGAGACAGCTCTACGCTACAGATTCTTTAAAGATTTATTTCCAGGCTTGTGTCCAATCTGACCCTTAAACAAAATTTTTAAATGGGACCTTCATTTAAAAGTTGTTGGTTTGTTTTTTGTTTGTTTTTTTTTTTTAATAAAAGGCTTTCATAAAAATTCAAGAACCTGCCTCTTTGATTTCAGAATTTAACACATACTTTGGAACTTCAGTTGTCCTAAATTATTTAACTAATATTTCATATTGGCTGCTTATGTATATCTTAGTGGCACTCAACCACATAATTCAGTGACTCTTTTTTTCCTCCCTCTAAACATTTTTAGAAGTCCATCTGTGAATTAAGAATGTTTTACCTATTTAATCGTATTTTTGTGTCTAGGCTGACCTTTGCCTTCAAGAACTGAAACCATCATATTGTGTAAGACACAAAATCTGTTTGGTTAATTACTTCTTCATGTGTAATACTATGCTATTTCAGCCTCAGGATTTGATACCTTTAAGATTTTCAGAGGCTGATGAAACATGACACAACTGTGGGAAAGGGCAAGTCAATAACCACTTCTGTCTCTGTAAGCCCAGTCCTGAGGAAGTGCCATCCTTCTTTCAAATTGCCCTTCCTAATAAAAAAGACCTTGTCCTTTGCATGTCTTATTGTAACATGTCAAAGTGCCATGGCAAAAATTTATGCCTTTTTATTCTGATATGAAAAATTAAGTGCCTGAGAACTTTCCACAAAAGACAACAGAAGTGGCTTATTGTATGTTGTCCTTAATTTATAATATGCTCTACAGCAAAACAAATCTTTTGACCAAGTACTGATGAAAACCCTGTATCTGCTGTACAATTTGAAATACTGATCAGAGGGGAAGAAAACTGCAGTTTCACACAGAAGAATAAGGTAACTATTCCACAAACAGTATTGTAAGTGCTACAATATATCACAATAACCTAATTACGAAATTTGGTTTATAAGTATTTAAAAAAAACCAAAAAACAAACAAACAAAAAAACCCAAACAAACCCTGTCTCTCCCTCCCTCCAATTGCGAGTAAACATACTCTGTTTTAAAATGTGTTTAAAATATCCAGGTGCTTGTTATAGACAGATGTCGACTATAGGCAAGCTTACCAATATTCCAAGTTTTAGCAGATACCAGCAGAAGCAAATGTAAATAATTACATACCAGCAACTCTGAAAGAGAATCACTGAACTCCAGTTATACATGACTTCCAACAAATCTGTATGATTGAGTGAAAATTTTCACTCCACTATGGAAATGAAAAAATCCCAGCCTAAAATACTAAAACTTTTGTTACTGTAAGAAATATCTCTTTGTGACTAAATGAGTAATTTCCTGACAGTATAAAAGCTACAGCAACGTCTTAAAACAAACTTAAGAGAGAACTTAAAAAACTAATTTTATAACAAAATATATTCAATATTAACTTCAGCTGCCTTTTTAACCTATTTTCCACAATAATTCAATTAAAATAGTTGTATCTCTTAGAAATGTTCTCTCTCTTCTTAAAATTCATACTTCTAGAATGTCCACTGGGTTTCTTTATGCTGAACAGGACTAACTGGGCAGAAGTTTTCTAAATGCATGTACTATATATATACATATATATACACACACACATAATAATCTAACAAGTTTCATTTTCTAGCCCTAGAAGCCCAACAGAAAAGAAAGTTAATGAAACCATTGCATACCACAGAAAGCAAACTACCTAGCAGGAAGTTCAGTGCTGGAATTAGATCCATAGCTGCCATGAATCAGAGAACTTGTAGGCACTGTACAGGTTGTCCTCTAAATACCAAAGTAACTTATCTTTAGAAAATTTCCACCATTTAGGAAGGACCAATCACAGGTCCACCAGCAATTCCTATAACTACACCATGCAGTCCAATGTGTTAAAGGCTTGGCAACACCAGTAAAGCCAGATTTGACTTGAGTTGAAAAATGTGCCAGAAAAGCCCTGATCCTCAGAAAATCCTGTGTGTGGAGCCTCAAGATCATCCTCAAGCCTATGATCTCTCATTGCTACATATAAGAGATAATCCTTGCATCAGAGAATTAAACGGATAAAACCCCAAGGAATAGCAGTATTTCTCTCTTCTTTCTACTCTCCTTCTCAGTCTTGGTTCTCCTAAAATAGCTGTTGAGTTCGACAGCCAAGTCATGGAAAACAAATGTAAAATTTAGGACCTCCATGCTGGTATATGACCATAAAAATAGCTGGATTTACTAACAGTAAACATCATCTTGACTTATAATCAAGGAGTCTTGAAGCTGTGGTTGCCAAATCTACCGTCTCACAGTACACTGCCCAGCTCCAATTGAAGATTATCAGCAGCTGCAAAGGTAACACCTGTTGAAGCCATACAAAGCTGTAGTTGCTTTTCAAGTCTAATTTGCCATTTTAACTAGAATTACCAAATTAAATAGATTGCACCCTGTCTGATGAGGGGGAAATATTTTTTAATATGTGTTTATCCAGCATCCTCTACATTTTGACAGGAGCTGCTTTGAGCTACCATAATACAGGAAACAAGCCAAAATAATAAAAGAATGCAGTAGGTATGGTTAGGGACAAAACCAAATCCCTACTAAAACTGTAAAAGTCCTATTAAAACATTCTGTTAATCAGAATATAGACCAAAGAATAAATAATAATAATAAATACAGAATAACGACTCTTAAATGTTCATTAATCTCCAAGGACAGGTGGACACCAAAATATCACAGACCCTTATGAAAATTTCAGTTTCTTATCATAAGATACAACTAACAAGAATTTCTGCACTTGAACTCCAATTGTAGTAAATTAAACAAAATCATTGTAAATGCAGTGTCCTGCTGTTGATTATAAACTATCCTGCTGCTCTACACAAACTCCTCTGAATTTAAATGGGAGTCATAAGAGGAGGAGGATGGTTGAAAACCTGAAGAATTACAGTAATGCTGACACTGAAAATGAAACTATCTCCTTGAACTGAGCAGAAATAATCAGACCCTAGCATCACCTGTCTCAGATCAATCTTCCTGATCCTGTAACTTACATATGAAAGACTTCATCTGTCTGATAGCTAAACATTCAAACATCAGAACCAAATGAAACATGGTAAAAGAAGGATGAGACTGAAAGCAGGCTAAAGCGAGATGCCTTACAGCTCAGGAGTCCCACCACTAGACTAGTGAACAGAGCAAGACTTATTATTCTGCCACAGCAGCTTGGTGAGGTCAGCTCCAACAATCCTTGCTCAGTTCAGGGTTTTAATAACATTCCTGATACCTACATGGTGTAGCCTTGGCACAGGAACTGTTAATTGTATGGCAGCACAGAAATCAAAGGCTTGCTAGGATGCAAAATGGCACAATGCACAAGGCAGCAGAATAGAAACGTAATTTAAGTATCCTTTTACGTGTGTCTGTAAGCCAAGAAAGTAATATTTCAATCTGTTTATCTAAAAACATTTATCAGAGATAATTTGGAATGTACTGAGATGCAATGTGGCTGTAATGGAGCTCACTGTTTTAGCCTTTTCATTTCACTGCATACAGTTATTTATTTCTTCTTGTATCAGTTTTCATTAAATGAAGGAGAAGGTTGCTATGCAGTTTTCACAGGGATACCAGGATGGCATTCATGACCTGATTTTTATCACCAGTGGGCACAGAAAAAAATTTGCATGCAAAAGGAAAAAAAAAACATTAATGTTACATTTCAAAAGAGATTTTAAAAACACAGAAGTCAAGATTTTCAAAGTGATGGCTCCCACAGCATGCATAATGTGTTATAAGGAAGATTCTGTATTGCTATAGTCTATGTTTTATGCAATTTAGCCTGGTTATGATTGTTGCGGGAACCATAAGCAGCCATCCTGACAGTTTCCTTCTCAACTGCAATGTTGCACTAATGGAGTTTTGGTACTTAATTTCCTTGTTTGCTTCAAAAATGAGGGGGGAAAAGAAAGGAAAAGATACTAGGAAAGAGGGGAAGAAAAAGCAGGAATATTATAATTTCTATGCATTGTAATTATTTAAGTCCATGGTGAATTTGGTATTTAAGAAGAGTTGACAGCACCAAGTACTAGGCAAAAAAACCCCAATAGTTAACACTAAAAAGCTTTTAAAACACCATGAAGGCAAATCTGCTATCCCTGCTATGAATTACTTTGCTATGGCAAGTGCAATGGGCACTAACACACTAGATCCCCTTTATCATGTCTCCAGTTCTGAATGCAGCCAGTCAAGAAAAGACCTATGTCTCTTGGACAACTTAAAGACCTCACATTTTCCATTTCAGTCAAAATCTTCTCCAGTCAAAAGGAAATTCTTCACTGTACAATGATATCATACCAAAAATAATACCAAGTGACAATGGATTCTGAAGGCAGACAAATTCAGCACAAATGGAAGCAATGTTCCCTCTTTCCCCAGGAGAGAGATAAGAGGTCTATGGCCTAACCAGCCTTCATAAGACACACAAAAAGACATTATCTTGTAACTCTTAGGACATTTGCTGCTGTGTGTTATTTATTCAGTTTGCATGTTTATCACTTTCCCACACCCATTTCATTTTCTTGACACGGGCAAAGCCTGTGAAACTGCACAACTCTTAAATCAGTAGGACTCGACTAACCCTTTAAGTACTGCCACAACAACTCTGAATACTAATCATTGTAACTTCTAGCTTTGGGAAATCATTTTCAAAAAGCAAACAAACAAACAAACACAAAAACACCAAAAACACCCCCAACCCCCACCAAAACCCCAAACCACAACAAACAACAAAAAAATCCAAGTAAACCCTCCCAACCCTACCTAACCTATTTCTTGTTCAAAGAGATTTGCATTTGTATATGTAAGTTGTGCAGTTCATTTCCCAACCCTGAGTTTCTCAGCTGTTTAGACTCAGAGCAATTATTAAATAATTAGAAAAAAATTCTAGCCACTGGACAAGTCTTATTTGGTCTGCTTTCTCCTACAGAAGTATCCAAACACACTATTTCCTCTGGAATTTCAAATTGCAAAGCCACAAAAGGCTAAGAAACCCCTGGTTTTCTTTTAGAAGTGTATTTGAAGAGCAAGGACTAGAGAGGGAGTTTGCTGCTCTTTCATTTTTTTTTCCTTCATCTGGCTTTTTCCAGTCTTTATCTGAACCATTACCATCTCAAAGGCAGACAAGTTTTAGCCTGTCTCTAGTCTCACTGAATAAAAACTCTGAGGCTCTTTACATTTGTATATGACTGTGGCCAAAAACAGGTGCTAAGGCTGCCAAGTGTAACAGCTCACATGTTACTTTATGCCTAATGTTACATTTTTCTGTCATACAAAGGATAGAACTTGAAAGATTAATGGTGTTCTAAAAGATATTATCAGATAGAACTGCCCAAATTTCAATTGCTAGGTTCAACAAAGGGTCTTTCTTGTTTCCTGGAAACCTTCTTTCTGGGAAACATTTAGACCTCACAAAAATACCAAGGCACTGACAGCGTAGAAAAATATGGAGACAAACTAAGCAGCCTCCAGCATCCATACTGGTGGCTTGACTGCTCAGAATGGAACAACGAGGCAGGACTTCTTGGAGTGCTGACTGAGTGAAATCTGCCCTAGTCATACTAGTCTACCAAAAAATATAATCTCTCTCTCAAACACACTTGCTTTGATCAATAAAACGTCTACTTCTAGAAAATCAACATGTCCCAAAATATTTATCTACCTACCCAAAATAATTCACAGAATCAAGCTTCATTCACTGCAAACAGTTTATCACCACTTTAATAAAATCAAAGAAAGAATAGCCATAGCAGGTGAAAGGCAATGATGGTTATTTTCAATGATGGCTTTAAAAATAACAGTAAAGGAAAAGCCCAACACTTGCAAATAAATATTCTATCTGTGCAATTGTGATCCACTGCTTGAAGTTGGTGAGATCAGGATGCCACAATGAAAAACGTGCATATTATCAGGACTGGTCCAATATTTGGCTATCTTGTCATCTACTCAAAACACTTTCATCTCTCACGTTCTGTCTCCAATCAGAGCATGACAAGAATATTACTGTTCTGAAATCTCTGGCATATAGACATCTTCATACTTAGGACAGCCTAAGAAATGATCTTGACATTCCAGTCCATTGCATGTGCATAAAGGAGACATGTTAGTTTGCTATTTACACGGCTGCCTAAAAACATTTTTGTCATCTTATGATATATAGAACTAAGAGTATTGGCAAGAATGCTGGGCAGTATTTAAAAACCAAACCAAGAAAGAAAATATAAAGTAAAACAATGTTTTCAAAGGTGTTCTTACTTCTATAACTCTCCACAAATGAATTAACTACATTTAGGTTCATCAATATCATAAATAAAGGTACCACTCTGAAAACATACATTGATCAGGAAATGCTTTCTCACTGACTGTAAGGAATAATGTCACTTACCTTCTTGGAAAAGAACCCACTGATGATACAAATGCATGTCTCCTATGCTCTGCGCAGCCGCAAAATGTGCATCTTTGCCTCTATTTCTCCATCTGCCTTCTACCTATGCCTGTTCAATCTCAAGGAGCTTTTTTTTCAGCATGTGGGACTAAAAAGCGAAGAGTTTGACCTTGGTGTAAGGTCTAATCACGACTGCAAAATATAACTCTTATGGATAGCTCGTAAAGGATGTAGAATCAGTCTTTTAAAACAATATGTAACAATTTTTTCCTCCTCAAAAGGCTTTTCAATATAAAATCTTCTGAAGCAAAAAGTCCAAGAGCAGGGACTTTAAGAGAGGCAGTTCCAATACTTTTGGTGGGTACCACCTCTAGCATCATAACAACTAGGAGGCTGATCTCTGGAGAACGACAATATACTTGGCTGTCCAAGCGTCATTCACAGAGCATTGTAAAATGTGCTGCATAGCACTGGTAGTGCATACAGCACTAGAAGACCTCCTCTAGAGGATATTCTTTCCCTTTCCTTCATTATCAGATGCCTTACTATTATTGTCTGTACTGTAAGAAAGATATCTCAAGGTTTAACTTCTGCATAGCCACTTTTCTTGCGTTGCCAAGGGTTCAAATGCAACAGGAGAAGTAATTTTCTCAGTATGCGAACATTTAATATCCTGTAACAACTGATTCACGTATCACACTGCACTGACTCCTTGCCACAGCAGAATTAACAGTATTCCAGCTGAAGTTGTGATTGGCAAAGCTACTGTTCCAACCCTCCCACTCCACAGTCCTGTGTGGCTGCTGGCTGTAATTCCACCCAGGTATTACACACATCATACTTGGGGCCTCGAGATCTGCTTACTTCTATTCTGAAAATACTTTGCCTTCTTCTACTGAAATCATTTAAGTACAAACACTGAGGAGTTTGCATGATTGACCTGACAAAACTAACCAAAATATGACAAAGCATTTTAACAACTTTTAAAAATTCCCTCAATGTAAAAATGTCTGCATAATTGTCCTTTACATCCACTTCTGCTGTTGAAAAAGGCTTGTTGACTTAATATGCTAAATATTTCTATCAGTCCAAGTACGTGAACCAGTACTGTACAAGAATAAATTTCATATACCTAGTTAGAATCTCTGGCAATCCACAACAGAGAGGAAAAGCGGGGGAAAAAAAGAAAAAAAAAAAAGAATAAAGAAAAGAATTACATAGTAATATAGACCCTGAGGTCTGAAGGGATAATTTAAGTACATTAACTTTATTTCTGTTTCAAGAGACACAACATAAAACTTATTTCAATGGCCTTTAGTTCCTCTGCCAAGCACTTCTCTGAGTATGTTCCAAACTTAAAATTACCTCCCAGGAGAATATCTCAGGTTGGAGTTCTCTTTCATTGTTTCTGGGTTTGCCCCTATATTATAGATTATTGATTCCAGATGTGAACTGAGGATGGTAAAAAGCCTTGCAACCACCACATTTTTGTTTGCATGGCCCTTTAGGAGATTCTCTAGGAACTGAGGACTGTCTCTTGGGCAAGCCTGATCTCAAGGATGTACCATAAACCATAAGACACAAAAGAACCTGACAGGGCCTTTAGTTTTTAAATGAAAAGTGGTATTTTAATACTGGTTTTTTGGGGGGTTGGGTGTTTTGGTTTTTTTCCATATACACTTATATAACATGTGTGCAACTGGTATGTACCTGTAATTTTCAGGAAACAGAAATGCCATTATTTTACCTGGTTACATTTAACTTAATCATGTTTATGCTTTCCTACTCTCTTCACTCTATTTTACTGCTCTTGACCGCATTGAATGCAAAAATTTAATAGCACGGAAGTACAGCTAAGTATTGTATATACATATTTGTGTGTATATATACACAAAAAAAACTGAATATGAGCAAAACAAGGCAAAACAACTCAATGACTGCAGTTGCATCTATTTTCACGTGGTTCTGTGAAAGCTAATGTCAGCTCAGTGTCACCCTACTGGGGCCAAATAGGATGTAACATCCTGTAACCCCTGAAAAACACATGCAATTTAACACTAAAACATTCACAACTGTTTGATCAGATCAGGCCTAATTATTTTTGCAGCATGAAGTACTAAATACACACGCTGACTAAATAGTGACACACACAGAAGATTATTCATGCTTCTGACATACTGTAAGTGTAAATTTCCTGAGCACAAGTGTGCTTTCACTTGCTCTGACAATAGATGTATGTTCTAATCAGGTAATCAGAAAAGCAACACAACAGTCTGTAGCTCAATCTATACTTCACCATAGCAGGAAGATAATGCCTTTTGGCTCTTCTAGTTGATATAAAAGGTTCTATTAGCTATTCTTCCCTTTCAAAGACCAAATTAATGCTAAATATATTATTGTTCTGCTACCACAGGTTTATTACCAAACCTAACTAGCCTCCTTTTTTTTTTTTAATTTAAAACATATTACACATTTTCAACAACATAAGAAAGTATTAAAGAAGAGAACAAAGAACTCTGTATAACAAGAAAGCTGCTCTTGCACAGACAGGAAAGACCAAACAGGCATTGGGATGTTCCCTTAGTCACAGAGGCGTGGGAAATGGGTAACCTCATGATATCAGAAATATCAGAAAATTCAAAGGGACTCAAGGGAAGAGAAACAAGGTGTTACTGCAAACAAAAAGAGAAATACTGGCTGGAGTTAGCTGCAGCAAGAAGAAAACTGTAAACTTTCCAGTAGTACAAGAAAACTTGGAGATTAGAGAAGCACAATGCTCCAGGGCAACTGGAAAAGAAAAAGGACAACTGCTGTTTTAAATTAAACCCTTTCTTTCTGTCGAGAACAAAACTGGAAAAACAGTTAACACACATGTCCCAGTCATTCAGGCATGGCTGGTATCTCCTTGGATAGGCAGGGTCACAGGGATACAAACTCTGGCACAAAGGAGGGTACCTACTGTACAGCTACTCCTCAAAATGACCCTACAGCAGCACTGAGAAAGATTGTAAAGATGCCTGAAATTTATAGCATGAAGCAGTTACAGGAGAACTAACAAGCGCTTTACTAAGAAGGAAGCAAAATTAATTTTTTATCTAAAAGACACTGATTTAAGCAACATTTACATGTACAAGTCAGTGACATGAAAAACTGGCACATCTGACCCACAGTCACAACCTTCAGTGATGTCCAGGCCACATCCAAGAGAGAAACATGGATACCACAGGGGAAGTCAGTGGAAGCTTCAAAGGTGAAAGCCAGGACCTCTCACACATACAGATCCCAACAGACCAGACAACACCTGGGTTTAAGTCACTTCTGTATGTAGCCTCCAGAAAAACCCTGTCAAGTGTCTAACACAAACAGTTCTGATTTAAAAGTTACAAAGTCCAAACACAAATGAAAAAGGTGATTAAATTCTTATATATCTACACAGTCATTACAGTATCATACATTTTCTTGACACACTGAAAAAGTTGTTGAGAAAAATATTTACATTCCAACAATAAACCAGATAAATGAAAAAATCAATAGTGATTATTTTAGATTCACATCTATATCAGGAAAACTAGTGGTTTTTAAAGACTGAATGGAACTTAGCATAGGTGATTACAAATTATTGTTACTTATTAAAAATGGATGACCTTTTATAAAATTCCAATACAAAGTCAAAATAAAGGCACAAGAGGGGAATTCACATGCTTATGACACAACAGGTCATGTCTACATTCTAACTTTTTCAAAAGCCTCCCCCTCAAAATGTTTTGTCTATTAAACTTTGACTTGCAAAATAAAAAGCTGACTGCATAAGTGAAAGCTGCGTGCAACACTTCTACTATTTTTGGATGTGTTCTTCTTACTTGCACATACCATCAGGTTCAAACAATGGTGGGGGGTTTTGGTGCTTTTTTTTTTTTTTTTTTTAAATCTCTTCTGGCAAGGACTAACCCTGAATATGTGCTATGCATAAGCACATGTTTCTAGGCTTAGAATATAAAATAAGGCAGCTAAAAGAAACCTATCAATTCTTTCAAGCTTTGCCTCAGGTACTAAAAGCCTTACATTTTAACATGGTTGCAACTTTATTTTTTAAAATTCTATTTATCTTGTACCTGTTCAAATTCTTCAATGATTTGTCTGGAAAAGAATCAGTAAATATAGGCAGTAATACTCAACAATGACATCAAGAGAGTAACTGCAGCAATAGGAAAGTATCTTCATATTTGTTGCCAGTTGTAGGACTGCACCCAAATAATAACTGTGAGTGATAACTTATGAAAGTTATCACACCTTTGTTGTACCTGCCAATATAAGCCCAACAGAGGCAAACTGTATCCACCTACTATGCCAGACTTTAAAATGCCATCATCACTAAGTAAGGAGACAAAAAACCCCCCACATTCAGGGGAATATCAGTATAAAAAGAATTCGCTTTGAGATGAGGACACTGAGAAATATAGAGGTTAAATGAGCAATTAAGTTGGTCAAAACAAGAGCTAGATGGGTAACCAGCATCCCCATTCCTATCATTCTCCAGTGCTCCCTTTTAACAGACACTTCTGTGGTAGGTAATGAATGCCTATATATGAAAATGAGCCTCTAATGAAAGTGAAGGATATTTAAAAACATTATTTTCTCTATATATGAAGATGTAGGGCACATAACAAGCTACCTAGAACTTCTGCATTTTTAACAACAGCAATAACAATCAGGAAAAAACTCCTTTGCTTTTGTCTGAATAAACTCCTGAAGCACATTACAATTAACTGTAGCCTCCAGATAAAATTGATTTAGAAACTACTAGTACAGGATGTTAGGCAGGAAAGTGAAAGAGCAAGAGAAATACTTTTATTTATGCAAAACTGTCTTACAGGCTCCACTTTGTTATAAATCCAATTAGACTGATATATCAATTACAATAATGGCTCAGACTCATTATCTGCTAAGAGAAATGAACTAAGAAATAAGCAGCATGCAAGTCTGCATCATAAAACTGATAATAAAGATGCTGGGAAACAGGTAAAACATCAGCATCTAAATAGTAAAGTGATGGCATTTTGGTTACCTACAACAAATGCAGTATTGAAAGTGGACTGCTACTCTTCACATTACTTTTACTGGCCTGATTAGCAGTGACTACACTTCTCAAACCACCTCTTCATATTTCACTTGCAAAGAGAAGTATTTCTCTGGGGTGTCTTGAGTCTTGACTACATCAGCTGCACACCATTACAGTGCGCTATGGAGTATCAGTGCAAGCTGAACAAGGCAATCAGTAAGGGCAATCAGTTCAATTTCCCTTCAAGTCTGCTTTCATTATCCAACTTAGAATTCACTCCCAGCGCTTTACAAAGCCTTGCTGGGAATATTCATTAATACTGTGGGTTTTATCCTCACTGCCCACCACAAATTAAAGCTGCCAACATGCTGTACAAGATGTACTTCGAGTCACCGCAATTAGAGGCTGGACAGCTTACTTTTCATTCAGTAGTGCAAATGATCATAAAAGTGCATCTTTTGTTTAAAAACAATTTCTTTTGTACTGTTTTCTTCCTCTATTCACTCCCCAAATTTATTTTTGTTACAAAGTTTCACAGTGATGAGACATGGCTGTCTGCCTAGTCTCCTTCCAGAGGGACATTCAAACTTCTAACAGCTGAACATGAAGAAGGGAAATTTAGGGCTGGATAATGCTCAGAAGAAAACAAAAAACCAAACAAACCAAAAGGAAAAAAAAAAAAAGAAAACTTGATCAATAGGAATATTTATTGTTCTCGTATTTTTCTCTGAGTTACTCTCTTGTAGTAGACCATTCTCTTCTTGAAACAGCTTCATGATTTTCATTCACAACACATCCAGTTATCTGCCTTTCCCACTGGAAAATGTATTTTTTAGGAAGCTAGGGGTATTTTTGTGAGGTTATTAGTATGGGATACAATTCATCAGCTTATATTGTCTGTAGCACTTGGTAGCTTTTCCCACTGCCAGAAAGGCCCTTCTTAAAGACATAAATATTTTTCAAAGCCTTCACTGAAAAAGAATAACCCCAAATTATCCAAATAACCTCAGACAAGCATTTGGAAGTACTGACAATCTGTCCCTTCCCAAAAAAATAAAAATTAAAAAACAAAACAAAACCAAAAAAACCCCACCACAAAAAAACATGTCATAGTGTTTCACTGACTATACCAGAAAATACTTTAAAAGGCACAGCACTGTTTTTCCACTAGTAACTCACTGAACAGAAACTCTCTTGGCAGTCTAGTAAGCCAACTTATAAAAGGGTCTCCTTTTGCTTCTTGAAGTAAACAGGCATTTTATAACTATCATACCCATCACCCACAGCCTGTGCAGGGCTGAGAACAGGTCTCAAACGGCCCATGGCCACTGGCAGACTCTTTCTGCAGGCACACACTTCACAGCCAGGCATCAGAAGTAGCCCAGTATAATCCTCATCATCTTAACCTTGTGAGTTTACTTGTTGGTTTTTCCCACTTCTTGTTTTTTACTTGAATGCCAGCAAAAAAAAATAGGTTTTCAAAAGTAAAGCTCCATTTCATTTACCTGACACAAACTGGCACAAAAGTGGGGATAGTCAGGACTGAATTTTGCATCTACAGTCATTCTTAAGTGAGCTGAAGAATGTAACTTTGTAACCCAAGTAATGCTGCTTTTAAAGCAGCTTCCCCTACCACATAACAGGAGTTCACCTGTTTCAATGCCTGAATTGCAGCAGAAAGATGGAAACAAGTGTTACGCCTCTCTGTCCTCCAAATGCAACCCAGCTGTTCTGCTCTCCACCACACTGGACAGATGAGCAGCAGACCAACAACACAGTCACGCGGGGAAAATTCCAACTTAGTTTTGCTCAGAAATACAAATGTTGGATCTTAAGAGAGCACAAACTACATGGCTGACATTTTGGAAGGATCTTCCAGCCATAGCAGCTTCCTGCTACAGAAACAGAATCCTGCTGCATATTTCTCTCAGTTGCAGCAATAGGGTTATATGGACTAACATTTTCATGCCTTTATTTGCAAGGATTAAGATTAGAGAATTAATTCAATAAAAACAAGAGCTTCCCTTCAGTCAACTTAAAACTAAGCTGTATGAAAAGACTACTCCTTCTCACTGTATTCCAAGTCTGTAGTACTACAGACATTTATACTTTTAAAAATCACAAATCATCTCCTTAGAAAACAACTGAAGAATTCAATTATCACCAAGGACATTGAGAAAAGCATTGGAACCATTATTTGTGCAATAAACAGCTTGTTAATATGACATCTTTCTCAAACACAGGATGACTCTGCACAACACAGAAATTTGTCTTTAAACGGTAAGAGATTTCTTCAATCTGTGCTGCTTGATTGATAACTGAGCTGACTGTCCACCAGTCTGGGAATTACGGCATTAAAAGAAACAAAAATCAGTTCATAACTACTATACATGATCTGTTCAGACTAGTGCCACCATTTTATTAGATTTCAGAGTACTCAGAATGTTACTTTCATAATAAAGAGTACAGTGAGCAATTAGTGAACTAGGCGCTAATGGGAATCAGATTACCGAGAAACAAATAACTGAATTACATCCATAATTGGAAGCTGAATACAGGCACTATATCTCAGCAACAAAACCAAAACAGAACAAAAAAACCAACCAACCAACCAAAAAACACATAAAAATATAGTAAAAAATAAAAAATTTCCAGAAAAAAAAAATTTCAGCTTTCAGATGATGGCAGCAAACCATGTGGCTTCAAACATAACTGTGGCAAATTTTAGTCAACAGTTCCTTTACTTCTGTCTTTAGAAGGAGCTTCTATATGTACATTTCATAAAAATGGATAATGTATTTAGAATAGGTTCTCAAATGTGGACAGCTAGATGTCTTAGTTGGTGATTATCTTTACAATCAATCAGTCTCCTCCATTTCTGACCAGGCTCTACGGCCATGCAATCATTATAATCAAAGTTACAAGAAAAATATGTAACCTTCAGCTTTTGGTGCAGTTTCCAAGTTTACTCAACAACTGCACAGACACAAAATACAACATAATTCTCCATATAAGAACTCCAGTCATTTTCCCCTCTTTTAATTGTACAACCCAGCAACACAGTCAACTGCATCCAATGTAAGGCATTAGGTGTTACACTGCTCACACCAGACAGCGGTCAGTCTCACAGATCAGAAAGCCAACACATAAAAAGTCTCCGACAACAAACACTCTGTCAAAGGCATTTAGTTTGTGTCATTTTCACTACATTTTATTTTCTGAGCAACTGCCAAATATCAAATTTATTGAAAATATTACTAATCCCAGGGGGGAAAAAATATCTACATAAATGGATGGAGAGTATAGGACAACATTTTCCAGGAGCATCAAACACACATACAGTTCTATAGAGCTACTGAATTTGGATGGAGGTCCCAAAGAGACACGGATTCACCAATATGAACTGCATACATGAAAAAGTTCATAAGCACAAGGTCTTTCAGATTTCACCAAAAAAACTTTTGTTTCACAGATGCAATCAGAACTGTTTTGGCACTCCCTCCTTAAAAGAGACAACAAAACAAATTCCAAGAGATGTGGGAACTGGTATAATTTGAATAACGATAGTATGCTTCAAATAAGGTGTTTATTACAAACTGACTGTCCAAAATTCTACAGAAGTAGGTTATTTTTAAAATTGCAGTACTAAATTATGAATAAATAAAGCGTTTCAATCCTTCCAAACAGGGCCAAGCAACTGACATAGACAAAGACAGGAAAAAAAAAAAAAAAAAGGCGAGCAAATGATGAAAAACCAAGAAAACGTCAGAAGGGTCAGTTTAACAAAGTGAAATTTGCATAAGTGGCACAACTTAAAAAAGAAAAGACCCAGTATGAAGAACGGTCAGACAACGTAAGAAGCAAAACAGAGACAACTGATGCAAGTGTGGCAACAGTAGAAAACAGGCAGAGACAGCCATGCCAGGGACTGCTTGAAATACATGTATCAAGAAACAAAACAAGAAAAGAGTTTATGCTGGGGCTGCAGTGAGTTCCTCCAATATTTATCTTCCTGCCCTTTCAGCAAACTTTAAGTCAGGGCTACAGACGGGTTTTTAGGAAGATCCCTTGTTTATATTACACTTAAGGATGCAGTAAATCTCTTAACTTCAGTGTGCTTTTCTTCACACATTCTGCTGTTGCCAAAGAAATGTAACATTAGCTTCTCTCCATACTTCTTCTCTGCAGAGGTTGCAAAGCTACTTGAAATTATCCATTTTCCATTTTCATAGTGCTTAGTAACAACAGCACCTCAAGTTACTGGCCCCAAAATAAACCATCTGAGGTCAGGAACAGAGCCCCTGATTTCCTTTTATTAAAATAATCTGTCTGGCAGTAAAAAGACATTGAAATTGCTTGCACACGCAGCTGATGTTCTGAGGAGCACTGGTATGTTACACCATCATCTGCCAGCCTCATTCTAACTACTGAACCTAAGTAACAAATAAGACATTCCAGGAGCACATTTAACTATGCATCAGAAGTACGTGGGTCAGTTGTGCTCCTCTTTTCTTAGGATCTCAGTCAATATAAACTTAGCAAACCTTCTCATGCCATAGAATTCACTCAGGATACACAACTGAATTGCTTAGTCTGTCATTTCATAGGCAAGTCAAAGGTGTTACTGGAGTTGCTCTCGAAGTACTGAAATAATTAGAACTGATTTCATTTTTCCACATATTGAAATTGTGCCGTTTAATTAACAAATTGTTTTGCTCATAAGTGCCGATATTATATAGCCATGTTTTTTGACGTGCTCTTGTATTGATGCCATTTTATTACAGATGGCTTTGAAGTGCCTGACAACATTAATAAAGACAAGACACAAGTGTATGTTAAACAAACACAAACAGGATAGGTGCCAAAAGAATCTACATTTTGACACTCGTTGCCTGGACATTGAATGTAACTGTAATATAGCAAATAGTTAGCAGCAATACTTTGAACACACAGATCTCTAAGAAATGATCTGTAGAGGAAAAATTGTAATTAGCCTTCATGAGCACAAATTATATTCTCTGTTCTACCTCCTGGAAAAAAAAAAAAAAAAAAACCCTGAGGAGTAACAAACACATCAAAGAAATATGTGGGCTTTGAAAGAGGTAGGTGCTTGCCGCATCTTCCTCCCGCATTGCGGAAACCACCACGGCGGAAGAGCGAGTGGACAGCGAGCTGCAGAACCACAGCCCCACAGCCACAGCTCTGGGGTTACCGGCAGCACAACCACAGGCAGCTCAAGTGCTGCGTCAATGTTTGTGGCTCAATCTGCTCTTCTCTACCAGTCCTTCTCCACTAAGAGAAAGCCCTTTATGGAAAGGTGTGGATTTATGTAGTCACAGGGCACATCATGCTATTTCAGTAAATACCTGACTAATTTATGAGGCACTGACATGCCAAGAGAAGAGCTATTAAGGATGGAAACCAATTTATTCTCACGGAAGAAGTGGCTACATACTAGAGAGTCCAGGATCTTGTGTGCTTTCCCGAGACTCACCTGCCAGCTTCTTGCACTGACATTAAGCCAGGCTAACAAGTCCCATCCTAGTGCATTCTGCCGTGGAGACGCCCTCAGACTTTGGCAACAATTTTATCTTCCTTTCCCTTCTGCCAGATAGGTGGCAGAGAGGAGCAATTCTGCAACAGCAAAATCAGAAGACGTAGATCATTTATAACCCCTATAACCTCAGATTTGGTGAGATTAAGTGCCATTGTAGAGGAGCAGTCACTTTGCTCTGACCCACCATGCAAAGACAGGGACCACATCACATGCACAAGGAATTCTACTTTTCTTTTTTTTTCAGAAAACAAATGATACTGAAAAGAGGCTACACATTTATGTATTTTTTTCTGAGTTATCCAAAATTCCAATTACTTAATTTAGTGAGAATATCTCCTGAAAGTCCTACTTCCCTTTGCTGTCCTCCTACTTCTAATGCCCCATAACCTGATTTCACATCACAAGCAGAACCGTTGCCACTAATCCTCCACTAATTGCTTACCCCACTACTCCCTTATTTCAACCTCCCGTTTTGACAGGGTTACCTTAAGAAGCAGGCCATTCAAGGACTTCTTTCAAATGCAATAATTTTCACCAGTACGTAGATTAAATAAAAGTTGCATTATGCCTCAGTAATAATTCATTGTCTTCCGTATCTAACAGGATTCTTACGCTGCTTGCCTTAGCTCCTGTCATTAGAGTTCGCTCCATTTTGCTGCTCAGATGCAGAAGAGACTGCTACATCACAGTGGAAAAGTACATTGAGACATATAAAGCTAGTAAATACACTGTGTTTTCCAACTTACGCTCATTTTCTGAGTTAAAGCTTCCTCAAAAATTGCACCTGATTTAAACACAGTTTCCTTAGCATTTCCTCACAATAGTATGGTTATGAAATACGGCATTATAAGATGACCTAAGTCACACTTTTCTTTTAGACCTAAGTTGAAAACTTGCTTTTTGTTCTTTTTCTTTTTTTTTCAGTTGGTTGGGTTGGGTGGGGTTGGTAGGAGAAAGCTCTGAATTTTTCCTAAAGGAACAAAAACTGAAAGCATGAAAGTCAGACGTCCTCACTTTAGATTTCATGGCTTATAAAGTACACAAATTATAAAGCTATCACACATTTCCCGGGCTTACATTAAAATCTGTAGTGAGCCTTTAGAGTGGACCAATTTATTTGATGTGTTCCTCTTAAAGCTTTTATGACACCATAAACATTTCTGACTCCATGACAAATACTTTATAATGCATTAAGCAACCTCATTTAAACTGTTCTAAATGTTACACCAATGGCAATGTACTTAGAAATGGAATAGTTGCTTGAAAATGGAAAAACCTCAATGTATAGCTTGAACCACCACAATTTATGATTTACTTTTGTACAAAGGAGGTCAAAGCATTCCAAATAAAGTTCAATGGCACAAAACACCCATAAAACACAAAGTAGGTACTCTCTTCAGAAGCACATAATGCTGCACCTACTTCACATGAGAGCATCAACACCACTGAAGTCTGTTTGCCAGCAAAACTTTCCAATGAATTCAACATATAAACACTCCATGCTAATTAATAACAAACTCATTGTATTTATAAAATGCTTCTAATCACTGCAGTTTATCTTCATTAGCTTCATTCTACTGAGAAGCCTTGCCATTCCTCTTTACTCAGGAACAAATTGTGAAAAAAAGGATTATGCTTTGAGAAGCCCTCTAGGTCACCAAAACCAAGATGCATGGACTTCCCGTGAAGAAAAGTAGCGCAATCTGACTCTCACATTTAATAATGAAAATTTACAAAATGCTTTCTGTATCAAAGGCACAGGAAAACTTCAACTCAGGAGGCAATAAAAGAACAAATACTGCAATAGGACTCATTACTGATGAAACTATTAGCTCTTTAGGGATGCTTTTGATGACAGAATTCAAATCCTAGAACATGAAACTGGCTATGATGATTTTATGAATCCAGTAAAAATCATTACTGCGTGGCTGTAAAACTGGGATAAACAGAATATTGAAAGTAGGTGATTTTTATATATCTGATTTTTATGTTTTAGCTTAGATTGCAAACAGAAGACAAAAACTTGAGAAATAAAAAATCTGAGTATTTAACTGCAGGGGAAAAGGGTGTGGGGGTATTTGTTGAAGGGGTTTTTTTAATTGCTAATTTTTTTAAGACCATCCAGCTGACCATTTAAGCTTTCCTTTGACTTGAAGGCATTCAATTTAGGAAAAAGGCAGTTCTGTCAGCTGGAAGATGTTACTAAGCTTCTAGAATTTTAACACAGGTGCTGTATAAACAGCTCATAAATTAATCATGGTATTGCCTGAGGCTAAATTATGAATATAGTAGAAAGCATTAAATTACAAAAACACTTTTATGGGACTTCGCTTTCTCATGGTACTACTCTTTGTTAACTGTGACTCTTGGCCTTAAAAGATCAAGATCAGACATCTGATTTGGAGAAAGAAGCATATAAGTGTCCCAATTTCCCTGTTAACATTTTCTTTCACATATAAAAACGTACTTCTCACCTTACATACTTCAGCATATGGTTTGTGAATGCCTACCCTAAAAACTGCCTTACATGGTTACTGCCTCCATACCTTGCCACTAACTAGAAAATACTCTAAAGCCCCTGCTTCAGAAAGTCATTGCATATCCAAATCATACATTTCAAATTCCCAGCTGTCACTGCCTAACTATGCCTTCTGCATTTCAGCTTAGTCATGATATATGACATTATCACTCTCTCACACTTCGTATCTTCTTCAGCATTAACCGAACAAGCTGTTTAGTATTACTTTTGACCATGTTTACCACAGCAGCAATTAATTCATCTAAAAAGCCATCATGAACTCACTCCTGTAAAATGCAATTTTGTTAACTCCTTGTTTCTGTATTTCTCTCTGTATTTAGTCTGCTTTTTCCTCTTGGTAACAGGGAATTGAGATGTAATAGTGGGGGGAAAAAGGGCAAAAAAAAGACGGAACATTTTCATGTAACAGCTTATTACCTACTTAGCACTCTAGAATGATATAACATGTTTAAAAGATTCCACCATATGACTAAAAAATTACACATTTGAATGAAAGCAGACCTTTTCCACAGCATCTTTTTCCAAGAAACTGTAAAGAAGTGTACTTAAGGTGGATTACCTGAAAGCCTGGAAACTACAACAGTGAAAAGGAAGAAGTAGCAAATATCAGCAACAATAATAACAGGTGGAAGAAGGCAGCTGTGGCAGGACACTATGGAAGTGTGTTTGGGGCTTGGGGCATTTTCCCTAAGTGCGACAGAAAGCTCCAGTACCCTTTCCCTAGAATTAATGCAATTCATAACTTTGGTTTGCATATGCCACACATTAAGTATTAATACAGATTATTTATGTATTCTTACAAATGAAGATAAGCTAAGCAAAAACACAGAAGCATACAGGGAGCACTCTTACGTACGGTCAGTAGCAACGCACCATCCACTTTACCTACTGTAAAACCACCATATGAGAGAACATAAGAGTCTAAAACTGGAGTTACCTCAAACATCTGAGCAGCAGTAAAGTCCTCTAACTAAGCAGTTTGGACCTTCAGTGACAAACAAGTACTTGGTTGGCAAGAACTCACCATAGATGTTATTTATTAAAATCCTAGTTTTAATGAAACCAGAAAGTATTGCAGTTCTATACTGTAAGGTCTTTTTTATGTCACTAATAAATTATGTATGTGCACACCGGCATCCTCATGCAAACCATAGTGGCTGTTACTCCAATTTGGGTTTAAGTCTCCTTCTTAAGAAAGAACAAAGAAAAATACACCGGTCCACAAAGAGTAATCAGTATGCCTACCTGAATTTATGGACATGTTTAATTTATTTATTAAAAAAAAAAAAAAAAAAAAAACAAAAAAAACCCAAAAACCAAACCAGACATGAGTCATTCTTTGCACTTTTTTAAGAAGTTGCATCCTTGATATAAGGGCATACCATTAAATTACTATGTAGAAATAAAATATTTTAACAGTTACAAACAAATATGCAAGTTTATTTACATCTACATGTTTCTGAAAGTCAGCATTGCACGTAAGAAGTGGAAAAATTAGAAAACAAAACAAACACCAGCAAGTAATGAGGGAGACTTGTCATCCAGGAGTGACCCACTTGTAACGCTGGAGACTGGAATAGGTCTCACTTGATGAGTGTCAAAAACTAGATATGTGGCCTCAGATGGTTTGCATAATTTATCTGCAATTCAATTTACTCAGCCTTAATTGGGGAAAATCTAACTTACCTGGATTGCAGTTTGTCATCAAAATAAAATGTGTCCTAGAAAAGCATGTTACCATACAGATAGAAATATATTTATACACAGTACTTTAAGTCTTCAGAATCAAGTGCTCTCCATTGGAATGTACAAAGTCTTTGCCACGTATTACTTGTTTGATGAATGCTTCAATCTTCTAGAAGAAAAAGGGACCCATTTTCTTGACTTACTACCTGCTGAGAGCATTAATACAGAACTTCAAATCTAATAAATGAATGAGCAGGGGACAACTGGATTTTGCAAGTTTATTGCACGGTAGTTACATTACTTCTTAAATGGCCAATCTTTAATGATACTTTAGAAATAAGATTACTTAACAAATAGCATTTCCTTTAAATAATCGTGTAACTTACAGACTGTCTTTAAAACTAAGCAAAGAAATTAAGCTGGGAGCACTCACAGGACCAAGCCGCTCATTTGTGAGTAGTCCCTATAAACAAGGATTTGCTAATCTGCCAAAATAATTTTCCTACTCCTAAATTAATGCTATCAAAACTGATAATACCATTCAATGCAAATTACAGATCTCTGCTATAAGCAGAGAGGTGTTATCATCAGTTGGTATAAATCTACACTGTTCTTAAAATCAGTGGAACTATATCAATTTATAGCTGCTGAATAATTGTCCCTGTGTCTGTCTTTAGCACTGATAAAAACTGTTGAACCATTTTTAAAGTTCCCACTGACTGTAGCGAGACCGATGCCTATAGAAGGCAGGACAGACTATAAGTAAGCCATCCTAGAATCAGTGTACTTTCCCCCCCCATTCATTCCAACTTTAAAGTTAGTTGTTCAAAATCATAACCTGGGAGGAAGCAAAGAGCACAGCAGATTTTAGAACTTATTTGGTTTCTTTTATGTCCTCCCAGAAATTCTGTTTAATAACAGTGATTTATCAGGCCAAGTCCAGTTGACTGTAATTATGCAAATAACCCCAGTAAAGCCCACAGGAAAAGCAGCACCATCAGGAAAACACGATTTGGCCCACAATGTTACTCCAGCAGGATGAAGTTTCAAAGTGACTGTTGCACTGTTGTTCTCTCTCTGAGAGCTATAATTACACTTGTGTTTAAAACCTCTTTGCGTTTCCTCTATCACCCTTATGTAATTTTTCCTTCATGGGGACGATGCGGTGCAACACTCGTCTGAGCAATCCTCACTTGCACACTTAGCCCTGGGGCAGTCAAAAGGACTAGCATACAGCAGAAAGAAATAATTGCTTGAAAAAGGATTTTGCAGGAGGGGTACTCAGCTGTTTCTTAGACCACCATCCTGTAAAAAAACTGCAGGCAACAGAGAGAAAATACAGTTGTTTCATAGAAGACATCTTTAAACCAAGGCGAGTTTCTCTACATGATTCTAAGGGCATGGATTCTTGCAAATAGCTAATAAACATATTTCTGACTACAAATACACTGAACTGAACAGGGCAGTTTTCAAAAGTATCTCCGTGCATCTCACCAAGTGGCATACACTGTAGTTACCTATAGGTATTTTCCTTTACACATAAACAGCAAGAGATTTACAGCCACTTGCATTCTGTAAGCATTGCATGCAACAATGATTTTTAGTAACAAGTGAATTAACTTTTAACTCAAAGGAATAAAAACTCTGAACTCCAGCTTCAGGAGGCTATCAATAAGACTATAAGTAGTTAATCATTAAAACTCGTTGTCACAGGAAAAAAGAAAATTTAAGATGTTCCTTAGTCCTACTCCATTGTAAGACTCTTTAATATTAAGAGGAAAAAGAATCAAAATAGAATATTCCTCTTCAACTTAAGCATATTCATCAGATTTATCAACAGCACAAAATAATCTCCTACCTACAGTTTGCTTCATGCAACTTTTTAAAAGCACATTTTTTTAAAAAACCCTCCTAGACACCACAAAACTGTTCAACTTAAAATCAGCTTATCAATCACCTTTCTGCACAGCTGCATTTTCTTTCATTAATGTAATAGAAATATTTGAGAGATTTCCGTTTTTACCTTTGCATTTTTTCCTTTTCCAGTATCCATAACCAATCATCGCTCTGCTCTTCCATTATGCTTCGTATATTGCAGAGTGAGAAGCATCTTCATTAAATAGTATTAAAAATAGAACACACCCGATCTCCCCACCGGAGCATGCTCTGACAGTGCTGATACCACAGCTTTCAAGGTAACCATGCCCAGCTGGGAACTGAGAGGCAAAGTCAGTGAGAGCTTAGCAATTTGCAAGCCCAATATGCACACAAACTTGCCTCGATCCGTGACGAAGACTGCTAAAACAAAAATCAGCGTGCAGTTAAATTATATGACTGAAAAGTTGCAGGTCAGTTTACAGTACGGGTTGTTTGGGGTTTTTTTCCCCCTCCCCATCACCCTCAGCTTCAATTGCTTTGTACTTGCCTAAAACGTGCATATGCTATTTAGAAGGCGCACCGGGCATGCATCTGGCTCAGCATTGCAATAGCAGAGAAGTCAAACAGATGAGGCACAGACACTTGTGTCTCTCTCTAATGCCTTTGTTTCCCCTCCCGGCACCTTTACAGCGATGACACACGGCGGCGGGATGAGTTTTAAGCGAAACCGCACGCACCTGGAAGCGCATAGACACACCTAGCACGTAAAAATGCATCCGAAATCTGAGCGTGTTCCTCCCGCTGGCTGACACGGTAAATGAAGGCAAAACATATAACAGCAATTAAACAAGGCTGCGCAATGGCTGCCCTGAATGAGCATGTCTGGGTTAAATTTACAAGCGATATCGTTTGAGACGCACAGACAAGTAGGCAGAATACACCAAGCGGGGTAGCATGAACTGGTTTTTGTGAAAACAGGACACCTAACAATATGTCTGTAACTCCCGGCCTGGGAGCCTCTTCCACTGCATGCAAAAAGAGATGCTAAGGAAGCACCAAGCAAATTTGTTGCCCTCAAATCGCCACCCTTAAGAACAATGCCACTCCAAACAACCCAGGCTTGCCCTCCAGCGAACACGGCTTTGAAAGCAGATCCCTCGATGCTGCTCGCAAATCAGCGAGTAAAAGTTGAGATTTTCTTAGAGTTTGATCCGGTTTAGATAAAATGACGGGTGAGAGGACGGAGATCTCCACCCGCAGGTCCCCTCCCCGGCGCTAGTCCGCCCAGCCCCGTTCCCGGACACCGACCCCCTCACCTCCGCGCCCGATCCCGACCCCGGCAGCAGCGCCTCTACCGACGACGGGCCGGCGGTCGAAACTTTGGGAAGCCGCCGCCCTCGGCGGGGCAGGCGGCCCCGAGACCCGCGAAGAGCCCTTCCCACCCTACCTGGCTGCCACCACCGCTACGCTGCCGCTCCGCAGTCCCGTGCGACGCTCCGGTTCCAACACCGACAGCATCCTGCCCCGCTGGACTATGAGCGACACCCCTTTTTCCTTTTCTTTTCCCTCCCCATCTGATAAATGCCGCATCTTAGAGATGGAATCCTGCAGCCGCTATTAATAATTGCACATCGCACGCAATAAAGGCAAGCCCCGGCTCCATACACAGCTCCTGTTTCCCTCTCCCTCCGCTCCACATGCTTCAGCCACCCTGACCTCAAAAATTAAAAGATCAGGGGGAAGGGTGGGGGGGATGGGGCGAATGACTCCAACCAAATGACAGAAAACACATGCTGGAAGAAAAAATAACTAGACAAAAAAAAATCGCAACAACAAAGAACATCACGCCACACAAATGTCGACAGATTCTGCTTTGGCTTCTCTGGGTTTTGCTTAGGGGTTTTTTGTTTCCTTTTTTTTTTTCTTTTCTTTTTTTTTACCTTGCCTGCAAACGGGATCTGCCCCCAGCGTCTTGGCGGCTCGGGTTATTTTTGTTTGTTTGGTATTTTTGGTTGGCCGGTTTGTTTATTTTGCTGCGGGAACGCCGCTGTTACAGTACAGTGCGTGTCTTCCTGAAAGACATGGTCTCTTCCTCCGCCTCCGCCGCGGGAGGAGATGCGATGCTGCCCGGGCGCGGTGGCCGCGGCGGCGCCGCCCGACCCGCCGGCCGCCTCCTGCCTCGCCCCGCTCCGCCGCCTCCTGCCTCTGCCCGTCCTCTCCCGGCGCCCGCCTGGATCCCCGTCTGGCTCGCTGCTCTCTCCCTCCGCCCGTCCTCCGTCCTTTATGTGCCGCGCTCCCCGGCTGTACTGTCTGTCTGCGAGTCTCTCCCTCTCCCTTTCTCTCTCTCCCCGCCCACGCAGCGTGGTGCGCCCCGGACCGCAGGCAGCGCCGCGCTCCGGCTCCGCTCCGCGCTCGCTGCGCTCAGCGCGGCCACCGCGGCTGGCGCTTCCCCGGACCCGCCGCCATCGCGCTCCTCGCCCGTAGCCCACCCAGAGCTGCCCGGCCGCGTTCGGAGTCTGCCCGGGTGTGGGATGGCTCTGTCTGTATGTCTATGTCTCTGTCTGTCTGTCCGCCCCCCTCCCGCCGTGTGCGTGCGGCTTCCCGCACACCGGCTCCTCCAGTCACTCTGCTGCCCCCACCCTAAGCCCACCCCGTCAGCCCATCCCCAGCCAGGAGCAGAGACAAAGCACCCGAGCGGGGCTAATAAGGAGGAGGCTCGTTAATCCCCTCCGATTCCTTGTTATTTTCTCCCACCCACTCCCTGGCGCCCCCAACACACACTCACACACCCCTTCCCCAAGAAAAAAAAAAAAAAAAAAAAGGAAGGCAATGGGCCCTTGACTCCAGCGGACAGCTTTAGTGAAGTTCTAGGGAGGGTGGTTTGTCTTATTTTTGCTGGTGAAACCTGACAGCCTCCGCGCTGAGCAGTCGAGCTGCTGAAAGGGGGGGGGGAGGGGGGGAATGCAGCAGATTTTGGGTGGTAGCAGATAAGCCACTGAAAATGGGACACATGATCTCCTTCCCCCTCCCCTGCCCAGCATGTCTCTATCTAGGATCTAGCTTGATGATATTTCTCCTGGAGCCTGGCTGCACACCATCAAGGCAGAAGGAAACCGGCAATTCACCCGCACACGCGTTTCCAATACATAAAGCCCCTGCTATCCTTTGAAAACCCGAGCCTCGTTTTACCCAATTGAATACATCCAGGCATTCATTCCACACCCAGCCGAGAAAAGGGCATTTACCTCTTTGCTAGGTGGCTATTAATATGCAGTAAAATTATAGCTGTACAATGCCAAATGTGATTGCCATAGATCATTTAGAGCAGATCCAGCAATTCAGTTGCTGGAAATGCGTGTCTGTGAATAACCATGCATCTGGTACAATGCCCTCTACTACAATAACCTGAAAGGAGACAGAAGTGTCTGGTACTAGCTGCAATTAGTAATCCTATGGATGAAAAATAAACAGTCAATAAGTACGAAGCAGCAAGGTCCTAGGAAATATAGCGATCATTTCTGTCTACAGCAATACAAATAATCCAACTCCCACAGACAGACAATTCTTATTTTAAATACACAGTTAAAAATGCACTCCTTTCACTATGTGCTTTCAGCAAGTCCTAGTTATGAAAGACAGTTTGCCATGATTAACTAATGTAGTAGAACTCTGTACCAGTAAACATGGACAAATACACAGAAGGCTGGGGCAAGGTGGGGGGAAATGTTTGCTTTAGTAGGTATTATCTTGGCACCCCTGGAATCCCTCTTTCCCCTCAGTAGCAAACACCTGCTTTTACTGGGGAATGCTGAATGGAATCAAACTGGAAGAATACAGGGAGTGATGAACGACAACAGGGTGTGCATTTAGGTGCATGCCTCAAGTGATCAGAGGCATTCAGCCAGGCACACCAAAACCTGTTCTGCTAATGCACCTCCTGATGTGCCTTCCTCCTAGGATGGTCATGTGTGGCTACATTACTTTGAAGTTCCTTCTTTAACATATTCCCACACTGCTCTACAAGTCCCATATGAAAGCGAAAAAAAAACCAGCAGAAAGGCTATAAATGGCATTAGTGTGCTACAGCAAGGATCAGTTCTTTGGATTTTGCCATTTGATGTTTCAGCCATCTCCACAGTGGACCAAAGTTAACTTTCCAAAATGGCTATCAAAACTATTCTGCACATGCACTGAAATACACAGGACCTCGCCTGGCTGCTGCTCATCATTCCTTCCCTCCCAAGCAGGGTACCAGATAAGGGAGAGAATGTACACTGCAACAGGACACAAAAGCAGGACTCACTCGTGCCTTCTCTAAATGACTTGCAACTCACCTCCAGGAGGAGAGGGGGTGAAGATAGTGAATGTTTCAGAACTTTGCTCCAGTCACTAGACACAATGAACATGTAAAACAGCCACGTGTCCACAGCTTGTCTCCAACTGTTGAGATCCTGGAGCGTCTTCAGAGTGAGAACTGCCGAACCTATGCGTCAAATCTGTAAGTAGATAAAAATTAATCCAAGCTGTAGTCTGGCAGTTCACTCTGCCTTCTCTTATGTGGTAGGGTGTGCTTGGAGCAAGTTACTAAATGCTAAAAGGTGCCGGCTAGAGCAACACCAAAGGCAATAATAGGGGCAAACCCCCCAATATCACTGCAGTATCACGTAAGCAGTATTTTAACTCAGAATGGTGAGCAGCATCAAATACAGCCTGTGCAATTAAGTAAAATTGCCTCCCTTTGTTGAGAAGTCACCTCAGACCTTCTTGTTCAGACACTAACCTGACAGAATATGCAGCCTACGTCCCCTTCTTCAGGACTTTTCTTTGCAGAAAGATAAATCACAGTCACTGCAAAATCGTAATTTTGAAGAGGTAGCAAACCACAGCAATGGCTTCATGCTGCCTGTCCAGATTTGTAAACATGTACATGTCCATTTAAACCTCATAAAAGTCAGCAGAAGCTTTGTATTTAAGCAGAGACAGAATTTGATAAACTCTTCAGACCTCTGACACCTTTTTCTGTTAAGCAGCCAAATTTCGAGGGTAATTAGGAAAAAAAGAAAAGACACAAGACCTACTTCTACAAATACTTTCTTGAGTAAAGCATTTAATTAATTAACCAGCAGCATCAGAACTCTGGTATTGCCCAGTGTCCTTGCTCAATAGGACCACAGTATAGTGGTGAAGCATATATGCACTGTACATACACAAAATTCCTGCAGACAACACCAAACACTTCAGCTCATGGTACTTTCAAAGCCTGAAAACAGATTATATTACCTGTTCACTGTGAGGACACTTTCTAACTGATACCTCAATTTCCCTTAGAAGTCAAGAAGACCTTAGTGGGCTCTCAAAAACCAGTATCAGATTGGAACTATGAGATATGTCAGAAAAACATCCTGAGCTTCTTGCAGTTTGGCAATCACAGAAGATTCCTGTGATAGAAGGCATGTAGTGTTACTAAACACATTAATAAAAGCTTGCATGACTGGTTGCACATTTCTTGTGCTTCTCATAATTTTTCAGTGAAAAAATCCCTAGTATATAAAGTCTATTGTGTTTTGGATTTATGGAATGGTTCAGTTTGAGGCGCAACAGTATGATAAGCTAACTGTGGATGTATTTTATCATAATCCTCTGTGAAAGAGATCAGTTTTAGGGGTTTTTAATTTATTTTTAAACTTTTTTCCATCTTTATGCCCTATATGTTACAAACAAATTAATCATCCATAATTGGAGACGGACTTAAAAATACTGTGCTTCTATTTAAATGGCACTTTACAATATGTAAATATAGCCAAATTGCTCCAGTTCTAAATACTTCTCAGGAAGAGCTGATATATTTTTCCAGCTCCAACATCTCAAGTAAAGAAAAATTAACCAAGGAACTTGCATAAAGCACGTACTAGTAGATCAGATTTGATAAAAAATGAAGCTTTATGCTCTTCCCAATGAAGTCAGTAAGAATTTTGCAATGGATTTCATTAGGATTAAGATCAGGTACCTAAATCTCAGACTTTCTCTTTGGAGGAAGATCAATGAACAACCCTTTAAAATATAATCTGTTGCTAGAGGGGCTGAGGAAGCTTTTTTTTCCACTGAAAGCAAAGCATCATTTCTTTGTGTTTGACATTTCAAATCCCCTCTTAGTTTCTTTTAGAAATCCCAAAGTGTTTGATGTGCCATATCTGTGTATCTTGAAAAGGATATTCCAGTGTGGAGTTCCTCACCCCACAAAAAGAAGATGGCTGATCCCCCCTAAGACAGAAACTCCAGCTCCTGCTCAGCTGTGACTTTCAGAAGAAGAGGGGTAGGAATTTTTAACTCTGGCTTTGACAGCTAGAATTTGATGCAAATGCTTTCCCCTATTGTAGGCTTTCCTTTTATTTTTGTTTACAGGCAGGAGGACTGGGAGACTTTCTGGTCACAGTGTTGGAGGAGCAGTGGGCTGTTTCATGGACTAAAGGGTGGCTAGCAGCTCCAAAAAGAATGTTCCAAAGTAATCCAGAGGCCACACAGAGGACTCAGCCTCATATCCTTCTGACTCAGAGAGAGAGCAGCAAGAGGAGAGTCAGCAAGAACGTTGTGAGTTGTACAGTTAAGGTGGACCAGAGAGAAAATGGTGAGACAAAGAGGAGGAGGGAGAACCCCGGGCAGGGAATGAAGTGACTTGGTTATCTTGAGATGTGTGATTCATTGTGGGGAATGTGCACTACCTGCACATATTAGAGTACTGTAGGGAAGAAATTGGGCTAAGGAAATTCCAAAGTCTTTCAATAGGATTTATGAGCTTTAATAAGCCAATGGCTCAGGGTCACCTAAGAGCCCAGGAACTGCTTGGCTCACAAGTATGAGCGGCTCTAAGGAGACATATGACAAACACAGCATCTGCAGCAGAGTAGTTACAGTCCTTGGCATAGGAGCCATAAGAATCACAAACAACTTTACTAGCACAAAACAGTTTCCCATCCAGATCTTATGAAAAAAAGCCTTTACTGCAGCTCTTTGTCTAAAGCAAAGCATAAAAGCATGACTTTCCTCCCAACACAGCTGGCCAGAAGACAAGATTTTGTGACAATCTTCAGCTACCACAATAACATGTGGGTAATACAGGGTTTCAATAAAGGTACATGGTGCCTCTCTCACTCCTAAAACATCTCTAGACCTGTATCTGCCCTAAGGTGTCCCGAAAGAAGGGAAGCCAGAGGACTAGGGAACTTCATGGATGAGCAAGTGGATCGAGGAAATGACAGAATAGGGGAAAGAAAAAGAAAGTGATCTCGAGAGGAATCCCCACTTACCTTCTAGAAATCCTGACAGATCAATATTAAGAATAGCAGCAAAATATGCTTATGCAGTTGCAGACCTGGCTTAAGGCTCAAAAGCAAGTATATTTTAGAGAAGCCCAATACCCCAGCTGTAGGTTGGATACCATATGAAAACCTAGAGAATGAAGTTGGCAAACGATTTGGAGGTGAAAAAAGGAGTATTTGCTGTGCCAATCAGCCCCGTAATTGACTACTCCCTGACTACCAACCTTTTCATTTGAAATTCTGCTAAAGGTGTTGCCCTTTTAACTTTTGCTTCTAGAAGGTCTGTTCTTCTCTGAAATGCATGTTTTGAATGTAAAAGTTTAAGTGAAGGTTCCCATTTACACAAGGCCTAGACCTACCCTGCAGGTATTTTTCACAAGTAACTTGATACTACTCTACTATACTGACACTCTTCAACCAGATACCATTTTTCAGTTTTCTTTTAAAAGTTTTAGGAATACTATTTAACTTCTCACGTTAAAATCTCTAAAAAGGGTCCTGGCCACAGTATCTGTTGCTTTTTGGGTGTGTTGCTTTCCTGCTGCCCACCCTACCTCACTGCAGTATGCTCTGGAGCTCACACTGGCCACCTTTATTGTATCATCCACTTAGAGAAGCAGCAAACAACAAACATTGGCCATAAACCTTGTTCAGGAGGAGGTGAGGACATCCTGCACAACAAAGAGAGCTAAGACAGGAACCTATTTTGCAGATCAGTTCCCTCATGTGAAATTAAGTAGTTGCCGCCTTTAGGATGATGTTGTGCTTTATGTGCAGAACAATGTGTGGATGTGCCAAAGAAAAGGAGCAATGTGAAAGGAACCCCCAAACAAAACTAAACAAATCAAACCAAACAAACAATTTCAACATGTGCTAAATCACACTTTCCAAAACCACCCTTTGCACATCACTGGAGGCAGCCTCTCTCCAGGTTATGCATCATCACATTAGTTTTGTTCACCCTCAGTATAAAAGACCAGAAAGGGCACAGATGTAACCACAACTTAACATAGTCAGTATGACTCTACTTGGAACCATCCTACTCAAAGATCCCAACAGTAGCAGCAGCACTACAGTAAGCAGAGAATAATTCCTGCTAAGTCATTTGAAACCCCTCTCAGCTTTTGTCAATGATTATAAAATATGGCCTTTGTCATACAACTGGGAGTCTTAGAGGTTTTTCAAGGAGCTCTGGATTAAAATCATGCTGAGGTAATCACCCTCACCTCTCTACTTGCACCCATTTTGGACTGGTGTTCTTTTTCTTAAAACCACCAACCAAATATGAGTTTAATTAACATTAATTTAAGAATTCGCAATGTTACATCTTTAATATTTCAGAATCAACTTTTGTGTTGGTTACTGAGATGCAGAAAAGAGACAGTAAAGAATGAATGACTGCTTATGTAAAAATTAGTTCATCCAACACAAAGTGATGGGGGCAAACAGAAAGTCCCACAATGCTGTACTTCATGGACAGAATACAAAGACAGATACTTAAGCTTCCAGCATTTTGAGGTCTTGGACCTTTCAGAGGTCTTGGAGTCTTACGCATAGTTATTTCTATGTCACTGCCCTTAAAATAATACTGTCCCCTCAAATCTTCTCCAGCTGCCTTCTTTTTGTTTCGCCTTGCCTTATCCACTAGACATATTTAAATTTTCCTTTGTTTGGAATCTACATTTTTTCACACCCTAAAATTATAGCCTTTGCAATGTGCAATAACTGTAGAAAGTCCCTTCATTGAAACAGCAGAACATGGTACAATTTTAGCATCATATAATTTCCTGCATAATTGTTAAATCATTTTCTTCCTTTTCTTCCTCCCCCTCTCTTCTTCTTTTCTTTTTTTTTTTTTCTTTTTTAAAGGAAAGAAAGATTTAAAGTGCATATCCAGAGAGAGACAGACAGAAAACTTCACTGCCACATAATACTGTGCTACCCTGCAACTCACCTTTCATGAAACAACCATCTTGCATCAATGACAAGACTTTCCCTATATATTGCTTCAGTCACTCAGCACTGGACTCTGGACTCTGAAAGGCACTATCGGTTCACAAGTGTAAACCTCCTTGTGTGTTTGTGATATTGTATTCCAAAATATCACATCATAAAAATATTAAAATAAAACTGTTCATAACATTTTCCTGTGCACCATCTGGGCCTTGCAAGAAAGCTGACATTATCTGTCAAACTAAAGATAACCACATTTTCTCTCTTTTGTATCGTTAATGTTTGTCATTGCAAATTTCACTTTAATGCTCCAATTACATTATGACATTCTTAGAAACTGAATGGCACTAATGACTTTCATTATTATTTACACACTTCCGTAATTATAAGGCTCTCCCTCTCATTCACAACATGTTCTCCCTCATAACACTCGCTCTGATATAAAGCTAATGAATTTTAAACTTTCTATTACATAAAAGCCCATGATTAATTACCCAGCTTCCCAATCTCTTTATGATGCACAATAGAAGGCTCTCCTGCAGTGATACAGCAAAGGGGGAGAAGTATGGAACTTTTATTCCCTCCTCAGTGAAAGCAAATAGAGAGATAAGTAAAGTATCTTTCTCTTTAAAGTGGCATATGCAAATTTAATTGAAAACAAATACAAATCAAACCATTCCTCAGGAGAAAGCTAAATATCTCTATATTAGCTGCATACAGTAAACAGGATAATAATGGCTATTCTTATCATCTTTAATTTTTTATTACAAGAATTCTTTAATCTAGTTCAAGCAAATGAGATGGTAGAAGTAAAAATACCTGGGTTTTACATAAGACATTTAGTGTGGTATGCTGTATCACCAAGATCAACTCTTTATGTGGTTTTAATTATTCAAAATGCTGGACTCCTTCACTGATAAAAGAAGACAAGATAAAAAAGACCAAGGTTGCACCAGCACCACACCAGATGAAGGGCAGTTGTGACAAATATAAATTACTGCACTTCAGATTGACTAAGGTAATATAATAAACGAGAGCCTAGAAGACTTTGAAAGACATTGTGGGGGCACTGAGCAGCCTATCAATGAAATTCAGAGCTCACTAAGCACTGATACAGGCTGCAATCTGCACAAGCTGTACATGTCTCAATGCCTATACTGCCAACATAAATTGGATTCCTGCAGGCAAAGGTAAATTTACTGACAGTCACAGGGAGAAATAATGGGTTAATTAAAAAGTATGGCTACTCTTAGCCCATTTGCTGGCTGGTAAACTTGACCTTAAGATTATGGGGAGCCTGTGCACATAAAAAATTTATTTCCTGCTATTCCAAAGAAGTTTCTTTTTTATGGCTGTCCCCAGTTAGTAAAGCAGGAGTCGTATCAATGCAAATACATACAAGGAATAAAGGCCCAAATGGGACAAAAGTCTATCCTGTCATGACTGAATTGATGGATATCCAGCTATGAATGACATATTCATTTAAATCAAGCACGGGACAACTAGAAAGATGAAGGCTCATTTGCCAAAGCCATTTACCTATGCATTGCCTTTATATTAACTCCTACTGCTTCTCTGCGGCTGAAACAGAAAAGAAAATTTGCTTTGTTGTGAGAAAAGCCTGTTCTCTTTCAAATTTGATTTGTTTTCTTTTTAAATACCACATGCTTTAAATGTCTAATCAGATTCCAGTGTCATGGAAAACTCCAGAGGCATATTACATTAAATAATTCCCTAAAGTTGAGTGCAACACAGTGATACAATGTAGCTTCAGCCTTGTGAAAATTCTGAGGAATAGTGACTACACTTTTTGGTCTGTATGGTCCTACACAGCATATAACTTGAAATTTTCTCTGTGCCTGCTACAAGATCCACAAAGTAAACTATATGATCATCCCACTGTCTTCATTTAAGGTCTCATTCCAAGGCTGCTCATCAGCAATTTCATTTATTTGAATTATGAAACTCCCTAACACCAGTGAATGTTCTGTAGTTCAAAAACAAAACTCGGATTAATTGAAAATCAGTCCTTCCATTCTCTTTCATGTTGTCATGCATGCTGTGTATGTTACAAAAAGTTACTAGGAGTACTATTATGAAGCAAAAGGTATGAACCGCTCCTATTATTTCTTTAAATCCATAACTAGAAGCTGAGCTTTAGAGGGCAGACAGGCTCTTGGCAGAAATTTAACAAGGAGCAGACAAGGAAGAAAGAGACACAGATGCAGAAAGAGAGTAGGTCTCAAAATAACATTACTTTTCTGATTCTAATAAAGTTCCTTTGCTTAGCAATCATGGAAAAAAGACAATTTCTGGGCTATTCCAGCTTTAATCAACATGTAATTCAGGGATTCACCATTTGTCCTCAGATATTGTACAGCTGCTCTCTCTAAACAGATAGAGTCTTCCTGAAATCTGTTTTTCTCAAAATTTATCTGCTTTCTGTGACCATTGCAGTTCATCTTCTGTTGCTGACTCTGAGGTCAAGAGCACTAGACTAAGATAGCTATAGGATATGTAACTTTATATTCAAAGCCTCCTGATATTTTGGGCAGAGAGTGTCAGGCTTTCACAAGGGGTCAGCTTATGGTCCTCAGTCAACCTTTACCTGACCATAAAGAAATTTCAGAATGCACTCAAAAAGTCCTTTCAGTGGCCCAAGAGATGTCCTATATGCTCTTGAAAAATTGGACCATGACTCTAACTTCTGTTTTATTTGCTGATGGTTTATACTGCAGATAATCTTCCTTGACAATGAACCACCGTAGCTGCTAACCTTGATGACTGTTGCCATGTAAAACAGTTCGTATGTTAGACACCTTCATAGTTTTCCAATGTTATCCAGAAATAATTGTACTCTACAGAAAACAGTGTAGTCCCTGTACTTCTTCATGTACTAACAGTTAGTAATAGCACTTACACAAAAGAAATGAGACATCACAGAGTAAGAGACAAACATAATAAAAACGTTGAGCTAATCTTTAGACAAAGAATATAAAACAACTGGATAATGTTCATAATAATGTCAGAATAGGTAAAATTAGTCACATCTGTGACTAATGGGACACCTAATTTTACCTGTTAAGTGGCACAAGGATTTGCAGTTGCAATTTTGTGGTCCATTCTTATTGCAGACCATACTAATGATAAGTTTACAGCCCACAGGATCAACTGATTAATATGACAATTAAGATAAATATGTTTTAATGACATATGGCATTATCTCGGTGCTGTGTAGCTTTCAACAATATTTTTGTTTATTGTAGTATTTTTGTCATGAAATTCTAGCTAAGATAATTAAATGTGTTTATGTCAGCCTATTTCCCCAAAGACAAGTTATACATAGGCCCTCAAGATTTCTTATGAAGAAGATTTATTAAACAATTTGAAAGTGTGACAAGCATTGGCAAAGAGAAGTTCCTTTCAAATCTGTAACTCTATTACATGGCCCTGTGATCCAACACTTATATGAGCGTGGGAGGCATGGAGCCTTCTTCCCATCTTGCCTTTTCTGCCTAAGTCAGGAGAGCTTCATGGCTTGCAGAGCTAAAAGACAGAGAAGGGAAGTGCTTCACAAGCCTGGGGACAGGGCATAGAGAAAGGAGAGATGCCACTAGGAAAAGTAATTAGTGGTGGTGGAGGGTAGTCTGCTGAGGCTTGTTCTTACAATTGATTTTGTTGTTACATGCTATATGAGATCTCCACAGCCCATGAAAGATGACCCACACATCACCCAAGAGAGCTGCATGAGAAGCAACATCATTAAGCAGAAGCCAGGTCTAGACTTCAAATATCAGGGGTCTGATTCTGATTCTACCTTTCAGTGAATTGATAATTTTGAGAAATTGAACCCATCTCCTGGTGCCTTTGTTTATTCTTCACACCTCCTGATCTTATGACTATTATAATTCTGTGGAAAGTGCTATCCATCATTATGAATTTCTGTCATGGCAGTCTGCAAAAATGTAACCTCCTAGTGAAAATAGTTTCATTGAAGATGATGGGAATTTTACATTGATCTTGGCAGCAATCTTGTTTGCCAATAATATCATCTGTATGTATTCTTCTGAAATGTTTCATATTGATTAACACAGTTTTTAAAAGCACAAACAATAAATTATTCATTTTGATTTATAAACTAGTTATAGTAAATGTTTATCACAGGCCGAATATTTTCATACAAATCAGAACACTTAGAAAATAAGCAAAAAAAAGCCCCAACAAACCAGCTTTTCCTGCTATTATAACTGTAATACCTTTTTCATAAACATAAACTAAACTGGGAACCTCTTTTCTGAGATGCTTCAGAAAAGAGATGAGCCTTGCAAACCAAGAAAGCCAGTGAACACAATAAAAGACAGTGCCTTCATGGAGAACATGTTATTATCAACCCCCCTGCATTAAAGGCACAAGCACCTCTGACTGTTTATCATTCAAGTATGTTGGACAAATGGTATTAAATCTGCAGGAGTAAAATTACAAAGCTCGCCTTTTTTTAATAAAACTGCACATCACTTGAGGATCTAGATAAATTTGATTCAGCACAAATCAAGACAGACACAGACATTTGGAAATACTGCAAATAAAGACCTTAAGTCATCATACTCTGCTGTGGAGAACAGCAGGCAATAGGGATGTGAATTTGGGGAAAAAAAATAAAATAGGTGCTGTAGTAAATTCTTAGCTGTACTTAGCTGTGTCTGTCATTCTTACAGTTTGGACAATACTTTTACAGTAAACTGTATTTTCTGTGTACTGCCTTCCTCCTACCAAAAACTGGTAGACTGAAAGGTTGGGGCAGGTACCCAGCTTGCACACCTGAGCATCCCAGCCAAAAGTGTCATGCTAATTTCCAAAACGGCAGCAGGGGAGTCATAGCACAGCCACCAGCAAAAGCATCACAAACCTCCAAATAGCAGAGCTCTTTCCTTTTAGATGCAGTGCCCAGCAATTTTTTTTAAGGGTGAGCATTTGTCCAGTGTCCCCTGTAGGCCTTTTGTAAGCTTCTGTGCACTCTTGTTTGTTTTGCTGATGCTCCTCAACAAACATGATGATAGCTGGTAAAGCCATAAATATCTACACATGCCTTTGAGAAAATGGGCAGAATTAAAAGCAGACAGTATTTCAATGCCAGGCTTCTCCATGCCTTTTACTGAACAGCTGTAAGGAAGGTAGCCAACAGCTGCCTCATATCTAGAGCAAGGTGTCATGCCAAGAGTATAAGAAAAAGTAAATTTTCCAGTAATACAGGACTTCACTCACAGAGCATGAAAGTGAGTCCTCAAGACTCATGATTTATGGTGTTTGCCTCTTCTCTATTACCTTTTACCTCTAAAAAATGAATTTCAGACTTTCTTTGCCCTTCTATTCCTCCATGTTCCTGTCCTGTGTCCCAAGCACTCTCTCACTTTCCTTTCCCTCTCTCCATATTCATGCTGGAGGGGATATCATGATGAGGTTCTCTAATCAATCGTCTGACTCATTGCCTTATGGCAGAATATTGCCATGGTTAATGACTAATATGACTGCAGGATTTCCAAATGTCATCTTATAAGATCTTACAGACTGCCTATTAACTGTTTTTTAGCCTTGCCAGGATTAGATGTGTAGCAAAATTAAACAGTATGATTTAGCACAGTAAACTCATTTTAGGCAGCTGATATCTATTTATAGGTATACTCTAAATAAAACAGTAAGGGACAAAGTATTTCTAAACTGAGAAATGCTCCACTTATGAACAGCTTTTCCTGTGATACTCAAAGTGTTTATTTGTACAGTAAGTGTCAAAAAATAGTGGTTGAAACTTTCTACTTTTTGAAAGATTGCAATTGGTGTTTACATTCTTGTACTGATTCATTATAAAAGAAGAAATGTGTGAAACTACCAAGACAAATAGTTAGGTGCACTGTGCTTGTTGATTTTTATTTATGCATACAAAATACTTATCCCTCCAAATTACAATTTTTTGATGAGCTAAGGAGTGGCATGGCACATTTTCTCTCTGCAGCTCCTGCATCCCTGCAAGTGAAGCTAATATTTACCCTTTCAGTTCAGTGCAGTTATTCTATGATAGCAAATTAGTTTTACTTCTGATCGACATGAAAGCAGCATACTTAATTTCAATAAGAAGGATTTTCCACATTGATAAGAATTATCACAAAAAGCAGTAAGAATAATCACAAGGAGAATTATATGTGATTTTAAAGTCTGACAAGATGCTTTGCTGCAATCATAATGATGTCTAAACACATTCAGTGTTATTTACAGACACACACATTAGTTCTATTATTCTTTTCTTGCCATGCTTATGTATACAGCACAGAACTACAAACTTCCTCATCCTTTTGCCTTTTTCAAATTCCTGCACTGGCATGAACAAAGAACTCACTCATCACAGGATTTTGTACTTCCTCTGGGTAATCAACTGTTACAGTCCTGCAGTTTGACCATTCCTGAAAATACAATAATATTCGACCAGTTCTCTTGCATAAAACTAATTTCAGCATTGACAAATTTCCCAGATACCCATTTATAAATACTTACTGACACCTTCTTGATCAACTCATCTGGTCACCTTGCCACTGACATCGATGTGAAACAAACATCCTCAGAGATACTGTGAGAAGGGAGAAGTGCCGGGGAGTGATACTTTTTTGCTGGCGATTGTCAATGAATTAGCAAGAAGCATTATCTCTGGTATAAAAGAACAGAGCCCATAGCTAGAGAAGGAGATGCAACATCAAATTGTGAAGTGCACTGTAAAGATTAGTGTTAGAAAACTAATGAATAATGTCACAAGACCTTAAACTAGCTATTCTCATTGAGTCAGCTTGTTAGATCATCAGATTGCCTGGCTGAGAAACCTGCTCCCATTACTTGCGTGTTTGTGGTGTCAAACCCAATTAGTGTTTCTCCAGATGAATTTTCATTCATTAGAGTTGGAAAGCCAAGTTCAGAAAAAATGCAGTGGAACTGAATTTGCTTTCCCTTCAGGAGCAGAATTTTCTCCGTGTGTAGGTATCACAAATACGAGATACACACACTGAGATAGGCTCTAATAACTGTCGCAGATCTGTCCCTTCTTCGCAGCCCCAGAAGATTTGCTTTCTCTATCACCTAGATTTCAGCACAGAAACAGTGAGGAGCTCTAGCATATCACTTGAGAAATCCAACACAGCAGGAAAATTTCCACCTGTCCACTGAACCAGTGCAAATTATGCCACTGATTTCACCTGAGTCTAATTTTTACCACCCACCTTTACAGGAGAGTTATGCAAAAGTGGCTAAGTTTTGAAATTGCTTGTTTCCTGTTATGTACTGTCTTAACCTCAAGCAGTGCACTGAATAAACTGCCACATAAAACTTATGAAATATTGAGGCTATTTAGTTTTCTCAGTTTTAAAGGGTAAATACTGCAGTCACTTTTGGGGGGGGGTTTAATTAAATGGAAAACTTTCCAGGTGTTGAGTTTGTAGTGACACTTGCAATGTTCCTGAAGCATTATGACAGGAACCTGTGAATTTTAAGTAGGTACAATCAATAAGGTTTGAGAAATATTATATTAAAACTTTTATCTCAAATCCATGATCCTGAAAGAGCTGACAGTACATACTCAGTCATCATCATTTTTATCATTTTTCCTACTCTATGAAAACACTACTGATGTTGTTTTGATTGTCAACTGTACAAGCATACTATTAAACTCCCCATTTAATAAAGTAAGCATTTTATAATGGGATTTAAAACTCTAGGTGCAATGCAGTCAACATCAAACAGTAGCTTAAATCTCTTGCACTAAAATTCATATTTGTCATCAGAAGAGAGGGGAAGGGGTTGTTTGGTTTTTAAAGAGTCTGTGGCTCATGATAGCAAAGGTTCTATACTCAGGAACATGCTTTAAATTAACATGAGCTGCTGTTAAAGAAGCCTACTCCCTCCAGCTGAATTGAAATTAGGTTGATTTCTTTCAGGTTTTTTAATGGACAGATAATCTGGATGTTCAGTTTTGAATCTCTCATACAATTGCTTCTTTCTTCTGAGTCATTTGGTAACCTCCAAGAATAGTTCACTCTTCTTGAATTAGCAGCATAGTGTTATAGATCATGTAGACAGAAAAGCCTATCTCCTTTCTTCTGCATAGCCAATATGCTACAGGGCTCTCGTATCAGAGAAGTCATTGCAGTGTATCTTAACTCTAACAGATGTTACAGCTGCCCTCTGCCAGGAGGCAAAATAAAAGAAAGAAAAGCAATGGATCACAGGCCAAAACAAATGCTTGACTCCAACAGTACAACTTTATGTCCGTGGAAGTGGACTGTGAGATAAAAATGTTTGTTTGGACCCACAACAACTAATTTTTATTTTTTTTTTCAGATTAGCACCAAACCACTAGAATAGAAGGTGATATCATTTTTGCAATAGAAAAAGAATCTGTTTTGCAAACAAAACCTAATTTTTGATGGAATCAGAAGCTTTGAGTTCCAGCTCTCCCAGTGATGTACATAGAAGTCCAAGAACAGAGAAATCCATTTACTTGTGTTTCTGAAGTACTACTAAACTATTATTTTGTTCTCCACAGTAGGTGTTTTTCTAGGTTTATTCACTCAGGTAAATTAGATTCTCTTTTCATTTGCTTTTTAACTATATGATAGGTGTTGATAGAATTAATTTCCAATAAAAAATAGCCTCAGCGAGCTGGTGAAAAAAGAAATGGCAACTGGAACAATTACATAAGTCCAAGTGAAAGTATGTATTAAAATATAATTCAATCAAAGGCAAACAAAATCTGTCATGAAATTAGAACGGGCTTTCAGATGAATGACAAGTCACTGTTGTCAATCCAAGCTTTGCTGAGAAAACAAACCAATTTGAGAACAAAAAAGAACAATGTGCATACCATATAAACAGACCATGCAATAAATATATCAACGATTAAAAAAAAAATTGTTGTTGCAGCTTGTGGAAAATCCTAGCATTTTCCATGTAATTATGCAGAGAAAGTAAACACGTTCCCCTTTCTAATGTTCTAAGAAGGCAACAATATTAACGGGACATAATATTATACAGCTTCATTCAGAAGACATACAGATTCTTTTCCTCATGCATCTCAGGCCTTCCTGAAACTGTTTGTTGTTCTTGTTTGATACCAGCTGCCATAAGAAAGTTCCCCTCCTCCCCCCGCCCCCATCTTTGCACAGGACCTACCATGAACTTTTATCTCGTTTTTTTTTCCAATTCTTCTGTCCAAAAGTCCTGTGAAATAGAAGGAATCATACTCCATTTCTACCACTAAAACCAGGAGACCCTTCTCTGCTGGGCTGGAAGAAAGGATAGCTGTACCCTGGAGTGAGTTAACTGCTTCCCTCCAAGACAAAACCCAGCTAGGGGTTCCCTGAAAAATTTCTTCTCTCTCTCAGTAAAGGTCTACAAAAATAAGTTGTCTCCTAAGGTTTACCGGGCTACTTTTGGGGAGGGGTGGCATAATAGAATTTTTTGGATTTTACTGTAGTTGTGTTTCCTGTAGAGAAGGGGACATTTCTGAAATGTCCATGCATGCGTGGAAGTCAGTGGATCTGATCCTACCACAATCCTATCTCTGATCCTGAAATAAACTAAAGGAAATAATGAAATAACTCTCTAAGCTCTCTCCTAGCACTGAACTTGAGATATTTTTCCTTATCCATACAAATGGCCAAGATGCAAGTGTATGAATTTTGCTAACAATACCCTATAGAACTTTGCTGTCATGGCAAAAAGTATTTATTTTCTAATGTTAAACATCCCCATTTATAAATTCTACAAGTGTTGCAATAGAGGCTCCTCGTCTACCTGTTTCCCAGTATTCAGTGCTTTTTTGTACTTTCATGTTACCTCTGTCTTCTTATTTCTAAGGTAATCACTTTTCACTTCATACAAGAGCTTTCCTCTGCCTTTATTGATTGTTGCCATTCTTTTCTGAAATACCCCCTAAACCCAGAGAATCCTCTCCAAGGGGAGAAGACCTGTTCTATACAGGTTACTCCAGGTGAAAATGTATTTATGAGTCACATAACACTTGTCTTTACTGTTCACAAACATCTTCCTAATGACTCCTAATTCATCACATTCTTAATTAATATTTTTAGCCACAAGTGCACATTGCTTGCATAATCATAATAAACCTGCATGTTGATGTCCCTTTTACTATCTTACAACTCTTAATACAAAAATCCTGGAAGGGCTGGCTAATAAACAAGAAACGTTTTTTGAAATAATGCCAAGATTTCAACACTCCACTTCAAAACAAGGCTCTCAGCTACTTCAAGGAAAAAAAAAAAAAAAACACAAAAGGAGAGAAATTGTGCACAAACCACACAAAAAGGCTGGAATGCTCCCCTGGGATCTTCACAGTTTCCCAGTGACCAGTAGCTCAGCTGTGGAGGATCATAGCTTGAATCCAGTAAAGCCCTCTGACTTCCTTTTCCTTTCACTTCTGTGATAAAGACTAACAGATGATCAAGATACAACTTCCTTTTTCAAGAATAGTAATTTAATTCCTTTCACAGACCTCCTACTATTTTATTCTGGGGCATATATCATAATTTCAACCCAAATATTTGGAACAAATGTTTTCTTTGGCTATATATCCATGTATATACAATAATATTGAATATGGGAAAACTGATAGTGCAGTAAGATTTGAGTTTAACCTTCCTACAAAACACCATTTTAAGTGAAATAGTTAAAATGGCCTTTTCTTAAAACAGTTTCTTTTGGCTAATTAGAAATCAGTGACATTCTTAACATAAAACTAACACCCTTTCCTATAATCCAGTTGTATGCAAAGGGTTCTTCACTTCGTACCTTTTCACATTAGAGTTTTCTATATTTTTCAATACTTTGCTTCATTCTGTAAAGCAAAAGATGAAAGGAAAATGAACTCAGCAAAGATTAAGCTCTAGTGAAGCAGTTGATTGTCTCCAGGGTGAGTTATTGAGAAAACTCTGCTAGCTTTCAATTGGTTCATGAAAACTAATTATTGCTAAATGACATTTTAAAATCTTGTGTGTATAATCCTGATGCATGTATTAGGTAACCTTCATTTAAAGCTGGAGGAACACATGAAAGAGTTTAGGAAAAAACTTGGCATGAACCTATACTCATTTATTTTATCCATTTTATGACTTACTGAAACATATTCTTCACCAAAGGCAGCTAGTAATACAAGTAGCGACTCAGTGGAGTGCTTACAGATATCTCTGAAGGTTGCAGCCTCCTAAAGGGATGTTCAGAGCTCCAGAATGAGAGTATTTCAAACAACCTTATTATGTTGTAGATAAAGGAATTCATCTTGGTTTACTTTCTGATTTTCAACCTTTTTTACAGGAGCACATTGAAAGGCTTATATATGCATACACATGTAAATACACACCTGCAAACACAGGCACAAGCACGAGTTAAAGGTTCCCCCTCCTTTTCTTGCTTAATCATATAATTCCAGCATTACCCAAACCGCTGACACCAACAGCACAGTGCCTGATACAGGAAAAATGTTATCTCTCCCATCCAGAAAGAAACCCTGGTGCTGTGGATCCCTTAGCAAAGTGAGCACAGAACCAGGATGACTGTTCAGGGCTGGTGCTTCCAACACGTGGCTGTGCAATGTCATCTCTGAGACGTGAAACACACTGTACTTCATGGTGCTACCAGGCAGGCAGCAGTTCTCCAAAACTCTGAGTAAATCCCTGCTAACACTGTCATCTGGAGGTCTTGTAATACATGAAGGAAAAGTCTGGTCTTCTATCTCCTGCTTTAAAAGTCTTATTTCCTCTTTCAATGGAAAGTAAGCTACAGGCTTACGTAGGGTAGCAAACGTTGATGTATCAGACACAGAATGAGATTTAGGAGTATGAGTCATGCTGATGGGAAGTATTTCTGGGCCTGCTTGTTGATAGGCTCCTCTTCCATTATTTATCTTTTAAAGAAAAAAAAAAACAAACAACCATTTGCTAGACCTTTACAAGAGCTTTTGCTTTCCTCAGTCTTAAAAAAAGTCCAACACATCAGAAATGTTAAAGATAATGATAACAGTTTTTCTTATCTTTTAAATGAACTGCTTTGGCTTTAAACAATCTTTGGTCAAATACATTTCTTGTACTTTCCAGGATTAAAACGTGTTCAGATTTCTGAACTAAAAACATGCAATCTGACTTGAAACTTAGATTTTTTTTCATAATGTGTCAAATGAAGAGATGTACACAACTGTCCAGTGCAGCTAGAATAGATGGCTGTATGCATACATTTTCATTTAAATTCAAACTACTAAGGATATTTTTTTTCAGAATTGTGAGAAGCTGAGAAATTTAATTTATACCATACCAAAATTTGCCAAACAATGGCAGAGTCAAGAACTTATAAGCTGATGAGATATTAAATTTAACTTTAAAACACACTTTACCGGGATATTTCCTGAAAAAAATGCAGAAAAGCTCTCTGAAACTGCAGCTCAGCTGGGTTTTTCCCCCTTCCATTTTGCTTCATGAAAGCAAGATAATATAAAGAAGCTATATTCAAGGAGGCTGCAGAGTTATTGAACTGTCAGTTAACTTCTGTAACACATGACCTTAGAAAATAAATCTATCAATATTTTGGCCTGCAGTAGTGGGTATATAAGGCTGAAGTACAACCAGCATTGTATCATAATGACTGATTGATGATTTCTTTAACAACAAAACTGTAGACATCAATACACAGTTGGTCACAGAGATTCACAAAGAATAGACTTCAACAGAAAACTGCTGTTGCATTCTTCAGTCTCTGTTACTGCCTGGTTTAAAAATTATATCAAATAAAGGCTTAATTTAAATCAGAATATAAAATCAGAAACCTGTCCTAACCATCTCCATTATCTTAAAAATAATATATTAAAATCTGTAATTGCTGCTGATATTAGGATTTCTCTTCAGGCATTTTATATGGTACTTATTTATTCCACCATTTAGTTTTATTATTTTCCTAAGTCTCCTTGGAAAGCTAGTATCTTTTTTTATCTTTTTCCTGCAAGACAAATTTTCTTCCTGGTCTTTACAACCCACTGCTTTCAATTGCTCACTGTTACTGATGTTTTCTTAGGAACAGCTTTTTTTTAGCTCATGCCAAATTCCTTTTATTTCCCTAAGTGGGATCATTACAATGGCCAGATGCTAAAATAACAACCCCCTCCATTAGGAAAACCTACAAAATATTTTTTATTTTGGAAATCACTATCTTGGCATACTGAAATGCAAGTTCAGGACTCAAAAGCACACACACACACAAAGATACACAGAAATAAATGTGGCAAGATGGTAACTGGACACTGAATGGTAATCAAGTATTTTAAAGATTCTGTGGTATTTTTGCATGCCTTGTCTATCCACAGCCTTTCCAGAAAATAGATGTGGCCTCTAGGAGAGACCTATGAAGCAAGACACCAGGAAGAGGGGAGCAGTTGCATGAACCCCACTGTTATGTAGATGCCACATGCTGGGGGAGGCACTGGAGAGAATCACAGCTTGGAGGGGCTGGGGTTGTCATCCATGGCTATGCAGTTGGGATATGATGGAACAAGGCACTAAAGACGCCAGCAATGAACAAAGCTATAAAGATGTGCATGAGGGATGAGGCTTCCCTGAGAATCCCAAACTCCCTGTGCTGAAGAAGCCCCACGGCATTTGTGTCTGTGGAATGAGGGGGAAAGGGCCAGGCAACTTTTCTTGGCATCTTCCATGCATATGAAGTGGAGGAGGGACAGCTTGATTGCCAGAGACCCAGAGAGGCACTTAACAACAGAAGGAGAGAGCAAGATGCATGTACACCTCATATATTTCCTCAACAGTTTTAGTGCTAGGCTTTTCTAATGCCATTTGCCAAAATACCCAAATTCCTCATTTGACAGTAAAAGCATGTTTTTCACCTTTCTATTGTACCACATAAGTAAAATATCACTTCTCAGCGAATGACCGCTTTTTATTTATTTCTATCTTTGTGTGGTAAAATGACACCTCCTACACACATATACACATAGTCTCTTGCTATTTAGATGTAGCATGCCCTAAAATGTTAATTAATACTGTAAAACTGCTTCGCCTCCCTGAGCAACTGAAAAGCATCTTAAACTGTGATAGGTTTTTTTTTTTTACTTGCTTGTTTTTAATTTTAAGCATGTGTCTTTACATTTGTGACTAACTTAAACTTGCGACTCCATTTCATGATCCTTCCAGTTCCAATTAAACTCCTAATTGATGGAGGTGTCCCTCAAAGCATCATACACAGGAAAAATAAAGCAGAGAGAACACTGAATGGCAGTAGTAGCATACAACTTCAGCATTTCCTTTCTAACTTACCTACTAAGAATATCTACATATTTTCACTTCCCACCATGGCCTCTCAATTTCCAGTGTGGGTTTTGTTGTGTTGGTTTTTTTGTGTTTTTTTTTTGTTTTGTTTTGGTTTTTTTATTCACTGATTACTACTACATGCCATATTGTAGCATAATGACAGAGAGAAATGGCTACATGAATTATATATTCTGGTTTCAAAACCCCAATGAAAAACACAGAAACAGCAAACAGCTTGCCTTGAGTGGTGATCTAAAGGTTACTTTATGTAGCTAACCAGTCTTGCCAAGAAGAGTAAGCCTCAAGGGAAAGGAGTATTGATACCATTGGACAGGAAGCCTTAAAGATACTCTGTAGCAGAACAGCCTCCCCGAATGCTGCTCCAGTGGAAGAGGGGAGAAAAAACTTGCTACCCATGAATTTCACTGCCAAGTGTCAGAGAGTGTCCAAAAAAGTTACAGATTATCTGAATTGTGACTAAATAAAGGGTGAAAAGTGTTTTCTCATAAAATGTGGCTCTGAATTGGCTCTGTGCATTGTGGAACACCATTGACTGCCTAAATACAATCTACAAATTCCAAGGAAGGCCTGCAGAAACTCAGGGACAGCTCATAATTGACATCTCACTCTGTCTCACGCTACTAGGGAAGTGAAAGCTGTGTTCCATACAGGCTAGATTTTCCAGTGGAGTCCCTAAATTGTGCCATACAGAAACCTAATCTGGGGCTCACTGAGAAGAGTTGGTCGATTCAAAACGAGTGGGAATGAGCCAAATTTTGTGGGCAGCTGTTGATAGTAACCTCTACAGCTGTGAAATCAGAGAAATGAGATACCCTAGACTATCCTGAGGCTGTGGTAAGGACTCATTACTAAAGGCCATTTTTAAAAGATCTTTAACAGAAAATCCAAATACTATTACAGCCTTTGCATTACATGATTCCCACTGTTCAATTAGGTTGGCTGTGAAAGTACACAACCTTCTGATGAGAAATGGTGGGTCCTGTTATTATGTTAAACAATTCAGGTTAACCAAAACTAGGACTTGTCTAAATTTCTCAGAGATTTAACTCAAATGGACAAGTAACTGTGGAGGGTTTTATTGCTTGTTTTTTTCCTGATTTTAATGTCTTTACTATCTTTAGTGAAGATTATAACCTTAATATCATTAAGATATAAAAATTCCCTAGAAACAAATCAAGAAGGTTCAGAGTATTTTGTAAACTCATCACTTTAAATCTTTTGCTTGCATTTTCCCTTAGTACCAAGGTAAATGTGTACTACAGAGTTCAAGGAGCACCTGTATGATGCTCTTAGTCATATGGTTTAGTTTTAGGTAGTCCTTTGAGTAGAAGGGGGTTGGACTCCATAATACCTATGGATCCTTTCCAACTCAAGTTATGATCCTGTATTTACAATGAACTTTACAAGTATAATTAAAATGCAACCATATTAATGAATAACATACTATAGGCAGTACCAGGCCATCAGATAGCATGTCAGATACATGAACCTTCTGCACTATCAGGTCTTATGTGAAGAAATAGTTTCTCAGAATAGCTGCTAACAGAAAATAAAACCATTTAATTTTAAAAAGTATTTTTCAATATATACTGCTTGTGAAACACTTTTCTCTAAGGTGTTTTCAGTTGTCAAAAAATCTCATTGTAAAACCCTGGCTCTGCTTTTCTTTGACTTGGCTTCTCAAACATGCTTCATATGAACAAAGATGGCTTTCCGTATCATGAGAAAAGACAGTTATTTTGGGGGGGAAATCACCTAGAGGCAGCTTTGGCTTACCAGTGATACCCATATACTGCTGTTTCTTGTTGACCTGTTTATTTTTCCTGGTTATTGCTAGACCCAGGGGCAAAAAATACTCAAGCAGTCCTGATTGGAAATTAAAACAAACTTATATCTGACCTGAAGGACAGTAGGACAGTATTACTCAAGGCTTTTTCACTAAAAGGGACAAGCCATTATCACTTCTGACATGTCAGCCCCTGCTTTGCTTGTCTTGCTAGATCACAAACAATTGTAATGCTCCTAACCTTTTCATTAAGTTCTGGCACATTCCCACAAAAGAAATTAGAGATGTATAAAAGGAAGAGAGGATTCAGAAGCTCCAAAAAATCATGCAGAATAACTTTGCTGATTTATATTGTGTTTGAATTACTGTTTCCTTGAAAAACCAAAAGCTTTATATTATTTAATAATTTGAGTGATTTGGACACATCTGTTTAAAAGAACCCAACATTCTGAGTACCAACAGGCTTTCTGTTGCTTAATAGAAGTAGAAGGTCCTTCATAGTTCGAAGGAGCAAAAAAAGATTTTGAGCTTAGACTGGGAGACAAGCTGTCATGGTTTAACCCCTACCAGGCACCAAGCCCCACACAGCCACTCTCTCACTTCCCCAGCAGTGGGATCAGTGAGAGAAATGGAAAGGTAAAAGCTAATGAGATAAAGAAAGTTTAATAGATAAAGTAAAACTTGTGCACACAAGCAGAGCAAAACAAGGAATTCATTCACTGCTTCCCATGGGCAGGCAGCTGTTCAGCCTCTCCAGGAAAGCAGGAGCCCATCACACCCAGTAGTTACTTGGGGAGACAAACACCATCACTCCAAACATTCTTCCTTTCCTCCTTCTTCCCCCCACTTTCTATACTGAGCATGGTGTCATATGGTCTCAAATATCCCTTTGGTCAGTTTGTGTCACCTGTCCTGGCTGTGTCTCCTCCCAATCTCCCATGCACTCCCCACTTCCTTGCCAAAACGGTGGTATGGAAAGCAGAAAAGACCTTGGCTCTGTGTAAGCCCTGTTCACCACTAACAAAAACATCACTGTATTATCAACACCATGTTCAGCACAAATCCAAAACACAGCCCCATGCAAGCCACTGTGAATAAAATTAACCCTCCTCCAGCCAAAACCAGCATCAAACTTAAGCACTTCATAAATTTATTAATCTTTTCTGCTTCTCTTCAGCCAGTAACACAGCCTCTAACACTGTCTCCTGAACTCTGGCTGGACAAAGGAGGTAATGGAGAACCACCAGTTTGCACATCTGCTCCATTTCATGCTTTTATTTCATGTCACGAATTTTTCTTTCCCCCCACATACTGCATGTTCCTTTGTGTTACACCACAAACTGAACTCCGAAGTCATATGAACCAACGCACTCCTTGGGTAAACTACTTAACTATTTCTAATCATTATTACCAGCTGCTCAGCATCCCAGTGACTAAATGCATGTTTTTGCCAAAAGTGCAGTCCAGAGAAAGAAAAACTCAGGGAAAGAAAGGGACAGAGGTATCAGTCACATCTTGCCGTGCAGCATGATTATGCACTTTTATCATGGACAGCAAGACTACTTGTAATTAAAACAGTTTATTACAAAACAGCCTACAGCAGAGATGGAACAGGTTCTAGCTTTCATGTTTAGATGAAAGGCTAAATTTGTGCTACTTCTTTTTCTTTTCCAAATAGAACAGTAAATTTCATTTAGAAAAAATGAGTGATGCTGAAAAGTTAAACACTCTCCACAAAGAGTCACAATTAGCAAAAACCCATAAACAAGACAAATCATGGTCATTCTTACGAGGAAACAATCTTGTTCTTATGGAAAACTTTTCTGCAATTACAGATAATTCTGCATGATGGCAGCCATGTGATAAACTTCAGAGTGTTCTATACAGCACACTCAACTCCACTTTATTGATCACTTCACTCTCAAGGCTACTCCTAACTCCTGCTTTCTTGGCCTGTGCAACTTCAATTTATTCCCTTTATGAGACTACATTAGCAGAAAGTTTTTAAGCATATGGTCATACACTACTGCTTTGCAGATTCCTTGAACCATACAACACCACGGATGGATGGTACTCACGTTGTGAGGAGCTGTTCAGTATTTCATTTCTCATCAGTGCTAATGGTTCAGCTCTGCACTTTATTCCTTGCTCTGAACATAACAATTTACTTACAGACTTTTTGGCACATACCACTAAAGCATTCAAGTGGTTTTGGAAATACTACTTTTTTCTTTTCAAACATTTGTGGGATTAAAAAGCGGTACTAACTCCATTTTAAATTACAGGAATTGAGGCTCACATTTTTAAAAAAAAAAAGGAACCTAAAGAGGCATTCTACTTACTTAGAGAGTTTAAGTGTACCTAGCATTCAATGGCATCATATATGTCCAAAGCACATCTCTTCACAGATTTCATTTGATGCTGAGTCCTCAAATGCTCACAGAGATCAGACCCTCTATTTTCTGTTAAAACCTTTCACTCCTAGCTGAAAGACTCATTTCAGTGAGGTGTTGCTGTAGTTGAATTTGACAGCCTTCCTGCCTCTCACTTCCCAGTTACTGCAGCTTTCATGGAAGTTACTGTGCCTTCAGCTGGGATGGAGGAGGTGACCACATGAGCATTAATGACTCCTATTCTGTGTAATGTAGAAAAGACTCACTGGATTCAATACAGAAGGAAAGAGTGGCACGGTACTGTAACTTTCACATGGTCAGCGACCCAATCTCCATTAAGGGGACATTTTCTGCTTCCTGGCAAGAGTTTGTGGAGCTGTTCAAGTGGGACTTCTAAAAGCTTCTCTGCCTTTCTCTTGTTTTAATATTGCATCAGAACAACACAGCAAGAGCAAGGAAAAAAGCCTTCAGGAAAGCGCTTCACTATGATAATTTTTTTCCTCCATTTGCAATTCCTCTGTACAACCCCCAATTTTGTAACAGGTGAAGCAGGGGATCTGTAGATAAACAGTATCCTTAACTGCACAGTTTGTCTTTGTTGCTGTTTCAGAACTGCTCTTTGCAATGGAAGAAGTATGAGTCCAGAGGGAAAAATTTCATCATGCAGTTAAAGTCTATTTTGTAAAGAGTAAATTATTTATGTGCAGAGCAGGGAGAGGCTAATTAAAGTGACACAGGCACAACTAATTCTGTAATTTCTTAGTGGAGGTCTAATAGGTTAGTATTGTTAAGGTGCAACAACACTAAAAGGGAATTAAACACATACTTTGCTGGGACTGGGGGGGAACTTCACAGAAGTTTCAAAAAGCAAAGCTTGCATCCAGGGTCCTTGAACATCTGGAAATAGTACACTTGCATGCATTCAAGTGTCATACTATGTTGAAAGCTCCTGACTGTGACCATTATGTCCTTCTCATCCAGTCAGATTCCTTGTCCCATGATCATTCTCCCTGCATAGCTACTCACAAACTCCAAACCTGATACTTATCACAGATCCATTGCTCTTCCTTAGTATCCTAATCTTCATCAAATCTTAAGTGTAGTGTGCTTATCCTAAAACACCTTAAGGTACACAGACCTATGGCACTTAGAGAGTTTCTCTAGATCTCATTTTCACTTTGCCTGCACACTGATTTCTCATCATCCAGACTGTACCCCATTCTGCCACTGCGAGTGATCCAGAGTCCTACCTAGCTCCCCTAACACCTTCTTTAGTAGGATAGTGACTGAGACTCACCTTCCTCGTAATATGCCTGGAGGGCAGAGGTCTTGTTAGGTTAGAGGCCTGCATATCTTAAACTAACTTTTTTTCTGAGCGAAAACCAGAATAAAAATGTCTTTTTCTTTGTTAGAAGGATCAAAATAAATTGGTCAAACAAAGTACCAACAGAAGTAAACACAGCTGTTTGCTTGTCAGTGACTTGACTGATGAACCATTTCAACAAATTAGGACCAACTGCAAATCTGTGCAGAGAATTAAATATGTTATAGGCAGCACTACATGCTAAAGACCTGATGAAACACACATATCCCATTCTTGAGAAAACCATGACTTGTAAAGGCCTTCATGAGAAATATGGTACATATGATCTGTGCATGTCAGATAGTTTCAGATATTAACATTGAGAGCCAAAATCTCTGTACAGCATATTACAACCCCCAAAAAATGAGTTCAAGGGGGAGAAAATCAATAGTTCATTGGTATTTCCTTAACAGATCCCCAGCACTACCAAGAGTGGCTGCCTAAACTCACTGTCCAGCTGTAGATTTTGACAGCTAAATTATTTAAAGAATTTAGTTTACAAAGTGTTGTGAAAACATGAGGAAAATCAGCTACCAGAATTAAAAGAAATCTCTACTGCACATGTCTGAGCAGTAGTTACGAAACATGGAATTTTAGTGGATGCTTATGGGAAGAACAAAAATGCACATCTCCAAAATCACGGCTCTTTTCACAGATCTTATTCAGTTCTTTGGGGAAATAGGGCTTTTCAGGAAAGTCTGGCAGAATGATTCTTCTGTTTGCTTGGATTTAGTAAGAGAAAAAAACAGACATTACTTTAGCCTAAGTTTGTTCTTAGAAGCAGCTGGATGGCATTGAATGAAATTTCAATGGAATTTAGCCCAAAAGATACACTTTGGAATGTTTCTATCCAGAGAATGGCAGAGAATTAGGTGGATCTATAAATAACTGAGAGGGTTTTATTTAGGTGATGCTGATTTTTGAAAGGTAGTGTCTGGCTGTGCTACCTGCTCTACCTACAGCAGTATCTGAGTAAATGACAGTGGCTGTGCATCGGCTTTCACCGTTGTCTTCCTCATGGTACAAGAAATACAGTTTCTGAAGAAATTCTGTGACCATTTTATACTGGTGCTCTGAGGGTTGTACTAGAGAAGGTGGTGCAGATATTAGAAGTTTAATTTCTGCTATCTTCTTTCTCTTTGTCATCAGATGAAGGTGATGCAAGCGTAAACACTTTCATCCTTCATATTCCATGACTTTGTGTACAGACAACAATCCAGTGCAGGGCTGCAAAAGTATTTCTGCAAGCTTTGCTTCCATCCTGCCATATTCATGATCTGCATCTACAGATATTTATATACAAATCCATCTCAAGCACTATCTAAAGATACTTGTTTCAAAAAGCCAGTTAGGTCCAAAGCCTCATAATCCGCAAACATTCTGAATTTCCTGAATTAGAAAGCAATTGCATCTTAATATGATACTTAATACTTAAGAATCCAGCCTTGCTCTTCAGCCTTCAGGGTTGTAAGCAGGTGCTTCTAATCTTAGCAGATGGAAAAAGCATCAGTAGCCTTTGTGCCACATGACTGTGTGCTCCTCCTTCCTCCCCAGGCTGGAAGGGGATGCTGCTGGTCACTGCAACAGTGTGGCTTTCTGGGTCCAGTCAAACTAACTGGTTTTCTCCCCAAAAGAGTTACCAGAACAAGATTTTCCCCTGTTGCTTTGCTTTCTGACTGAAGTTCAGAACTGGGATTTAGATTAATTTCAGAATTTTGCCTGAATGTCAAATATTTTTAAAAATTTGGCGCTCAGGGTATTAGCACTGTGATATGCCAGCAATGGATATTTACAGTGCTCTTAAATCCCTTATTTTTGTTCCTGCTTGAAGTAATGATTATAAAGCATACAAGATCTGACCATTACACATTAATGAATAACAACTGTAAAAATAACTGAAAAGACCTATCAGGAAGTGCCATTCAACTTCAGAAGCCATAACAGTGCTGGGAAAGCACTTTACATTGAATGCTACAGTGATAGCATAACACCTTCCTAACCAGTTATCTCGGGTCAGACTTAATGGCACCATAAAATTTCTTCAACACAAAGCAATTTTTGCTTCCTGAGAGCTATGTAAGTTTGCTGTAAGTGCATTTATATATGCAAGTATTTAATGAAAATAAATTAGTAACAAAAACATACTTGTCCAAATGTAATACAAAGCTTTAAATTACTTACTAGTCCGATAAAACAATCATAATTCAAAGAAACATTTTAGAACAGAGGAATGAATACATATAAAGTACAGCATATCCATTTGTATACACTCTGCAAATATGTATTTATATTCATAGATTATATGTATGTCCTCTTGATAAATTTGAACTGACATTTTCTCTTTAAGCCAAATTTAACTCCATTGCCATGTATGAAGAAAAGTGCTCAACCTCCTAATGTTTCAGAACATAACTGATATTTCCATGTGTTTACAAGTAAATTTGTTAATTAGTTTATACATGAAAATATAATTTGCAATGCATCCTTCAGTAAACTTAGCATCTCACAATTGCCTATTGCCTTGTCCCAAGTGATTTTGATAACATAACAATGGAGAGACTTTGTATTTCCTATACAATTAATACTCAGATACCTTCTGCTGTGCCCACCTGGCTAGTATGAAATGGTCATTTTCTTTCCATTACTCTCCATTTCTAGGGGTTTATTTTTCACTACGAGACTACTAAAAAGCAGACTAGCAGTAATTTCAGTCTCTCTAAATTGACACAGAAAGTAATGGTCATTTTGTAATGGGTATCTTAATAAAGGATAATGATTGCATGTTAGCTAAGACCAATTTGATTCAAAACAATGGCAGAAATATGCTATTATGAAAACAGGAGCTTCTCTCAAGCTTACAGAGGGGAAAAACCCACAAAGAAGTAGCAAAACATCAGCCTCTGCAGGAAGATAGACATTTAGCTACATGTGAAAAAGATTACTAAATATTTTATTGTTAATTCTTAATCTTTGTTATAAAAATAAAACTGCTGGTGACAAGACTTAGCATAGAAATTATATATAAAGACACCATTGCATTGTACTGCAGTCTAGTGTCCATGAATATAGGAGTCTTTAATTTCTTCATCCATCTCCCTTTCAGCATATCTTAAATGAACATGTCTTTTATCAAATGCACAGATGGTGCAATGAGTCTGTGACTAGGGTTCTGCTTTGATACAATTGCTGGCAGCCACAATTTAAAAACCTACCAGTGCATCAAGGGATCCTAAAATCTGTAAAAGCTCTTTTTCTCTGTAGAACAGCAGCCTTTGCTACCTCCACAAAGAAAAGATCTCAGTAGGAAGAGTGGTAGGCTTTCACTTTTGAAAAAATACATTGAAGGCCAAATTAAATGATCCCTCTGTCAGTTGTCTTCATAAACAAATGCACATTAAGAAGTTCATTATATCTTAATGGCTGAACACTGAAGAGATGCGAAAGTCACAACCAGTAAAAGGAAACAGGTGCCTTCCCAACAGTAGGTAGCTTTTATTTCTGTCAGCGATACAGGTATTTCAGCCACGATAGTTTTTACTGAAAATATTTCCTCACTTTAATCTCCATAATGCTGGGACACTGAGAAGTAGCAAAAGCAGGAACTCTTATTATTTTAGTAATCTGTGGTGGAAGATGTCTTTGAATTTACACAGAGAACACTGGAGATGCTAACAAGGTGAAACATGAAGGATTTTCCAGATATTTGACCATTAGCTCTGTCTCTTTCTTCTTTAAAAAAGTTAGGAGAAATTAAATTTCAAATTCCTTCTCTTCTCCCTCCACTCAAAGCAAAAATTATTAAATTGAACACTAATTCCCATCACTCATAATTCAAAGAAGAAAAAGGTTAAGATGAATAGAAGTAGAGTTACAAGCTTACATGAGCACTTAGGACTCACGGCCTTTCCAGCTGACATATAATCCACCTAAATACCCTCAAATACTAAATAGCTTCAGAGGAGTTCAGGCTTGAGCTGAGAGCTCACAACATTTAAGCCACAAAGCCATCTCTGGGACCACAGGTCCACTTGACTCTCTCCAGCAGATTGAAAATTCCATCAAATGATGTTTCCAACTAGAGTTTCTGGGTTGGATTCAGATAACTCAGAGAGGCCAAGTTCACCATTCTGTGGATGCTCTTTGTAGCCCTAATCCCTCCAAACCAATCTGAGCTCATTTTCAATTTCATCGGTCCAATTGGCTCATGCAGCTGGGCTTTAGGAAAGTCTGTGAAGTTGAAAATTGCCATTCTGCTGAACACCTGCAAGTATAATGATATATGTATATTTCTACCTTTCAGCAGAGAGATGTTACCCACACATATTCTTTGCATATCAGCCAACCTGTCCACCATACACAATAAATTTTTTGTTCCATGGAATTCATGCTTCTGGGTTTTTTTTAATATATCTTTTATATTTAGATACAACCTCCAACACCTAAGCTCCCCAATAAATAGAACATTCACTAAGCATAAAATCAAATATGATGCAGAAAGGAAAACAATAACATTTAATTTTTTATTGCCTATGTATATCTCTATATCCCTCCATTATTCCATCAGTAATATCTTATTATCAGCTGATAAGTCTCCAAATAAAAAAATTAACTTTTTTTTAAACTCATGTAAAAGCCCATGTACTAGCAATATTTCCCTCTGTTTAGCATTTAGATAGTGCTATAAATATTGTTATATATGATATTAATAAATTTAAAATATTTTCTTTTAAAAACTGAAGGCAAAACTTCTCTTCCAGCATACTTGTGAGACCAGTTTGATAATGTGATTGCACTGTCTGGATGCTGCCTAATGTTATTCTCTTTCTTCCTTTCTCTCCCTAGAGAACTGACAAATTCCTCCAGGCCCCTGGGCTGAGCTCTCAGACTTTTAGGGTTCCCACAAGTTTCATACACAAGGGCAGGGAGGCAGAGCCCAAGCCACTGCTGTTTTTGAGGAAAACACAAGTTAAAGTTGTTTGTTGCCAGTTCTTTCAGGTAATGGGCAAGCAGCTGAGAAGTGCATGCAATACTCTCAACCAGCCCCACACACATCTCTTTCTTCTCTGCTGGGAACACCAGAGAGGACAGAGTGGGCACTTTGAGGATGAGGCAAGCAGAGGATAAAAAACAAAGTCCAGAGGAAAGCCATCCTGCTCTTCAGGAACTAAGGAACTCGCTGTAATAGTGAACACTTCAAGCTCAACCTTTCCATTTTTGAGTTAGTACAGATGCTGTTGGAAAGCATAGAGTACTTTTAAATAAATTTTTAGAAATATTAGAAATTAGTCCATGTTTTGCAAGGATGGAGTGTGCTACAGTCTCACCCTGATCTAGTCTCAGGAGGGAGACAGAGCACTGCTCCCATCCACTTCTGCCTTTCCCCTGTACTGTCCCACCATGCCTGCAGTCAACAATCATGGGGCTCAGCCCTAGGACTAGACCTTTTGGACATCTGTCCTGTACAGCTCACATCTCTCATGGGCTTTCTCTGTGTGGATCCTTTAGGCTGCAGCAGACATGTCCTAAGTGTTTTTCACACCTCATCTTGCTCACATCCCATCTCCAGAAACCACCAGGGTGCAGGACTCAGGATTTCTGAGGCTAATCTTCTCATGATGACATGTCAGAAAAGTATGGATCACAGACTTAACAAAGACTCCCTCAATCACATCATAGCCTCAAAGCCACCAGTTATAGATAACTGGAAAACATACAATCTGTCTTCAGGTACACATTGGCCTTTCTTCTTGCCTCCTCCTGCCCTGTGATAGCTCAGGCAAGCCTGCACTAGTTCAATCCAAGGACCACAACCTCAGTCTGGTCTTCAAACTTCCAGTTTTTGACATAATCCCTCCCACAAGCCCGCTATGATTTCTTTATTAATTATGATGTGACATTAATATTTTATTTTAAAATTAGTTTGCCTGCAGACAGGCAATATGCACTTCAGTTATAAGAATTTGGATGCTGTCTGCATGTTTACCAAAGAGCAACTTATCCTGAGACATAAACTCCCTTACTTTTTGTTTTTCTTGACAGCTCCCAGATTAAACTAAGTATTCTGGGAACCAGGTCAGTATACAATTAATGAACTAGGATACAAGTCCAATTTGATCCAAACCCAGGAGCCTAAAATTTTGTTGCAAGTAAATGTATTTAAAAATCAGTCTTACTATAGGAAAAGCTAAAAAAGCACAACATTAAAAAAAAAAAAAAAGAAAAAAGAAAAAAAAAGAAAAAAGAAAAAAAAAAGAAAAAAGAAA
>JAWWEV010000083.1:47563002-47619758 GCA_035583235.1 Hafferia zeledoni
AAAAGAAAAAAAAAGAAAAAAGAAAAAAAAAGAAAAAAGAAAAAAAAAGAAAAAAGAAAAAAAAAGAAAAAAGAAAAGCCCAACTAACAAAGACAACACATAAAAGTAAATTCATTGTAATGCTCTTCTTGAATTTCAAAGGGAATCCTTTCCAAATTAGGTCAGAGCAGGAGTGAAGGCTAACACCCTAAATGATATTTCTAATATTTTTTGTGGATTGTTTTGACTTAGGCTATTACAATTCCTTTAGAAAAGTGTCTTTTCACCCTGGCAGATGAGTTGTCAAAACATGAAGGGAGGCCAATAACTTTGACACCAGCTTATCACAGGGATATCTTTCCTACCACACTGTCAATATTATTATTTTATACAAACTATCACAGAAGTGAAAGACCAAGGTGACACGAAAGAAGAATCTGTGTTGAAATATTAAAGAATATACTCCAGTATTTGTAAAAGGCTTGAATAAAGAAATGCTGAGGGGAATCCTTCACATACTGATAGGAAAATCAAACTTCCTAAGAGACAAGTACAGCTTCTTTATAGTCATTGTCTATAAAGGCCTTACTCCCACTCCCAGTGGATCATTGTGTATTTTCAAGCTTATACACAGTTTTTAGACAACCTGAGCAGACCACATCAACACTCAATCTTTTGTTGGTAAGAAACTCTCAATGTCTTCATTTCAGTTTTCTTAAGAGAAAGATTTTTTTGTAGTAAAAGAAAATTCTAGAGAATAGAAGCTTGAAGCTTGTAATTTCTGTTTTGAAATTCTGAATTTGCTACAAGTTCCCATGGGTTTATTCAGAAATAGATTCTAATTATTACTGTGTTGTAGTATTACACTGAGACGATAACATAATTTTTTCTATTTTTGTATCTTTAAAGCCAGTCACTACTCAGTGCTAATCATAATACTTCTCATTCTTCTTCTCTCTTAATTTTTTTCTGTTTCAAAATGTTTTCTGTCTGTATAGTAATGAAACATTTTAATCTAAGACAAGGCAACCAACATGGAACCGAAAAGTTAATGTCTGAAATTCTTAAAGAGAAACTTAACCATGCCATCAGGCCTGGACATAACATTAACAGAAACATTATCACACTATAATGAAAAACAAAAACATTGTAAAATTGTGTTTTAAATAACAGTATTAGCAGGATAGAGTTCACAAAAAAACCCACAATAAATCAGTGTAATATTAATATACAAATTGCCATAGTAGCTGCTGTCCCTGTATTTTCGAGAGATATTAGTGATTCATTGATCTGGGATTTACTGTCCACACCTCATTAATTTTCCTGTGAGAGCCCCAGGTTTGCTGCTTGTAAGAAGAGATATTAGGGACGATACATTGCAATCAATATGGGCAAACCTGCCTGCATGAGGCAGTTTGCAGGAGCAGAGCAGGCACCCAGCTCTGTGCCAGGGACTGCCATGGACTTGGTGGTGCAGCCAGGCAAGATGCAAACATATTACCCAGAGGCATTGCCACTGGAGCTTCCTGAATTTCACTGGACTGCTCATTTGCACCTGTTTCAGTGTGGTTTGACAAATGTTTTCCCTCTGTAACAATTCTCTCACTGCAAGTTTGAGGCGCGCTGCCATCTCCTAATTCACTGCTGATGGTGGGAACTTGAAACGCTCCCCTCATAAACCACCCAGTCACAGCAATTCATTGAAAGCTGACCAGCTCACCTCTTCCTGTGCTCCACCCCTAAAACATAAACTCTCTTGACGGATTTTATTACGTGCTGTAAACTTGACCAATCTTCACTTTCCCCTGTTCTCAGTATTCTGCAGCATTTCACCTCTCTGGGGGAGGGGGGAACAGGGAGCACAGTCTAATGTGGTTTGATTTAAATTATTACCCTGGTGCACACTTTGAGATGCTATTTTCCCTGCCTGTTCTAACTGCTGAGCACAATCACTACAGCTCAATTATTAAAGAGATTCTAAAAATAGTCCCATGCAAAGCTGTCTGTAAAGACGAATCATTCAAACACAGAAAGAGACATAGCCTGGGCAGTGAGCTTTCACTGTTATTAGCTTCTTAAGTCTATCTTTTGCTCTCTTCCCTCTACCTTTCCATTCTTTCTTTCAGCAACAATAAGTAAGACGGACCTTCAGGATGTTCTCACCAATACGCTAGAAAAATGCATTAGCTCAAGCACACATTAACACAAGAAAGCATTTCCTTTTTAGTAAATGCCAACATTCACTAACTTTCCTTTCAAGCAGATCATGAATCTGTGTGCATGGGAATATAACAAAAATAAATAAATAAATAAATGTAAGCCCTAGTTTTTCTAGCTATGAGTCTTTTCATGCACTATTCAGCAGAGTTGAAAACACGGGCATGGTTAACCATCTGGAAGCCTCAGAACTAACGTTTCCCCTGCCAGGGATTTTCACAAGGCTCTGACTCACTTGATGACTCCTGTTTGGGAAAGCGTTATAGGCTATGGTTGCATCTCTAATTAAGCACAGGTAAGCACTCCCCTCAAGGAAGGTGTCTCTTATTCTGAATCACTGGGTAGGAGGGGAGGTAGGAGGAAGCTGACTGGGATATCTAAGAAGGTTCAGCTTATAGTTGGTTTGGGCATCCTAAATTCTGGCTACTCTTTCAAAAGATATCTCTAAGTATAAATAAGGAAATAAAGGCTGATGCAAAGTAGCAATATGCTAACCATTTTTTCAAGTTTCCGAAATGATTTCAAAACAAAAAATAGCAATTACATCTAGATGTAGAGTTGTGGGAGGGAAGAAAGGCAGAAGAGGAGGGAGCAACAGGAGGCAAAAAGCTAAAGGTTTTTTGCCCCAACTGCAAAGCTTGCATAAAGACACATTGCTTGTCCATGTGCCCCTCACTCCAAGGCAGAGGTCACGTCACAGTTTCTGGCAGCCCCAGCAGGAGCCTTTTAGCACACCAATTTCACCTGGCTAGAGGCATCTCTGTTTGGAAAAAAAATATCTTCTCTCTCCCCTCCTACATCAATTCCACAGCCATTAATATTCAGACTAAATCTGCAGTTACAACCTCTCAATCAGGCTACACTTTGCAGGAACGGCTCTGGCACCAAAGCTGTGAGGACAGCAAAAGTGTCGAGGGACTCAGCCTGAAAATTAAAATCCAGGGGCTATCAGCGTAGAGGTTGCACGGAGCCTGCAGGACATAAGGGCAAGGAACGAACACAAATCCTGTAGTACTGACAGCTCTGAACCGTTTTATTCTGCTTTTCACAGTCAGCTTAGGTGGTCATACACCTCTTTCATGTTCCTGTCATACAGGAAAGGCGTTAACTGCTAATGCCAATAGTGAGAAGCTGTTCAGGAATTTTTCTGCCAGCTTGTGCAGTGAAGCAACCTATTTAAAGGGAATATGATCTGTGAGACTGTGCCACTGGATGTCTCTAAAGAACACACAAACAGATGAATGGTCATACACGTTTTGCAGGAAATTAGTGCCCATGGTCATTCTGAGCTAGGCACAGTTGAATGCATGCATCTCCAAAGCAAAATACAGAAAAATATGGGCTCTTTGAAGTTGCTCAGATATCCCCTGAGTCTTTACCAGGTTTTAATACCAATTTCAGCTATCCATACGAAGATAAAACCACATGAAGAACAAGCATTTACTAGAACAAAATATATTTTACAATCACTTGGAATATACAGTTTGCTGACACGAGGAATATCTGAGTTCACCACAAAACTAAGGTACTTATTTCTACAGGCAAGTACACAAGGTTTAAAAAAAAAAAAAAAAAAAAAAAATTAATACTGCACAATGATGCCTTAACACTCAATTAATATAAATGATCACTCATGTGAAGAGAAAAAAATGGATAGTAAACTAAGTTTCTATATAACCTGGAAGCGTTAAGTTCAGCAGCTGACTTACACCATAGAAGAAGCAAAACATTGAACCTCAAAGCACAAGAACTTAAATTGATATTCCCTGAAGAGTATCTGAAGTAACTTGTACAACACTGACACAAGAACAAATTTGACATAAACAGTCTTCCCGTAATGCTGTGTCCTAAAATATAATAAAAATATTTCAATTATTCCTCCTTGGAGAAAAATTTGGAAAAGATCATTACAAGCAACTGAAAATATAAGACCGGTGAAGTACTGCTGATTAATAAAAATAATAAAAGTCAGATATAAAATACAGCATCCCTTTGTTAATTGCAGATTACTGTCCTTAATTAAAACACCGTAACTAATTATTGACACTTTCTTTAAAAAGACAGAGTTTGCCAGAGGCACTATAAATACTAATAATTCACTCAACAAATACTAGTAATTGCTTTCATTTAAGCTTCTCATTCATCTGATCCACACAAAAAATGGAAACATGTTGGGAGCAGCCATGCTGCAAAAAGAGAGAAGCTGCTGATTTGACCAACGCTGAAGAAGAGATGATGGAGAGAAGGGAGGGGGCAGAGGTAGGCAGGGTGAGTAAGGGTGGATTCCTGGTAGTCACCAAGAATGAAGAGGTATTGATGATGGTTGTAGCGCTGACCTACAAAGAACCAAACACGTTTTCAGCCTGGATTGCTTCAATGAGAACGGAAAAAAGGAAAATGCTCAATATGTCTCCATGAAGAGGGAGTGCAGCGAGTAGCACCAAGTGCCGCAGCCACCAGGAGTCTGCTATAAGTCCTCAGTTGCTTTTGCTATCATATCCTCTGCTGTTCCTAAAACCATGGCTTTTCCAAACAACCAGTATCTTGCTGCAATGGGGACCATTGCCTTTAACCACGGAGCTTTAGTGAATATGGTGATAGCTCAGGACCACAGTCCTGCCAGCTTCAGTGCCTCCTGCAGGGCTCCAAGCACCACATTCCATAAACCCCATATGGCTCTTCTTCAAACCATATTTTTAGAAATCCCTAGAAACATCCTGGTGTTCTGTTAGGCTGTGAAGAATCCAAACAATTGGTCTATTTCCTTTTCTGTCAGAGATATTTTAGGTTTTATGCTGAGTTTAGTCCTCCTGCTACCCGGCAGCGAACAGTACTCTTGTCTTTCAGCTGCAATAATCTCCTGTCAACCTCCTTGGAGACACCCTGAAGCTCCCTTGCATTTGAAAGGTGCAGGACAGGCAGCAGGAGAATGGGGTTCAAGGCATCACCCCTGTGTTTACATGGTTAATACACAGCTGAATACCACCAGCCTCCCTCTTCTTGCCTGCCATTCAAGACCGACCATTAAGCGCCCAATGAACTAAGAGCCACTAATCTGTGGTATTTTTCACGTGCCATAATTTAGTATGATCTGTTGAAAGTGGCCTTCTTTGACAGCCTCATTTACTGTAGAGACGTACGGCCTTTCAAATGTTTATTGTGAGCGATGTACTCACACAGGAACATCAGCCTCAGCTGATTTTATTATTGCACTGCCGGAGGAACACAAACATACCCTTCAGGTTTGATGAAACTCTCAACGCTCTTCACAGTTTAAGGATAAAAGAACTAAACCAGTGACACTCAGCCTGGGTATTTTATATGTGATCTATCCTATTTCTCAAACTTCTTTTGGAGTGTAAGTTTGAAAATAAGAAAACAAACCTGGGAATCACTATTATAGGGCAAAGCTGTCTTGGTAAACACAAGCACACAACATGGAGTTTGATGCTCTACTTCCCTCCCTGTCTATAACCATGCCAAACTCCACACCAAATTCCCAGTGGTGGTCAGGGCTGTTTTTGCGGGGGCATTTTCTACTTCTTTTGGTGTTTGATTTTTTGGTTGTTTGATTGTTTGGGTTTTTTTGTTGGTTTGGTTTTTTTACAATGGTCATTAACTCTAAGAGAAAATGAGCTATGAAAAGGGACAGCTTTTTTCTTTAGCTCATGTTATTTTTTCACAGTGTTGCCACAGCTGCTGCAGGCTGCTCTGGGGAAGGTGGAGCATGAGGAGCCAAACATCAAGTTTGTTGCCTGCACCTGGAAACAGTTTAGCCATGGAGAGCTGGATCCTTGGTCTCATTAAGTGTGATGCACCTGCATGGGACTCCCGATTGCGAGGAGGATGAACCACTCCAGGAAGAAACTTCAGGCTGCTGTGAGCCACACTTTGCCTGCCAAACCTTTGAGAGAGTTGTGCCTGCTCAGCCTCCACACCTGCCTCTTCTGCACTCCACTGAGGTTCACAGGCTGCTTTCTCTCCAGCTTGAGTAATGCTGCAGTACTCCTTTAATAAACTATACAGAGAAAGACATCCCAGAAATATTTCTTTTTTGCAATGGCTTTCTTTCCAATTTACAAATATATACCTGATTCTCAAACTATGGCGAGCAGGGGAATTTCATACTGTAGGATCACAGGATAAAGGAGTACAAAAAAAAACCCCGGAAACAAACAAAAACAACCTCCATCCCAGAAATTTGTCATCATGGTATTTTAGGCTGAATGTTGGTTGTTCATGTGTGCAATGCCATAGAAAGTACTTTACAACAACGAGGTCACTGAGGGCACTTTAGGCAAAAAAGTAACCACAGCCTCAATGCTTGGCATATCTAATATAACCTGGCTGATGGCTGGTCTTTGTCAAACCAGGGAATTACAGGTTTCTGTATTGATCTTTGAATAAATTCATCCTGGCTTCAACATCAAAGATTAATTAAATCTGGATTTTGCACATATTTTGTAAAATGGCACTCCAAAGTCTCTACTTGCATTTAACATAATGCATATGTTGTCAATTTCCCAGGCTGTTTATTTTAAAATGAAAAATAAAATTTTAAAAGCATTCAGGCCCCCTACAGTGTGAATTTTCCTCCCTTACATCCTCTTCTTTTTTTTTTTTTTCCAATAGATAATATCTACTTTAAAATAGCCAGTCCGGAATTATGATCAGCAAATACAATTAAACACCAGCTCAGACTGAGGCTTATGCCAAATGGCAAACTGCCCCCCCAAAAGGTACTTTTGGTCTCTCTATTTATCTCCCTCTGCCTTGAAGTCTTCAGTATTAAAGAGCAATGAGATTTCAGGACAGCTGGGTAGCATGCTGGGGAAAAAGGAGCAAAAGGACCATTTTATTTTCCTAGCATATCCTAGCTACAAACAGGTTTCCTACAATAGGGGAAGAACAAATGAGAAACTTTAGAACAAAAGGGAGAGTTAAAGTCTTATATAAGGGGCTATTTATGTCTGAAAAAAAAAAATCAAACTGCTGTAAAAGCATCATATGAAAAAAAAAAATGTGAGGGAAATTTTAGACAGAGAATGATTTCCCAGTGTTAATACTTTTCATGTCACTCAGAGCAACTTGCTTTTTGGTGGTATTTTACTGCAATATTCCAAGCTACGGAAAAAGTGAAGTTTCATTATAATGATGATTGCTGATTCTTTTCTTTATAGCACTACACCTGCCAGCTGAGTGTTGGGTAAGCTTAGGTTAGGACTCTAAGATTATAAAACAAAATGAGCTTTTTATCAGGAAATCTTTTTCCATCAGGTAGAGACTGCTTTACACCTGATGACCATGGGAATGTGGGCAGTCTTCTCACCACTGATGTCCTTTCCTCCAGACTACAAAGACCATTTCTGACTTCAGCAGCTGTTGCTTGGTGTAACACATAGGCATGGACTGACTTGTGGGTTTAGGGATTTCTAGAGGATTACTTCCTGCAGGAAAATGGGTTTTATCACCATTGGGTCACCTAATGATTCTTTTTTACTGCAGCTGGCATTCTTTAACGTGGGACTCTCCTACCATGCATGTTCTCACTCATGCTCTCTTGAGGCAGGTCAGATGATGGAGACTGCTACAAATCCTCAGTTGCTTTTGCTATCATATCCTTTGCTGTTCTCCTAAAACCATGGCTTTTCCAAACAACCAGTATCCTTCTGCAATGGGGACCATTGCCTTTAACCACAGAGCTTTAGTGAGCATGGTGACAGCTCAGGACCACAGTCCTGCCAGCTTTAAGTGCCTCCTGCAGGGCTCCAAGCCCCACATTCATTGCAATCCCATAAACCCCATGTTGCTCTCCTTTGAACTATATTGTTAGAAATCCCTAGAAACATCCTGGTATTCTGTTAGGCTGTGAAGAACCCAAACAATTGGTCTCTTCTGTCAGAGATATTTTAGGTTTTATGCTGAGTTTAATCCTACTGCTACCTGGCAGTGAACAGTACTCTTCCCTTTTAGCTGTGATACTCTCCACATAATCCAAACTATCTTGTGGTTTAATCATCTGTTTGCATATGTCCATTGGTCTCAAAGTGACTCCCTTGACCATTACAAGTGTCTGGTACACTTGCTCGTCCATGTTACCCAGAGCTGCTCCAAGCAAGTTTGCCCATCAGTCATGCTTTCAGATTGCACCTGCCAGTCCAAAATACTGTGCCTCATATACCCCATGATGAAATACAGCATGATTAGACTCAACATCTCTCAAACTTCAGGGAGAAAAAACTTTCCAAGGGTTCTAAATTGCAGGTTACACTACATCCAAATGGTTTCCCAGAACCTCCTTCAAACTCTGAGATCCTTTTACCAACCTCTGCACACGCAATCCTCATTTCCCCAGCTGTAAAAGCATTTCATGGGAATCTCTGAACACCTCGCCAGTCTGCAGACTGACAGATGCCCATGATCACAGATTAATGAAAGAAGAGCAGAGACCTCGTGCCTGGAAGGTAGTCCATGGGTTTCATTCTAATGTGCTTTGTAATGCTAATTGTGAAAATACCAGGAAAACACATTTTTTCCTTGCATAGCATATGCTACTTAAATAAAACAAATAGATAACAACCCCCATGCTGCATACCAACAACAACTCACATTATACAAATGTGACTCAGGGAGCCAAATGTTTAAAGCTAATATGCCAGTAAAAAACATCAATCTGGGCTGAAGGGAAGCTGTTGTCTGGATGATAAAACCAGGCACGACCCTTGTCTTCAAACTCAGCATAGCCCTTGAATGTTAGGCCAAACTCTAGCCTTCACAGGATGAAATTCTGAGCCTGGGTGGGCAGGAAGGGGGGGAAGGGAGTGACAGGAACCACAGTGCCTTGGAGTGCTGCTAAAGACATTAAAGGGCCATCAGCAACTCACCAGCAGAACCCTGCATTTATTACAGCATAGCAAATTTTCAGAGATGAGCTCCTTTCATTTAGGTCTGCAGCTGCCTCTGACATCTCCCAGCTGAAAAGGGCTGAGCATTCTCACAATATTAAAAACTCAGCTTCTTTTCCTCTTGAAACTGTAGAGAGGAAGAGCAATAAAAAAAATGAAATAAAATAAATAGTCTGCTGTATCCTGCCTGTTTACTCTCAGGCATAGGAGGACTGTATCAAATTTAACAGGATTAAAAAACTGGAGGCAAAAGATTTGTTTTCAGAATCTGTGCTCTAACCAAGTGTATGTAAGTCTCATAAAATTGAATGTGTGACTCTGATCCTTATGGTAATGCGGTGAGTCATCTCCTAATGGTCAGTCTCCCCCGGCTGGAACTCATTATGGGGTGAGACTCATAATAAATAAATCCTTTTATCAGAAGAATTTAAATTCCCACTGCTTGTTCCAGGTGCCTAAACAGCCAGGGTCTAATTAACTAATGATGCTGACCAAACTGCAAATGCAATTTGTTTACCGGATATTGATACCATACATATATGCAACATTCTCTGGCAGCAAACTGGGCAGCATATATGCAAGATCATGGTTTTAAAAGTTCATTTTCCACAGGCACAGGTCAGAGATGACAAGGGCACTGCATTTGTCATACAGCCAGTGAGTAAATGAGACTGCACTGTACAGCAACCTGTATGTGCACACAAAGCAAATATTAATGGATCAAAAGATGACTCTTGTCTCTAATTCATGTCACTTTGCTTTTACTGGTGTGGGTTTGCTGCCTGGCTCTGCAAGTGCCTTGTTTATCAACACTTGTTGCCTTTACAGTCTTAATGCCACAGAAAGATGAAACAGAAGAAAACAACAACACTATCACACAGAAACATTAATATCTCTCCACTGGAAACAAATTGCCCAAGGGTTCTGCCTGGTGCCTCCAAGTTGAATGAAACTAGGCAAGGCATGTGTCTAAATAAATGTTTGATGCTGGATTATATGCTCCAACAGAACAATGCCATGCAAATTAAAATAGAGAGATTGCTTAATTTTTTAAAAAGTTTATTCAAATGTATGGTATCTAAATAGATACCTATTAAAAAGATTAGGCTAAATGAAAAACACCTTCAGCTAGAATTTGAAAAAGAAATCTACTAGCAATGTTAAGATGTGTTAGCCAACACTGAGTAGCAGCTGCTCTTAAGGTTTAAAAAAAGAATCAATTAAAATAAGTATTTCAGCTATTGCAAAAAACACCAAATGAAAGATGAAAACGAGCACTATATGCTATTGACATACCAGAGGAAAATACAGAAAATAAATTCAGAGCTGAAAAGCCAGTAAAATAGGACGTTAAGTGAATTTTTAGAATTCTGTGCCTTGAGAAAGTCAAGAGCATTTTAGCTCCCAGTTCAGAATCAAAACAACACTTCAGCTTTTTTTCTCAGAAATAGATGCGGTACTTTTCACCCCCCAAATCTGGTATCTGTGTTAACAGAAGTGAAAAGACTAGAATGAGCGTGAAGAAACAAATCACTCTCTGTCTTCTCTTCTAGACACAGTGGAAGCAGAGTGGGAAAACCCTAAAGATCATGGTACCTGCTTTGCCTGACCTGTGCCTGGGTGACTCCAGGCAAACACTGTGTCCCCATTCCATAGCTGGGGGACAGGGATAAGGCTGGGAGAAAGCAGTGAGGATCCCCTGCACTCACACTCCCTCTCACAAAGCTGGTGTCCTTTGCTCTGGCAAAGGCACTCATTGCAAGATGGTTTGTGAATAAAGAGCATCTTAGTCTTTGGCATTACACTTTTCTTCGGTGCAAGAACTGCATGGCGTGTAGGTACCAGGCAGGGCAGATCCTGACACTGGTGTCTTAAAAGCCGCTCTCCGTCTGGAGGGTGAATCAAAATGCATTTAGAATATATATAACCATGCAAGGGTTAGCAAGGAGTTGTGACAAAAAGCAAAATGTGCTATAATCTTCCTGGCTCAGCACTCACCAAAAGAAACAGAGGCAGAGGGACAGGCACATCTCTCTAAAGTTACATTGCAGATACAAGTGGTTTTGCAAAGAAGCAAGAAAAGGCTTGGTTATTGTGGGTCAGCTTAATATACTGCTCTTTAGGATACTTTACATTTTTTAAGAAATGAAAGAATTTTTAATTTTTTTAATGAAACTGTTGAACTTTGGAACTACAGCTTGTCTTTTCCTCACCTCCTTAATTGATTAAAAAAGGAAAAGCTGGAAAAAATTATTTTGGCTTTCTTTGTTTAAAACTCTTCCTCACCGGCATGGTATTCAATGTCCAAAATGTTAAAACTAGAATAAAACATTGTTTTTCTTATTAAAACATGAAGTATATGCTTTTTTATCACCAAACTCTTTGGCCACTGAACTATAGCACATTCACAGATGCCATTTTTTCTCTCCTACCACATAGTGATTTTCAATATCATTTATCATGTCAAACAATTTTCCTTAATATTTATGAATTATCTGGATGAAATGGCAGGTTTTTTGTGATATGCCCTTTCTGTTTTAACACCAGAACTCCTACTTCTGTAGATAATGTCTGTTGAGAAGAGCTGGCACACACTGGATCCAGGCACTCGATGAAGCAATTTTTGAGAGGTTTTGGCATTGGTTTAGGTAATTTTCAGTGAACATTCAGCATAATTTAAAAAGCCTAACTGAAATTCACTTTTAATTTTAAAGGTTGACTTTTTAAATCAAAATTATTTTTAATTTCAAATGGATGCAAAAAGAAACTTTCCTGCAGTAAAATAAAAACAAGAATCCCTGAGTTGACCTCATGCAGATCTCCCCACCACTCTAACTTTTGTAGATTTTTAGTGCACAGAAAAAGGACCTGCTCAAACATCTTGCTGGTTTGCTCCACCAAACAGAATCAAAGGCCCACTCCTTCATTTTTTGCTTCAGGGCAGAACAAAACCATTCAGATTTCTTAACCAGATGGCATCATCCTAAATTGTAACCACATGATCTGCATGTGGCTGGTATACTGTACAGACGCAAGCACTTGCTGGTGATGGACCCAGCAGCATGATGTGCCTTTGTTGTCTGCTCCCTGGCACTTCCATAAACATCTCCCCTTTGGAGTACTATGGGCTTTCTGTTCCATCTATGTCAGTGGCATGTGTGAAGTCCTGCCATGTTAAATAGGAAGCAAAAGCAAAGCAAAGAGAATAATAAATAAGGACACGCTCTCTTCCTGTTGCTCTTGATAAGGCATTATGTATTTTAAGCTGGAAAGGGGATTGGAGAGTTGGGGATCTGAAATATAGATTTTTATTATTATTTTAAAAGATCACTTACACTCAGTATCCGTTCTGCCAGGTTTGCCAAGCAGATGTGTTCACACCATGGGATCTCTTCCCACCCACTGGACTATTCAACTGGAGTTCACATCAAGGCACCACCATGCACCAGGTCCTCCACAGTGACTGAGTGGGCACAGCCTCCAATAGCTAAACTAAAGGGATGCAGTCTGCCCAAAACAATGCCTTGGTGCATATTTTTTGAGCTCTAAATGTGATTCAGGCTAATTGCAAATAGCAGCTTTGATTCAACTACAATCTGTTTTCCTTTTCCTGAATGCTCATGAAAGTTAAATAAATTCTGGGGAACACTGCCCACTTAGCACATGTCCCTGAATAAACAAAGGTACTCTCACCTGCAGGTAGGAGGTTGTCCTGCTTCCTTGGATGTGGCCTCTCTCTGCTTGTAGGATTAGTCATCAAGCAACAAGGACTAAATTGCAACTTAAGGAACCAAATTTACCTCCCCGTTTTATAACCCACTGACACAAAATTAAGAATAAACACCTTACGTACCAAAAGCTTTCTGGATGAGTATTTTTCAGGCAGAAAACACCAGGCAGACATTGTCAGGTAAATTGTTTGAGTGGTTCAGCCAGCCCCTTTCCCAAGCTACATAGCTCTCTTTGGAGAAAAATGCTAAGATTAAGTTATTAAGGGTAGATTACTATCAACTTTATCCACCATGTCTGAATCATACTATCACCCCCACAGTACTGAAGTAACTCAGAGCACTGCAATCAATGGAGGTTGGCTGCTTTACACCAGCAGAGAGGTCCTCCTATGTCTGCACCAATAACAAGGCTATGAAAAAAGCCTTAAGTGGATTTACTCATGGGTGAGAGAATGGGGGTGGCAACAGTTTCTCGGAAAATCCAAAATCCTGGCCAGCAATCCAGAAGATGTTTAGTATTACAATATCCCTCTTATGAGCTGAGCTTGTTATAAAGGTGTTAACTTTCCTCTGCCAAGAGCACTTTGCAGTAATCAGTTTATGAAAAATTCAATTTGGCAGCAAACCCTTGGCAGTCTCAAATCAACTGTACCTATTATACCCCAGTCACAAGTGGATGGGCAAAGGTGGCTCAGTGCATCAGTCTCTCCTCCCCCTCCTCTGCGGCCTTGAAATTTGTTCAGTGATGCTGGAGGAGGGAAAAAACAGTGTTGTGTAACTAGTCTACAAAAGCCAGACAGCCATTAAGGACAAGAAAGAGAGGGGGGGAAAAAAGTCAGAAGCAAAAGCTGCAAAGCTTCTGGCAGGAGCTTCCAAGTAGGAAGCCTCTTTATACCGGCTTCCCAGGGCAAAGGAAACAGCCTGTGCCCTGTCACGACAAACTGTTCACCTCGACTGGGAAAAATGTAAATGATGCTGAAGTGATAAGGGGCACTCAAGCGGATTTCTTCCTGAAATGAGACACAGCTGCAGTCAAAGCTCCATCAATTTGATTGCTGTAGCAGGTCAAGGAGAAAACTCTCAGGAATGCCACCTGAAAGCCTTTGCCATGGAAGAGGAGTCCCACTAAGCCCAGGCAGGGGCCTAGCAGCACAAGGCAGTGTGAACATCATCCCCATCCAACTGGGAACAGGGCTTCCACCTGCCCACTCTGGGGAGAGGCAGCGGTCCCTCTGCAAACACAAACCATTGCATTATGGTGCATTGGTGGATGCTGTGTCAGTGGCTTCCCAACTGTTTCTCCACCTAGAAGGTATTACTGGAACCAGGGAGAGTAGGCTGGAGAAGAGACAGATGGTATTTTCTCTCTAATTTTGGTGTTTGAGAACAGAATTTGCACAGTTTGTTCCTTGGTCAACCCTTACTTTCAGGATAAAAAACTGTTACCTGCCAGAACATGAATGGTTTTGAAATGTGGAGAAAAAAAAAAAAAAAAAAAGGCATGTGGAGGGGGAGCCTTCATCTCAAGGAGCTATCAAATTTGCATTCCTGAGGTCTGATGCCATGGTTATTAATCAGATGCTTTGGGGATATTAAAGACTCTCTCTTACTACTATCAAATGCGAACATCCTTTCTTCCTCAAGATTTCCCAACAGATCTTTAAAGGCTTGAAGTTCCTTTCATTCTTAATACCTACTGTGATTATGTTGTATCTGCAGAAGTCTTCTTTACACCTAGAGTTTAACATTTCCCCCTCTCCAGCAGGTCTTCTTTTAGCTAGGGTCCATTTGAGGTAACTGCTATCTAAAACCTAACGTGGCCATTTATATTAATACGTGCCCTCCGAAGAACACAATTTGGAAGCTCAGCCTGATATCATTACCCTTGGTCTGGCAACTTACATGGCATTATCCTGTCACGGGAATCTGCAGCCTAAGTAAATGTCCCAGTTGCAATGAAGTGAAATCTCCTGCTCCGTTTGATGTAAGGAAATGAGTTTATGCTGCTCTTTCCTATCTTACTGAGAAACAGGCAAGGAGCAGGTGAGTGTTGTAAGGTGCATGGACAAGCCTTGTGCAGAATCAGACTCCTCTCAGTTGCTTCCTGGGTAGAACAAGCTGATTCCCACCTACAGGGGAGTTTTCAGGAGGAATGCTGCAGAGAGAGTGTGAAGTAGTTGGCCGTCAAAGTGACAGGGGAATGGATTCCCATAAGACCTCTGAAATGGTGGGTAAGAAGGTGTTATTTCATGTATGTAAAGCAGAGGCTCTGGGCAAATCACATTTGCTCAAGGAGCACCTAACACCTCAGCTGCCCAGGTGCAGGAACCCCTGGCCTGCTCGGGCCATGTTCCTCTGACTCTCCCTTGTGAGCACAGAGCCACAGTCATTCACACACACCATCTTAATGAAAAGTCCCAAAAATCCAAATTCAAAGCATTCCCCTTTTCCCACCTCACTTCCTTCCACCAACCAGCATTCACTCTGCTGAAGGTGTAAATAGGTCAGGTGCTTCCATGGCCATAGTGAACCAAATAAGCAGTTGGGGTTCAGTTAGCAATGTGTGGTTTTTAACTGTTCCAGTGCCTGGTAGCGTGAGGTTTATGACCCCACACTGACAGTACCTAACTATCTACCCCGGCTCATCGCCAACATGAGGACTGGTGCTGGCCCCTTCTCCCCCTGCAGTTATGGTCTCCCGTGAGCTTCAACAGGCAGCTCCTCTCCTGGCGTAGCTCTGATGAAAAGTACATTTCACACATGACATGTCTCTTTGCATTGCCACTGCAAGTACTAATTGCTGGTTGCTGGTTCAGTGCAGCATTGAACCTATTCACACAAGGTGTAATTAAGCTGTGACTCACTGCCACAGGATGCTGCAGAGGCCATAAAGTATAAAATGAGCCTATGTGGAGACTAGATAAATTCATGAGGGACATGTCTAACAAACAGCATGGTTGGGATGCCACACTGTTCAGGAAGTCCCTCCTAAACTTCTCAATGCCTGAAGGCAAGGAGCTGTAGAAGGGAGAGGAGGATTTGGTCCCTGCTGTTCCCCAGGATCCCAAGCTAGATGAATATGTAGTCTCCCACCTCCTCACTCTGCATAACAAATAGAAAAATTGGGATGAGCTGTGGAGCTGGTGGCTCTGGGTCTGAGCAGTGCAGAAATGCCTCTGACCATAGTTAATGATCTGGAGAGGAATATTCAGGACACCAATAGGATCAGCCCTGTGCTTCATTTGAGCATTTGTCACAAGGTATTTTCTGTTTTCTGATTTTTCCTGTGGTGAATCATCTAGCTACTATGGCACAGATCAGTTTTCACTCATTGAAAAGCACCAGATCCTTTCACACATCACATACTGAGGTATTTTTCAGTTATCACCCTTTGGGGGGGAGAACTTGAAGATGTCTACTCTGGCTAAAGCTGTTCATGAAAACTCTGGCTGGTAGATTTTGTCCCATAATCTGCCACCCAAAACCATCCTCATCTCAGCTGTGATGTTCTCTGAAGCCTCCTTGCAATGCCAAAGAAGAATTTTTGAGGAGTCAGACAAAAACTGCCTCAGTGATCAGCCTGCCTAGGGAAACTGTTTCCCCATGCTGTAAAACAGGCATACCAACCTCTTCTGCAACTTGTCAAGCATATGGCCTTCTGATATAAATGCTACTACAAAAGTAAAAATAGTAATAGAAATGTTAATAATCCAAATGTGCTATATGATCCTGGGATTTCAGTTCAGGCTCTAACAGCACATGGCTGAAACATTGTGGTTTCTCAGGGCCCTTCTTTATCTCCCAGGCTAGCAAAGGAGAAGGAGGGTCCACACCAAGACCTCCTCTCTCTCCTGTAACCAAACATAGCTCAAGCCTGACAGAGGATTCCTGAGCTTTCCTGACAAACTTCTAGTATAAGCTTACTCAGATACACAGCCTTCTCTGAAAAATCATTTCGGCTACACTTCCTGCCTTTTGGCAATCTGGACTACAGTTGTATTTGCCTGCATCACCCTGAAGCCAGTGAGGGTGTTTCATGTCTGTTGAGTCATCGCAGCAAGATGGAGGCCTGAAACTCTTGACTTTGCCTCCTGCCAACACCACCATCATGAACATCTAGTGCCAAACAAAGCAACAGCTCTCACCCTTCCATATGTTGTCTTCTCACACAGCCAATGGGGCTTTGAATTCAGGGTGTTGTGGAAGGCTTGACAAACAGTTGGGGAAGGTAAAAACCAGCTCAGCTCCCTGCCCTTCTGCAGTTTATTGACTTGACACTCCTTTAATATTCCCAATGTCTGCAAGTTAGAAAAGGGAAAAGATTCTAATTTCAAGGCAAAATTCCTCAAACTTAATTGTTACGTGAGGCTTTGTATTTCACCTTCAGCCTCTCTCAGAAGCCCTATAAACTTACACTCCCAGTTTGAAAAGATTGATTTTCTTTTCTCTTCTCAGTAGTTTTTTCCTATGTGAAATGAGAATCAGTAGATTTTCTTGTTTAACAGCCTAAGTTCTGGTATAATACACAAGCATCACCTTGTCCCAAGTAAGCTTTACTCATTCATTGGCATTAGCAATATCCACACAGCCCTGGGAAAAAATGTCTTGTTTCAGTTCATTACTGCACTGTGAGCAAGAGGAGAGCAGTGGGGCTGAAATCCAACCCCCACGTATGTGTGCACTGTTTGTAGCCTGCAATGGGGAGCAAGGTTATGGGTGGCAGTAAAAATGCTCTTTGGAAAGTCAAAGGGGACATAGCAGGGATGGCAGCAGACCTGGTGCTACCCTCCAACTTTTTCTCTGATCTTCAAGAAATTGGATCCTTCATCTGCAAAGTGGGGATAACAGTACTGACAACCACTCTGTAAAGAATATAAAATCTACAAATAAAACCAGCAGTAACAAAACAGATAAAACTACTGCTATTAGATAGCTGTCTTCTAGGGAAACTTTATCTCTAGAACATATTCTTGTAATTAAGATAAATATGATGTTGAAATCGATCTGTGCTGTATATAATTATCAACTCCCCACATGCATATTTCCTCCACCCCTGTTTTTCTCCTATGTAAAACTGTGCAATCTCTCTTACCAAATAGGTTTAACCCTATTAGAGTTAACTGTAATAGAACAGTTAGTTGTTCATTAAAAACATAGGGTTTAGGGAAAATTGGGTTAATGAGGAGAGAATGTAATGCAATACTATGGAAACTATATTGCAGGATTTAATACTGTATGCTCCAGTGGCTAGAAAGTCCTGCGTTAAAATCCTGTGGTGCCAGTGCCATACTGAACAGCAATAATCCCAAAATCCAGTTAGTTTGGCTTAGTGTACTGCCAAGCACAGGAAAGAGCACAAATCTATCCAGTCCCATTGAGTTACCATAGTTAAGGGATATGTTCAGGAAAAAAATGCTTTGTATTGTTCTGCAGATCTCACTTCCAAATGCTGGTACTTAGTAGGTCTGTATAGCAACTGTTGGACCATTGCCTAATATTGTAAGTCAAATCATAGGTCACTACATGCCTATTCAAAAATAGTTCTGCCTCCCTGCCAAGTCCCGAGTCCCAGAGACTCTTATCATGGATGAGAAAAATGGGAGATATGCAATTAGGTGCACAAGAAGGCATTGAAATGACAATGCTTCTGAGGTTACAAATGTATGAAAAAACACACCTACTGTGTCATTTAATGTCAGTAATGATTTTATAAACACTCACTCTCTTGAACACTCCTAGTAGTCCCACTGTAGACACCAGCACCCCATCTGGGAGGGGATTTTATATGCTCTTCTGGTCCTTCCTTATTCATTAACACCATCCATCCTAATTACCAGTGGCCCTCAAAAACTCACAGTTTCAGCAAGGTAATCTTTGGAAACTAGAGCTTAATTGTTTAAAAGGGAATTTTTAGGGGGGTTATTCTTCCTGCAGGATAGTTGTCCTTTGAATGCAAACAGCGAGATAACTATCATTACATGAAGGAGGATTCTCAAGGGGGAGAAGGTCACCAAAAATTGACCACAGAAAATATTCTGAAATGCATTGTGCAAGGCCTTAAACATCGCAGCTAGGAAGATAATTTCAGTACTTTCATTCTCTTGCTGCTACTAACTGTCAGACACATACTGAAAAAAAAGCCACACCAAAAAAACCCAAATCCAAGTAACAATAACAAAAAAACCCCAAAACAACTCCTCAAACAAACAAACAACAAAAAAACAACAAACACAAAAGAACCACACCAGAAAACCCACAAAATCAAACAAATAAACCATGGAAAAAAAACCCCAACAACTCTCCAATCCTGAAAAATGCCTATTATAAACGATAAACAGGAACACTGAGAGATTTTGGGGAGAAGTTGAGTCTGTAATACCATGTATCACAGATATGAGTCAATGTTGGGACAAACTATTCCAATCTTCATGGCAGCCCTGATAACAAGTGCAAGAAAAGACGACATTTTAACCATGGATACAACAGTGGGACCTCTGCTCCAAACAGTGACATTAGACAAACTGCAAGGGAAGTTGTTTTGTAACCTTAGCTATGACAACTGAGAACCTACAGCTGCAGCAGCACTTGACTTGGATCTGTATCAGCCTTAGCTTACACTGACTGTATGCAGCAAACATAGTTTTATTCATGCCTGGCTATCACAAAGAACAGTCCTTTCCTCTCTACCTTTTTTCCTCAGAGAAGGAAAATCAGAAAGTATTTTTTGCTCCAGCACTGCCTGGAGGATCTATAGCAACACAATCTTATTTATTACCCGTCACTTCACTACGCAAACATTTCCTACTGTGTCAGACCAACCATTTATTATATCAATTCTCTCTGAGGTCTCAATATCATCCATCACTGGCAGTCACCTACCCTGCTACCAACTCTGGGCCTTTGCACTGTACAGGGATCCACCACTGTGGGTTCCAGGGACCTGGGTTGTTGCTGTTTTCCATTTTATCATTCTTCCATTACCACTTGACATGACTGGAGCAGCCAGTGTGTTGCTGAAGCTTCAGTGGGGCACTGCCCTTTCTTATTACATCCTCTTAATATAGGAGAAGCCAACCTGCCTGCTTTATGAACACCTCACCTCCTCCTCCTCCTTCCTTGAAGGAGAAATGGATAAAGGTTTCATTCCCTATGAATAATTATGCTGCCTCCCACCCTGTTCTACACACACACAGATATTTTTAGCCTGAAGGCTGAAATACATAGATTTTTACCAAACCTTTCTTAATTGCTTCAGGGAAGAAGTAAGAGTGCAAGCAAAGGTGTGGTTGCCATCAGAGCAGCAAGGAGGAGGGACTGAATTTGACAAGAAAGTAATAAGGGAAAATCACAATTAGGTAGGTCTGAGACAGATCTAGATTCAAAACAAAAACATCTAAATGTAATCATGTATAGTGAGAACATGTAAACATTTCCTGAGTTTGCCAGTGAAGTTTGTCAATAACAAGTGAGGCAAGAACAGGACGCATCTGGACAGCACGAGACTCAGCTCCATGTGGGCAAGTCCTCCTCAGACCTGCCTGAAGGACAGGTCACATAATTCCACTGATGTACCTCTGCAGCCTTCAATAAGATTGTTCATGCATTTCTTTTTCTGTGTTTCCAGTAATTTCCCTTCCCTCTTTTGATTTTTAGGAGGTGAGAATTTCTAAAAAATACACAACTATAGCTGTAGACAAACCTGTCTGGCTATGCTTTTGATCTACAGAGCATCTGGTAGAAAATGTCCCAGTCTTCTCTTCCCAGTCTTTCTGCCAAACAGCCTTTCTCCCTTGCTCTTTGTCCCTAGACACTGGTGAGGATAGAAGAGGCCATCATTATTATTTCTGTGCCAGAAGAGGCTGTTCCTTTACAAATTCATGGAAGTGCAAGATTATCAACTTATGACCAAGGGACACTTTGCTTGTAAGCTTAGCCATCATCACACCTTCACCAGAAGTACTGTGAGGATCCTTAAAGCATCAATTTTATGAGCAGTTAGCCCACTTTTTGTGTATTTTAGAAATCATATTCTTAAAAGCATACATGTGTATATACTCCTAGGGCATAGGAAAAGGCAGATGTTTGTAATAGTTTAAAAAGTAAATGGGATTGTTTTCCTCGCAAGCTAGATGTGTACATCATTAGAGTGTACTCTTCTATTTCCCTAACAGGAAATTAAAATAATTCTGACCAGGTAATGTGTTTATAGCAACAGAATTCCCATAATGCTTAGAAATGTAACCGGATTTTCTTGTTATTTGTTGTAGTGAAATTACAAGCTAAATGTCCAAGAAATTACTGGAATGATGGGAGGGTAGGTTAGTAGTATGATGGATCACATAATGTAACACCAGAGCCCATAAACTCATAATGTCACTTTCCTATGAAAGTGATACATAATTTTAATTAAAAAAAAAAGTGTAGCTAGAACAATGATTGCATGAAGTGCTTGGTTACAAAAGATTAGTTTTAAAACTTATGTGGATTCTACCCTCTAACTTTTACCCAAGATCACCGATTCGTGTACAAAGTGGCATAAACTTCATTCTTTTCAAACTTTAAGTCAGAGCATTTCATCAAAAAAGTTAAAAAAAATAAAAGTTTGATTAATGTGCTGTCCTGACCCCAGTACTTCTGGAGATCCACATGTTCATTTACACTTTCCTACCTAGATACAAGAACTTTTGCAAGGCGACAGCTCAGGCTCTCGAGAGACACAGGCTGCTGCACCTCTCCTGAGGGACTCAGAGCTGCCAATTTTAGCGGCAGTGAAATCCACTTTCATCTTGCATTTAAAAACTGCCATTAAATTTACAAATGGCTTCTCTGTGAGCTACTTACAGAGGCACTTTCAAAGTCACAAATAAATGTCTTTCAAAGGGAGATAGCCCTGCGTCTTCCCTCTGCCTTGCCACATCTCCCTTCAGCAAAGCACCAGCCCTTGGCGCTGGCCCATCCCTCTCAGGGAGCTCCTGCTCAGGCATGGCTGAAGCACTAGTTTGAAGTGCAGCAAATTCTGCTTCATGTATCAAAATAAGAGGAATAGAAGCCAGTGTGGGTGGACAGTGGGAAACAGAGGGGGAGCTGGAGAAAGGTTTGGCTGGAAGCATGAGTCGAGTCACTGTGAGAGGTATGGGATTATCATAGTTTACATAGTGTCCTCCTCATTGCCAAACAACTACGTCAAGACCCCAGCGCAGCGCTGGCTGTGGAGGGGTCAGGAGCCACAGGACAGTAATAGTGTTGCAGTATCATTCTGTCCTCAGGCAGAGGCTCTAACCCAGGAAGGATCTCACAATCCCCCAAGACATTATGGTTTCTGCAGCAGAAACACACTTTGAGGCATGACCTCAATGCAACAGTCACAGGTAGCACTGAGAAAAGGAATTTTCTGTCTTTCATGTTGAGACCATGTCCAAATTTTAATGGCCTCAATCAGAAATATCTCCTGGAAGGAACTTGAACCTAGATTACTCTTAGAGGCACCTGGCACTTTTGAAGTTGGACCTTTCTCATCAGTTCCCTGTTGTATTTATTTGACCCAGATAGTGCTTATTTATTCCACAACTCCACAAAAGAATTGTTTCATTGCTACATGTAGACAGAAATAGAAATAGTAAGGACTGTGCTGATCCACAGCCTACGACAATCAAGGGAGAGATTCCAACTGATTTCAGTCTCTTGCATCAATCTAACTCTCCAGGAGCACTACTTCAGGCTGACCTACTGCCCTTGGTCATGGACCAAAATTCAGAGCAGAAATCATTGAATTTAGAGATGAATCTCTTTTTTATTTTTGCTTTTTTCCCTGAATTTAAAAGCAGCAGCAGCATCTGTTTTCCAGCACATAGCAGACTGTCACACTGCAGACACAGCCTGCTCAACTCCCTAAGCAAACCTGCCTTGCTCCATCCGTGAGCATGCACACAGGCACTGCACAAACACACACACACACACAGAGATTGTTCAGCAGAATTCACACTGCAGCACACAGATCTCTTCTGATCTGCCTCATAGCCCTGCCTTTCTTTGGAGAGTGGTCGTACAAAGAGAGCAGGACAGTAGAAGTGAGCCTCAACAACATTACAACTCTTCTGACTCCCTCTTCCTCTCTCCAACATTTATGCTATGTAAACCCCATCTAGATATTTTGTTGTTTTTACGGAAAGATGCTATTATGGTTTAAGGAAAGGAAAGGGAAAAGGGGGGAGAAAGAAAAAAAAAAAAGGAGATGGGAGACCTTAAGATATCACCCAAGAGTAGACAGATCGGATAATTTTAAAGAGGACAATAGCATTTCCCCTCCCCACAAGCGCAGCCAGCATATTTGATTTCTTTTTCTGTATCTCTCACATGTTTATTATTAAAACACGTCATCATCATCTCATCGCCTCTGGAATTAAAAGTAACTTTCCACAGGAGCATTCTAAAATTAGAGTGCTGATCAAAACTAGTGCAATCCCCAAATACTGTGTTGTAAAGAAACTACAGCCAACATGATGAGCAAATCTGTATCTGCTCGTTTCACAGTGCTGATTCTTGATTTTCAGTATTTGTTCGTGTGAGTTTCCCTCCTCTAAGAACAACCAAAAAACCACCAGCCCAGGGCTCTGCCGGTATCTTTTCCTTACCCCATCCACACAGCAGTTGTCCCATCCAGTAGCCTCCTGTTCTCCCGCTCCAGAGGAGTCCCGGCTTGCTTCTCCCCACAGCAGCCTCCCTGGGCACTTGTCGCCCTGCTCCCTGTCCTGCAGACAGCTGGGGCCAGCCCAGAGTGCCGGGGCATCGTGGCGACGGGCTGTGGCCCTTCCTGATATAATGGGAAGGCTGGTGCCAGCGCCGGCATCGGCCTGGGCGGGATTCCAGTGTGGCGACTGTCCCGCACCTGTTGCAGGGCACCAACCGGGACAATCAGCTGTGCAGCTAATATTAACCACCCGTGCTGCCAGCACCAGGGCAATGCAGTGGGGACAGGAGCTGGATCCAGGCACAGAGCAGCTTGTAGGGAGATAATTGTTCAGCTTGGCCTTTAGTTAATAGGAAAACAGAAAAAAAATGTGAATATTCTACCAGACGGATAACCTACAGAGAACTCCTAGAGCCCTGCGCAGTCCTTTCCCATTCATCACATTTGGCTGCTTTTATCTCCAGCAGTTTTGGTCCTTTCAAAATCGCTGGCTGCAAATAGGAAAGGATATATTTGCATTTACTCTCTCTGCTACCTCGGCACCGATAACCTCAGGTCCTCAAACAGCCAGAAGAGAAATGCCAGGATGACCCTCAGCCGTGCTGAGGGTGACAGTCACACAATCACACTGCTTAGTGGCATGCTATGATTTGTGGCTACCGGGAAAGCACCAGGACAGGCAGTGCTGTTGCATGCAGCAAGAAGGTAAAAGAGACTAGGGTGCTAAGTGACTCCTAAAGATCAAAATCAAGTAAAATTCCCTGCCCAGCATAACCTGCAACGATAACATAGTATGTTAATGTCCTGCTTAAAATAAAACACACACAGAACGTGGCCACTTTTTTTTTAAGGGAATTTTGCAGTGCTTTGTTCCCTGTGCTCCCTGGATATCACAGAAGTCTCCAGGCACGAGGGGACACAACGAAGGCATGCACTGCAGAAGTGATAAGCAGCAGAGGGCAGTTTAAATATGAACAAGAGCTCCAGCTCCAAATTCTCCAACTGAGCTGTTTACAGCAGATCATCCGCAGTCCTAGCTGTAAGCTCTTCTGCTGCATCCATTTTGTTTCCATAAAATGACTACGTTTGAGATGAAAGGGATGGAAAGCATGAACTACAAGAGCCTACTTCCTGCAAGACCTGGAAGGAGGGATGTGGTGGTGACAGTGTCTGTGGAGGAATATAGGTGGGGAAACTCTCCTGCTGGGTTGTAAAAGGTGTAGAGTCTTGCTGCTGGTTGAATGCTAGATGGATTGTTATTTTAAACCTTGTCAGAGACCAGATGGTGCCTTTTTAAAAAAATGTGATTATATGCTAAAATTTGAAAATACATCAGAAGCATTTATGAAACTAGGAGAATTAAAGGGACAAACACCAAAAGTAAATGTAGCATGACCTTGGTTGCTGCAGTTTGAGAAAGATAAAATGAAACTGGATGTTTCCCTTTCTGCAAAACGTGGGAGGCTCCCTAGACAGCTCAATTAGAGAGAAAATGTGACACAGCTGAATTCCCACATTCCCTTTGCACCCTCTGAGTAACCTCTTTGATCCCTTGGGGAAAAGAAACGTGGTTAATTTCCACAGCAAAGTCTCTCTTTTGATAGTAATATATAAATCAGGCCGAAGTCTGGACAGGTTCTCTCCTTCCCTGCTAGCTGGATTGTTTGTTTACACGACCAAATCAAGATGGGCTCACCAGACTGCAATAGCCAAATAATTTCTACTCATTCTCTGACTAATCACTCCAGTATTTCAGCTCATAAATATTTCCATTTAAGCAGAACATCTGTCTTTAAACTAAATCTTAAAACATAAAATTAAAATAAAATTAACATTGAAATCTTTCAAATAGCATTATTGGTACATTTGGAAATTTTTTCTTGTATTTTACAACCTTTCAGAGAAAAGGGATCAGATGATGAAAGCTCTTTAGAGAAAGGAACATTTCTCTTAAATAATATGAATTTAGATCCACTTGTTCCAGTCCTTATAATACATACCAAACTGGAACATGGGCAGTCTGATTTGTCTTTATCTGACACAATCTGTTAAGTGACCATGCGCAGCCATCTATATAAACAAATTACTTAAATTGGTCTTTGCTTTGTTTGCTTACTGTCAGAGGCATTAAGCTTACTGTGGAAGAAAATGACAGCTTTCCTTAAAAGAGGAAAGCACCAGATGTCAGTTTAGTGAGTGATCTTTGTGGCTGAGGTATGTGTTGTATATCCATTTCAGGAAATGTGTGTCCCCAGCTAGAATTCCCATTAGAAATAATTCAAGCTAAATGAAAACCAAATCTAACTGTGAAGTTTGAGTACAGGTAAGAGATTATCTTCCCTCCAAGTGTATTGGAATTTAACTGTCTCCTTTAAGCTTCTATTATATATGGGACAATATACCAGCATATACCATTAGAAGGTAAGTATATCAGAACACAAATTTGTCATTCAAAGCCATATCCTCCAAGAGAGTTACAATAAACAACAGAGAAATTCAGGAAATTACTTTTTTCTTTCTTAGCCTCAACTTCCAACCCTCAGCTTTTCGGTCTTGCAGCAAGCCAACCATTCCTACAGGCACGGTGTGTCCCCTCATGGCCACCATCTAGCCGTAATTCAAGAATCTGAGCACAGCTGGTATCATCACTCAATATTGTGTAAGCCCTTACAACACGAAACAAACTGCTCAAGCCCTGGCAGGAGGCTACTGTTGGACCTGAATGTGCGTGCATGCAATTCCCACTAGAGATTTTATTCTGTTTTCTCACATATATGTTGATCTCTTTTTTATGGTATTATAGATCTTCTATGAGTGTATGGTTTCTCACAGTGTTGCTGACATGCATTTCCATGCATTATCAGAAGAATCAATACTAAAATAATGAGAAGAAAACAATTTTTTAGTCCAGCCCCTCCAACCCCTGTACTTTGAAACATATTTCCAAGGATATGAGAGGACAAAAATAGATATGATCAGGTGCATAAGAGCTAGATGCCCAAAACACACACATGGCTTCTGCCTTGTTGTGGAGATGCCTCTAGTTTTCAATACAGCTATTCTAAATATCTGTATTGAATTTACTTGGCTGTACTTTGTCACAGCAGAACTAAACAGCTGGGACTATAGTTTATATTGAAGATTAGACCAATCAAAGACACAGCCTATGTCTTTTCTCCTCCCCCCTTCCCCCCCCCCAAACACCTGGTGGTTAGAGCTGTGACAGGGTATGTGAAAAAAAATGTTCTCTTCCCTGTCTAAAGGGAACTGAACCCAAGAAAGGGCCCCATCCAATGAGTTACAAAACACTCTGAGGGAGATGTCTGCAATTTAACACTATTGCTATTATAGTAGAATAGGTAGAATTAATTCTTATAACACAAAAGCAATATGCAAGTTTCTAGTCAGTCTGTATATACAAGGGAATATTCATGTATTTCTGCAACAGGACTTTATCTTGGCAGAATGCCTTAATCAGTAGACTAGAGGCATATTTTTGAACTCCATGAGCCACCCTTTACTTACCCCCACAAAAATTTAAATGTTTTGATGCACATAGATTGATTCTTATCTTTGGTTACTAATTATTAAGTTTTTGTTCTGTTTCAGCTTTTTAAGTATATCAGTTCATCTGAAAAATAGCAGGACACAAAGTGCTCCAACCAGTGTGCAGAACAGGGTGTGTGATGTTCAGGGCTGTGTTGTGGGAGATAAGGCTGAGCAGTAGCTCCTTGGAACTGCTTCCATAGTGAGATTTTCAGAGCTGCATTCCTACAGACATCTAATGATGCCCTCTCTACCACACTGAGGAAGGGTGGATTGATCATCAGGTTGGCACAAAATTAATTCCAGGCCAAGCAGATTGACAGATTGGCTTAATGGTTTCTAAAATAACTTCTCAGGACTTTGCTGCACCTACTCTCAGAGAAGCAGCCCCTTACTGAATCAGAGTACAATGCTGCACCAGGGGAAGGATTGTGAACACACAAAAGCAGGGATCTGTCAGCACCCACCTACTCCCTTCATTAGGGCTCAACATCTCCTACAACAGCAGAGGTCAAGGCAGGAACCTAATCACACAGTTACACAGGCCTGTTACTGAGATATCTTAAAGAAATTCTAATACCATGAATTGAAGCAACTGACAGAATCACTGAAGGAAGACAAGCATATCCAAAACTACAGTGTATTTTTACCTGCAGATGAAAGCCCATCTCCCCAACAGCACAGAGGTAAAAAGCCCCACTGCTTTTTGCTTGCAAGCACAAATAGAAAAGGCATCTCTGAGTCATGCAATAATACAGAGAAAAAAATAATTTAACTCAGAAAAGGAGTTTAGGAAAGTGTAAGACAACGCACCAAAAGAAGTCTGTGTCATGCTATGCAGAGTATATTCATCTCCTAGACCAGGAACATAATACACTTTTAATTTTTATGTACTTCTTGACAGGCCATCAATACCATGTCAGTGGCAGCAGCAGTACTGACAAAGCCAACTCAGCCCTGTATTGGGGTACTGCTTTGCAGCAGATTGTGTAACTCCCATGGTACATGTTCAGCTTTTGGAAATCCCTGTGCTTGATAAAAACTTTCCCAGGTATAAGCTTGCACTGACACCACAACAAGGTCTCTAAAATTTCCTAGCCATTCATATCACAGAATCCAAATAAACAGAATTGCTGATACATAAATACAAGGAAATGAAGATCAGTAGGCATAGAACAAATATCAAAACTGACATAAAATTTGGGGCACACAAGACAGGGAAGGGAATGGGTGTTGAGGAGGTTATGCAGGATTGTGACCTGGTTCGTCAACTGCGATGCAGCATGGGGGGGGGAAAAATGATCCTGTGTCCTCACATCTTTGCTTTCCCAAACCAACAGAGCTTCATCAACTGCATGTCAGCCATCAGAGACTAGTGCAACTTCTGCTGTTTGACAAGAACCTAGCTGTGCCGATGAGCTGACAAATCCAAAATGCCTCCCACCCCCAGCCCCTGCTGTGTGCCAAATTGCTATGTGTGCGTTTGTGCACCACTTCAGATCCATCTTCAGGAGTTGCCAAGAATGACACCCTCCGAGTCTCTCCAGCAGAAAGAAGCAGAGAGAGGGAAGCGGGGGGAGACAGAGAGGAAAAAGAGAGGGAGTATGCTGTGCACTTAGAAAGCCAACTTTTATTTTTAGAGACATGAAGTAGTGCTCGAACACAGCTTGGTTTTATCCCAAACAGAAAAGCTTAAAAATTGTTTAAAAAAAAAAAAAAAAAAAGAGAGATGGCAGCTTGGCATTAAGAAGCTACCAAAAATACCCCTGAATGATGCAAGAGCCTAGCTGAAGCAAGAAGGAGAATTAAGAAGTCCTGATGGGCAGAGATCAGATCACACAAGCCCCCTTGCAGGTGTCTAAGGGGAGGTTCCCATGCACACACATTTACCCTCGCAGCCCAAGGAGTGCTCCAGCCTGCCCACTCTGCTCTGGGCCATTCACAAAGCAGTCACCCAGGTAAACAGGAATGCAGGCTGTTATGACAGAGGTTTTTGGGAAAGACCACTTGATTTAACTCACTACCGGTACCATGATGCTAAACAACCAGATTGTTGTTTAGACAGGATTCAGTGAGTGCTGCAGTCCTACCAGGAGGGAAAAGTGGGTTGAATTGCACAAGCCAAAGAGGGAGCAGAGCTGAGCAGAGGGAGTAGGAAGCAGAAGTGTGCTCATGAGCTCAGTGCAAGCTGCTGGCCTCAACACCTGAGCAATACAAGCTGCTAGCAAAGCCAAAATGTCAGAAGATGAGACACTACTAATTGGACATTAAACAGAAACATACATGGTAAGAACCAGGACTGTATCATCATTTTTTGAGTGCACCTTTCTGTCGTTTTTTTGCTTTTACATGTTTGTGTTCTTGACAAAAGGGAATGTGCAAAAAAGCTATTCAAACTGAGCTAAAAAATACTTCAAGTCAATCCTACTTAATTGTCCATCTCTCAGAAAAACATGTTGGAATGGTTTCAAAGATAATTTGGGGAAATGTTGGGACTTTTTTCTCTCACCTTAAAAGAGCATGGACTGGAAAACACTAAAAAAACCCAAACAACATATATATATCTCCGAATCCTCTTCAGACATCCATATATTACAACAGTCTCCTGTTTTGGTAACAGGGAACAAGTTTCTCTAAGTCATGAGCAGGGAGGTGGCACTGAAGACTAGCAGGGTATGAAGAAGACAGTTCCACTGCAGAGGTGGGTGCCTGCACATCACAATCGTTTGGCAGGACATGCAGGTGAAATGACAGTCAGAGGTCCAGCTCTGAAGGGCAACTTGAATTTCCAATGCCTGTCTTGAACTGCAGTCTGGTACAAATGAACCAGGACATCAGGAGCTTATTAAAGATTTTTGACTAGATGCATCATTATGGATAGTACAGCAATTCCCCTACTTATAAGAGAGATCTAATTTCCTGAAATAAAACCACTTCCACTTTTTTTTCCCCCTCTCCTCACCCCTAACCAGCAGAAAATGGAGATCTGCAATGAAATGTACAAGTCCATGTTTGGATGGCAAGGCAAAATGGGCTAGACCTCTTCATTCTCAGCAACCTTATAAACACCCTTATAACATATTTTGAAGAATCCTTCAGAATTTTAACCTCTCATTTGTGAAATTATGCTGCCCACAAGTTTATCACTGTCAGAAGCTATTAGCACCTACAAATATCCTCCTGATGAAGTGTCTTAACATTTTCTCTTTAAAAATGCCAGTGGTTTTATATATGTAGTGTTCACATTTGTGTGTTGGTTAGCAACAACATTTCCAGCTGCACAGAAAATGTCTTCACAATACAGGGAGGAGAGAAACTTCAAGTCAGCATTACCAGCCAGGCAAGCCATAATTATATTTCACTCACAGCTCCCCTTCCACCCCCAAATTATGTGAGGCTCATCCCATTGTGTTGCCAATTCCATCCTTAGCATCACTTACCAGGGCCAACTCACATTTTACCACTGAGTTCCTCTCTCAGAAAGCTTCCTACCTGCAAGCAAAAACCAGAGCAAACAAAGATTATTACTAACTCCAATCCCTGTTTCTGATCTATCACAATCATCTCCCACTCATTAGCGTGACTGCCTCCAGTTTTGGATAAAATAAAACATCCTTATCTCTCAAAAAAAACCCCAGTTTCCTCAACTCACGGTGCTTATTCTGTTACATGTTTATTTTTAGGTCGATTTGCTCGAGTGGTTAAAAAAATCATTGCCATACCCCCATCTGTATCTGTCACAAGTCAGCTTGCAAGACAAACACTAAACTGGACAAACACATATTATTCTCCTGATTAGTCCCCAGCCTGGAATACATCATTGCTGTCATTTTGGTATTCATATCTCATGGTCAGTGATTCCTTACATGGAATCAGAGCAACTATTTAAATAGTCCTGTATTCTCCTGCAAGCTGGCAGCACAAATATAATACACTTTATTGTCATCCTCCTGCTGAAGCTGTTTTTCTTAGTGACTATTTCTGTGAAAGTTCCATCTGAAGGCTGTGATTTAACCACTGAAATCATAAGAAAAAGGAGAAACATGAAGAGTGCCTTACTGATCAGCTGATCATATTCTCTCTCAGATGTTATTAGTTTGTAGAACAGCAGCACTGTATTACAGTTTTCTCTCCCAAGAGCTCAGTATAATTTTTTTGAGATTGGAACTGCACAAAAGAATATTCTGAAAGATTGGCTTGAGTATGTAGATGCTTTCTCCCCCTCCCTGTCCCACTGTCAGAGACATAGTTTTAAAGATTTTCAAAAGAGTGAAAAGGGGAGGGAGGTTGACCAGTGCCGGAGTAGTTACAATCACAGCACTTTTGGTCTCCATCTCGAGAGATCCAAAAATCAGACACAAGTGTTGCATTGTCTGCTCTCAACAGTAGAAGTCTATCTGGCAAGTCAGCCTGATTTGTTAAAACAAAATCATGGACCGTTTTGTATCACTGTTTTTTATGCAAACCACCCCTCCCCATCTAAATTTCAGTGGCAGTGGGAGGGGAGTTTAAAACTGAAAGCAGGATACAGCCTACAGGGTTCTGCATAATGACTAAAGGTTATCCAAAATGGGAAATATTCAGACAAATCTAAGAGGAAACTGGCAGCACAGATAACAAGGTTATCCTAATGCATGACTAGACATTTTACAAGCTGTTGGATATTAAAGAAGAGAAAAAAACCTCAAACAAAACAAACTCCACCCACCTTCTCCCCTTAAGTCTCCTTCCCATACAAACTGGCTCACTTGTGTATTTGCTGTGTCAGGGAAAGGGACTCTTTAGGGCCAACAGCATGTCCTGACATCCTTTTTGTCTTCTTACATTAATTGAGACTCTGAATGTCAGTATGAAAAATTTTCTGATAGGAGAAGGTATTATTCTGTCTCTTTCTTTCAAGAAGTCTGTGAGTTTAACAGAAGCCCACCCTCAAAATTCTTAATAAATAAAACCAAAATTTGGGGTTGGTGTGAGGAACTGGGATTGTCTTTTATATGTGCATGGGGCAGCCTGGAGCAGTGTAGGGGGTAGTGCCTCTGGCAGGTCAAACTTGCCTTACAGCTCAGTGTAGGGTATGAAAGTAAACACAATTCTGCAACTCAGACCTGGTTTATGTATGTTGCACCACAGTGGAACCATGTTTAAGAAAGGAGCTGGAATGCAAAAAAGGTTACACTTGTTATAGTGCCTCTGCAAATACAGCAAAGCACCGGCCAAAGGGGAGTGGAATAGAGTTAGGCAGCCTGAAATGCCTTGATAAAAAAACAAAGAGAAAGGTAGCCGGACTTGCTGGGGTTGCTGCCCCTGCCAGCTGCCTCCACGCCTGGCCCACACTGTGCCATGCATTTCTGGCTGAGAATTCAGGAAAGCAAAAGGGCCATATCTCATTATAATTCCTGCCAGCAACTGTTTAGCAGATCCACCATGAAGACCTGGGATGGATGATATACTGAAGTTATAGAAGTAAATAGCAAACTCTTTATTAGAGGAACACCTACTATATAAGGCAAACAGAGGGCTAATAGATCATGGGTCTAGTGGTGAGCAAAACCAGCACTCAACTTTTAAATCAGACACCGTCAGTGATAATCACTCTTCCTCATATTAGACTTTACTCTTGTTGGTCTTTAAATGTCAGTAACAAAGCACTACAGTTTTGGTTGCTGAGCATTATCAATGTATTGATATATATTTGTATTATTTAATACTTTTTAAACACTACAATATCAATTTGTTTGACATCCTCTCATGGCAGAACCATAAATGGATGAACTTTTAGTTTAAAATGGATGATAGTGGAAAAAAAGAACAGAATGCAGAACATGAGGCAATTGTGTTGCCTGACAATTTATAACACTACCTGCCTTCTGCTGCCTGGTTATTTATGTCTGGATGGGGAGATAAAGAAAAGAAGGATGGTTGCAGAGAGGACAGCTTCATTTAAAACATTGTCACTTGCTCCAGCTAAAGTCAGGAGTCAGGTTCTCAATACATGTAACAGGTGCACTGCCTCAGAGCGGATCCACTAATAGCAAAATCAATTTAAAATAAAGTGTTCCTAAAAGAAAGATAAATGAAGAGGGAACAAAAAACCAAATCAGAATGCTTTTTAAGTGTAAGCTGTGACATTTCAGCTGGTTACTGCTGGCCACCCAGGCAGAAATTAAAAGCACCTCCAGTTTTCAGCTCCATGGCAGAGTAGGGGTTATGTATCTTGGCTCTTCTAAGCATCCTTGCACAGCTAACATGTCTTCCCACATTAAAAGTCCATGCCCAGCACTATGGGTTCATATTCCACACTTGGACTCAGATCAAGGCCTCAGCCTGCTGGGTCTGCCTCAAAAACTGTCCAGCAACACAAGCAGGAACAGCCAGAGGCTCATAGGATCATCCAGCAGACAGGCACCACAGCCACTCTCAGATCATCTCTCCATCAAGTTTACAGCACACAAAGCCAAAATACCTCCAATGACAGAAAGCAATTACACTTTAAACCCAGGAGTTAATGAGAATAAAGACGTATCATTGTTTGAATTCAATTATGTGAAATACAGATTGTCCAGGTTTGCTTTTTTATCTTTTTCTGTCCTTTCCCTCTTCAAACCCAATCACTGATTCTTGCACTAGATGGGTAGGTATAGCATTGCCCTCAGCTACAATAGTTTGCAAAGAGTTTCAGTGCTTTAAGTATGAATGTTTAAGTATTGTCCACCCACAAATGCACACAGGCAGATCAAAACTGTCATTCATTATGATTCTAACATGGATAAATATCATCACTTTCATTTCAGAAAAAAATACAGTATCTTCCCTAGCTATATGCTCTCTTCATGAATAAGAATTCACAAAATCTGATGACATTAACATATATGTATATAGGTATATGTATATATAAAAAGAGGATATAGAAGAAATATGTAAAACATCGATGGAAAGCAGGAAAGTAGGCAGATTTTGCTCAGTTCTTCATTAATATTAATATCAGCCAAGTTCACCTGGGCTGAAGTCAGCTGAATTATACCAACATAAAAAGAAAAGCAGTCCCATCACTTTTAACCGCTTGCACAGTCATCCATCTCATGGGGGAAAAGAAAAAAAGGGATGGGCATTCAGTCACAGTCCAGACTGTTATAAAGGTAATAAAAGTGCTGCAAGCTCAAAACCAGAATTCATAAATCCACCATGCATGTACATTCGGAGCTCTCAGTTTCACATCAGATCTCAACAAAATGGAAAATGCCAGAGCATCAGTACTGTTTGCCATGAGAACAGAAAGCTCCTAAAACCCCCCAGTGTTCCTACCAGGCACACTGTCATGAGAATGAGCAGCAGTAAGGCAGCAAGAATCCACTGTCACCAAAAGTGTTCTCAAAATAAAGCATAGCAACAAATTAATTTGCAGGTCAAAGATTATCATTAGATCAAGTAATGTTACTGCATGACTCTGTCCTGATGACAAGGATTATAAACAGAAAATTATGTAGATGATACCCACATAAACAGCACCAATAGCTGAAGAAAGAATGATATCTGCAACTAATGCAAGCCAGAAAAACAGCCCTTTGCTGATTTATTAGTGCAGAGCAATAATAGGATTATTCCTTATGCTAAGTCACATTTTGATAGGGCATTCTGGGAATGTTGGGTCTTTATTTTTTTTTTTCTCTTTTGCTCAAATTATCATCATACTCAAAAAAAAAAAAAAGGATAATTGAAATAATTTCACTTTTATCTTCTGTTTTTGGACTTTGTTTCCATTGCTTATTTAAACACTTGCTTCCTTTATTTTCTCTCAAATTTTATTAGGATTATTTTTGCAGGGGATACTTTTCTACCTGTGACTGGAGGTACTAACACCCAGCCTGTTCGCAGTAACTCAGCCAAAGTAGCCCAGCCCTTTCCAGAGGCCTCTGGTGCTGTTTCATTTTGCTGTCAGCTACCACCTGGTGCCTTTCTGTGCACACTCAGCCAAAGGAGGCTGTAAGGAAACTGCACCTGCTACAGGACCCTGAAACTCTTCTTTCTGTAGTGACTGGGAAGTGAAATATTCAAAGCTGTCTCTCTTCTCCTCTAAATTCCAGCCTTCTTCCACTTCTGCCATCCTCTCCTCCCTATGGCACCCCTACCTCTCTCTATTTTCTGAATAATTTTCCTTCTCACCAAGTGCCCCCTCCAGCATTCTGTTCAATAGTACCACTCACTACATTTGCAGGATCTCACTACAATTTTACAACAGTACACTTGACAGGATAGTCCTACATTATACTGCTAGCTCATAGTCCAAACACCTCGTAAATATCGCCAATCCATCCCTCGGCAGATCAGAGACTCAGGACCCAAAACGTCCTTGTTAACATATAAGTAGGGAAATTGCTATTAACATAGTGGAATGGCATGCTAAGTCGGAGCTCAAGGGGTTAAAAGAAGAAAATCTCAACTATTTAAGTACATCTTCCTGTGAACTGCATGAACACCTTTTTTTTTTTTTTTATTTTTGACACTTGTCTTTTAAAAATATATTTCTGTTTTGACATCTTGGTTCTGAGCATACTTCACTCCTGCCAACCCACTGTTTGTGTTTTGAATAATTTGGAACTGACGAAATGCTGGTCCAGAGACAAGAAATCCTCCAAACATCTGTCAACCACTTCAGCACCAAGAGCTGAAAGGAAACTCTGCCAGTAGCTCTGCCCATCCTGCCACACTTGGAGATTGTGGGAGTTGTTAGGATGCCTTCACAGCCAGGCAGGCAGTGGAGGATGAGGGAAACAGCATGACTCGAAGCTGCAGTGGTATAGCAGGGGTCTGACGCTTCCTGGGATGTGCGGAGTGGGGTAGGGGGAATGCTGTGAAAAAGGAAAATATTCTACAGTGGCACTGAAAAGCAGGAGTAGAGCATCCTTTGTCACAGGTAGGGAAAGCACAGAAGAAGGAAAATTCATCCTCTCACAGAACACACACCTGTGATTTAGCTGTGATTTTAATGAGACCAAAAGCTTCATGCTGGCAATCTGCACAGATCCTTTCCCATGACCCTTCAAGGGTCTCAATCCCTCCTAGCCAACCCCTAAGCTCTCATGGAACGAGAAAAGGCTAAGCAAAAACAGCAACTAGAGAACTAATGAGGAAAGAAAAAGAATCTAGTGTTGAAAAATGAAAAAGGCCTGTGTGCAGGACAGTGAGGAGATCATAATGGCATGTCCCATGCTCATCTTCAGGGAGCTGGTGGACCCTGCCTAGTTGTGCCAGGAGGACGGGATAAGAAGGGAGTAAAATCAGGGATCACGGTGCTTGGTGTTTTCCTTTCAGGCTGCCTCCTCCTGGTGCTATGGATGGCCAGTGAGAGCAGGGCCAGGACAAACTGGAGGAGGAAGTTCTGTGATTTGATGAGCCCTAGGGCAGGCTCTTTCCCAAGGAATGAGCTCCTGAGCTGAGGACCTGCATGCAGGAACTCCCGTTTAGGTATCTGAATGCGGCACCACAACCTACCATGCAGTACTCATTTAACAGGTTTTTGTACCCATATCCATGGCTTAAGATTCTCCACAGTTTCCAAGATTATACTCTGAAGACAAAACCCCACTCCAGGGCTGACAGGACAAATGGCCAGCTCTGGTACACTCTCCTTCTTAGACATGCAAAATCACCAGAGACATCTGAAGTCCATCATTTCCAAAAAGCCAAGAAACAATGGTCGGTGTCAACCTTTAGCTAGATATGATGCATCTAAGTCTTTGCCATACTTTTCTTTTAAATCAGCAATGCCCTGTGCAACATCCAGAACTCATGAATATCAATTTAAGAATCACAGCTAGGTTCAACTTCTGTGGTTGACCCAATGGGTATCACCACTGTTCACCTCCTTTCTCCAGACCCTTTTTCAGTGCCAAAACTTTTCAGTGACATCATTGGGAGTCTCTGTCTCTCCCCAGTCTTACACACTTACACACACACACTTAGGCTTCAAAAATCCACCTTAAATATTAATAGAATATGCCTGTACATATCATTAACCTCTTCTCATGCATATCCAAGCTGAGAAACCACGTCTAAAGACTAGGAGATATACAGACATTCAGTGAAGGCATAGGTTTCTACAGATGAGGCAAAGGCAGTGCCAGGTGACTCCAGTGCCTGTCAGGTTGGCACAGCAGGCAGAAATCCTGACATGAACTCATCGCACATTTCTTATGGCAAAAATGTGGAACGCAGTGCCTTCCTTGCTCTTACAACAAAACAGGCTTTGCTTCCTTTTCCAAGCATTGTATTTTGGCATCAATTCTCCATGAGGAAAAAAGCCTCCAGAAGGTTTCCTGGCCTTTCAGGAGGTGCTAGGACACTTAGGCAACTTTAGAATTGCCTGTGAATGACAGATATAGTCAAAGACCATTTAGAGTTACAGCCTTGATAAAAATAGTGTAAGCAGAATAGAGGACATTTTCCTGAGAGGCAAAGTCATTCCCAAGCCCTTTAGCTACATTAGTTTGCTTGTTTGTTCACAGAACACTGAGTCAAACACATTGTGTCCCTGAAGATGGTGGCACTATCTGATTCCTGTTGCTGTCTGAAGAAGTGAGACAGCAGAGAGCAGCAGGATAAAATAATGACACTCAATATTTAAACTCATCAGAAATTTGAAATTAGTAAGTAGTACTCCAACCACTTGAGGCTTGGAAAGAAGACTTTAGCTTTTATCATCTGTAACTAACACTGGTTTATACAGTCACTTCTACATCTTAGTTATCATAGAAACTGTCATAAAATCATTGCAGAAATTAACCAATTAAATAGTATTTCTATGTGCAAAACAGTTCAAGTATTTAGGACAATCAAAATAATATACTAAAATAACTTGAAAAGGGAGCAGCACAGCTTCATACCTTCATCAAGCAAAAGGCTAAATTCTGATGAAAGTAAACAGACCATTCAGTAGAGAAGGTAAACTAAGGAAAATATACACAGTTAAAAACTGAAAAGAAGTCCTTGGATTTAATGCCTATTTAAAAAGGTCATAATAATTAGAAGTCTGCTTTGCTTGGTTCCCTAAATTAAATAAGCATGTCTCAATCTTTGTGAAAGAAAGACCAAATTAAAACAAAGCTATCGCTTAGTTAAAACAATTCAACAACTAACAACAAATGGAAGAAACTCAGCTGGAATTGTGGATGTTGGAAGAGACCTTCAAGATCATAGAGTCCAACTGTTAACCCAGCATCACTGTGCTCACCACTAAACCATATCCCCGAGTGCCACATCCACACACCTTTTGAACACTTCCAGGGATGGTGATTCCATCACTTCTGGACAGTTTTTTTCAATGCCTGACCACGGTTTCAGTGATTAAACTTTTCCTAATATCTGGTCTAAACATCCCTTGGAGCAACTTTAGGCCATTTCCTCTCATCTTGTTACTTGTAACCTGGGAGAAGCGATCAACCCCCACCTCCTTTCACGTAGTAGTAAGCAGCAATAAAGTCCCCCTTCAATCTTCTTTCCTCCAGGCTAAACAGCCTTGGCTCACTCAGCCATTCCTCATCAAACTTGTGCTATAGACCCCAGATCACAAAAGGAAGTATCTGAATTCTACTCTTGGTACTATCACACACTCTCCATAGAGAGAGTCCTTAAATAGGAAATACCCTTTGGGACTCAGTTTCCTCAAGTGTAAAGTAGGAAAGATAGAACTTTGATTCTGTAAAGTGTTCAGGCTTATGACCACATATTTTTTAAAGTTAAGCTCAGAATTTCCTAAACCCAAATAGCTCCTGCTATCCAAAATGGAAACTGTAGGGGTGTGGGCTCTGAAAGACTATTGTGAGCTCCTATTCAGTTTTCTAGCACCCTCCCCTCAGGTAACAAGTGTGCAAGCTCCCTCAGACTTGTATTTCTTGAAAAGAGATTACACATATTTTTTAAGTAATTTTTTTTCTCACTGGAAGAGCCAGTAACTTTCCCTTATGAGTACCAGCTCTTCAGTCCTCTTCTGCTTTGGAGATTCAGCTTTCCATGTGTGGTGCAAATTAGATGCTCCTCTTAACCACAGCATTGAAGACAGTGGTTTGACTGCTGTGGCTTGCTGTGGAATTAAAATGCAGATCAGCCACTTGTAATGCTCTCTCTTCCATGTCCTACAAGTGTCTATTACACCTACTACTCACATCTGTCAAGGCTTTAATATATATCGAATATATGTATGCATATACATACTCACATACATTTCCACCACCATGAATATACTGTCTAAACTAGAATTCTTAAAACTGATATTCAGCTAAGGGTGAGTCATAGAGGTCCTCTAAAACATGGCTAAGGGGTGATGGAACAAAAGGCATGATGGCATTCACAGAGCAGTGGCCCTCTGACAGTTACAGCAAACATATTCTGTCCTAAGTACTTCCAGGGAAATTTCAACCTAAAAGAAAAAAAAAAAACCAAACAAAAAACAAACAAACAAACAAAAAAAAAAACCCCCAAACCACAAATATATTTTCTACTAAATTTCTATAGTACTTAAAGAGAAAACAGGGAAGTTGTTCAAAGTGGTGTTTAAGGACACAGCTGAGTAACTCCTGTCATCCTTGCAGGTATCATTAGGTGTGTGACACTCGACAGATATATAGACATATATAGATATATTTTGCCCATGAGGTAAACAGCAGGAAAAAAAGTCTATGTGCATGGTATTCTCCCTCTTTACCCAGGAAAGGAACCTATAATGAACTGGTGATGAGCTCCTCGGATGGAGACTAGGTCCCTGCAAAAGAACGACACCTTTGCATGAAATGTTTAAGTCAGCAAAACCCACTGACTTGAGCATGGGAAGCCTGGACCTATGTTTCAAGAGATAGCCCAGCCATCATCACCACTGCAGAATTTAATTTTTCAACCCCATGTGTCTTGCCAGTCCTCAGTGATGTTGCACAGCAATTCATATGTGCAGGAATATTTACTGTCCAAGCTCTTTTATTGTTCCTGTGTTTTCTTGCCCAGTTATTACTTTGCTTTCACCAGCTGAGTATTTGAGACCTCTCAGAGGCTCACTGCAGCTTGCACCTGGTCAGCTCTCTAACCTGTAATTTTTTTTTTTTACATGCTCAAAGAGAGACTTTATATGGGTATCTGGATAAATATAATTCTTTCTGCACCTCTGGGGAAGTGGGAGTCTTCCTTGGGCCATCTGTGGGAAATGAAGGGTGCATGGTTTTCAAACAGAAGAGAGGGGTATGTGTAGAGTGCTCCGGGAAATGGAAATGCTAGAAACTATTCTTCCAGTGACACTAGAGGTACATACATTTATGCATACAGTCAGTTTGCAGGAATATTAAATCATTCACTGCATTATTTTTTATGTGAAACTTCTGTGTTGCACATTATGCTCTATGTTCCTGAAAGTAGTTTATGATAGGACAAGAATTACTTTAGGCAAACACTCAGCAGGAAAAGCAGAAAACACACCATTGTTTCGGATCTTGATTATGCAGATTGCCTTCTCTTGTAAGGAAATTAACTCTATGCCACAGCTGTAGGGACTAAAATTACAGAACAATCGATATTTTGAAAACTTTGAAAATCTGCCAAAGGAGAAAATTACATGATTGAACAACAGCTTTTATAGAACCAAAATAAAATATTTCACTAATGAATTTGTCCACTGCTTTGTTTAAAATATAATTGTTGACTTTATTCTGATATACTCGATTCCTCCAACAACATATAGTTTGGAAATTCTTGTTAAATAAAGAATAATGAATAAAAATCACTGTTCATTTTCTAGGCCTAATACACAGAGCAACCTCTGACTGCATAGTTTGAAATGTTCTTTTAATATTTTTGCGATCATTTTGAGTTCCATAATACATCTCATCTGGGAAAAAAACAAAAACACCAAGACCTATCCCAGAGAGTGTTTTCGCTCAGACACAAGGGGGAAACGGAGGAACCTTAGGAAAAAAACAGAATAAAAAGTGAAAAAAAACTACTTTGAATACTTTTGAAGGATTTAGGATCCTTACAGATTCCATCTATTATAAAAATAACTGTTACTAGTAGCTCCAGGACTGTGCCTTGGTAGGGTAAGAAATGTCTATGTTTCAATACCTTCAAAAGGATGGCAGCAAGATAGGATGACTGATGGTGAGCAGCCAGATGAAAAGCAGTCCATAAGCCCATCCCCAGATGCCCTGGGGACTGAGCAATCACCAACAACCCAGAAGCTACAGAGACGCAACTCAATAAGAGTTTCAGTAAACCGACTTCCAGATATCAAATCTGCTGATACTGCTATGATTCACATTCATTATACTTGAATTATCCCAAGCCCCTCCAGACTGCCATCTCAAATGTCATTTCCGCCAGCTCGGTCTCTCATTTTTAGCATTATTTCTTCACTTCCTCTGAACTCAACAACAGTGAAATAAATATGCTGCATCCAGCATAGCCAGGTTACAAAAGTAACTGACGCCAGCAAGGCTGGTCATATAAATTCACCATGAGATTGCTTTGAAAGAGACTTGTGCTAAAGGATTCAATAGCTAGGTAATCACCTTACGGCAGCAAAGGGAAGAGAGAAGGAAATAATTATGCTATTTCTTTTTCTGTCACCATTTCTTCTCTCTTATTTGTGGGAGGAAGAGAGGAAGTTCTTGCTGCTCATGGAAACACAGAAATTAAGCAAAAATAGTGTCATACTTTATAAAGCAGAGCAGTTGTCAGCTCATATCATTTAGTCATTCATTACTGCACTTACCATAACCAGAAGCCAGCACTAAACAATGTAGGACAGCCATGCTTTCTTTGCTGCTAATACTACAGGCAGTGCCTCATACCATAAACCCATAATTCATTACAGAGAAAAACTGACAGATTCTTCCCCTAAGGAGGCCAAGATTACTTAAATCTGAAATGCCATACCCTGTCAACACAGGTGTACAGGAAAGAAGCTCATTTACTGGCAGGCTTGGCAAAGTATAAAAATAGTCCCTGTCCAAAACTGATAATCAGTAAAAAAACCCCAAAATTCAACAACTGCCAAACAATCAAACCAAGGAAAAAAAATTAATAATTACTGTCCATTTCTTTCATTAAGGCTATGATATTTAATTCCTTCAGAAGGTAAATTGCCTGCATAGCTTGCAGACCATTTATCATGTGGGCTCTATAGCCGCAGAAAAGCATTTGTAGGAGGCTCTTGCTGTGCTGTTGCCAAGCTCTCCTCTCGTGACTGAAATCCAACACGTGGCACAGCAATGTAGGGAGCCAAGAGGTCCAACACATAGCAAACATCTAGTATGACTGACTTCAGTTATACAGAGGTTTCACCTACCACTGAAATCAGGCTAATTATGTGCATTTATTCTTTGTACTAACAGATCCCTTTTGCATTGCCCCTTTCAAGTGTCGGTGTCAAGCACATCATTTATAAGACAAAATTTACTGAAAGGCAGGCAGGTTTATTATATAATGCCACACTGTACAAGGAAGAAGTGAGGCTGGAACTGGAAATACCTGCAGTACTGTCGCCTGTGTTTTGTCCTGAATCAAGCTCTACTTGCTATTCTTTTTTTACAGAGCACCTGTTTAGTTACTCACACTTTGTCCATTTTAAGTCAAAGCAGGAAAACATTTGCTGACCCAGACATATAAATTACATCATTATCTACTGAACTGTTGTAGAACTCATTTGAATGTAGCTGAATTTGTGAGGAACATGAGTCTTCCAGTCATTTAGACAGGAGTTGTTCAGGATAGACAATATTAATTTAGGAATGAGTCATTATGTTCAGTACCAGTCTGGGGCCTAATGATTTGATTCAAATTAATTTAAATCAGTGGGGAGAAAAAAATACTAAAATGACACATAGAGCAGAATATAAAACAGTCTTTCTCAAGATCCAAAGTGCTTACAGGTGATATTTCAGAGTAGGTTAAAAGAGGGAAATGACTGGCAGAGAGTCAAATGTCTAGCTGATCCCTAGGTTAGAGATGGGATGATTGGAGGGAATAAAACAGTGATGGGACACGCATTTTGGGTTTTTTTTGGCTAACACAATGGACAATTCCTTTTAACATTTCACTACAGCAAAAAGATAGCCTTGGGTTGTCCTCACCTACACCAGGTCAGAGCTGGGATCTGCTACCCAAACATCATCATGGCTGGACTTTGTGAATGAAGATTTGGGAAGGGCTCTACCCACGTAGGTGTGTCCTTCGAGCCTGCACAGTGGATTTTTTAGGTGAGGCACGGCGTGTGCGGAACTGGCCCCAGCCTTTGCTCCTAAGGTTCATCTGCCACGGCCGAGTGAGCTTGGATGGTGACAGTGAAGTCCTCAGGACTAGAAACTACAGCCCCCAGTATGGTATTCCCAGGAGGTTTCCCATCCAAGTACTAACCAGGCCTGACCCTGCTTAGCTTCCAAGACCTGATGGGATTGGGCATCAGGGTGGCATTTAACTGCCATGCTACCCAAATACACTTGCTCCCTTTACGCATTTGTGGAGAACTCATTAAGAAGTCTGCAAGTGAAGTGAAGTTTTCCATGCTTGCAAGCTGAACTAAAGTCAGCAGATTATTTATTTGTAGAGGTGGCCCTGTGGTAGGTAAACAGAAAGAAAATGCTGTTTAATACTTCTTTTCAATGTTTTTTTTTTCCACTCTATCTCCTTCCATGCCTACCCCTGGGGCAAAGTCAGCCACGTATTGGCATCCAGCAAACCAGGGAGGAGAGCAGGATCAAAACTGTGCATTGGGTTTATACAGCATTCTGGGCAAGGGCTGATTCAACCTTTGTGAAACAACTGTCATGAGCCATGTCATGCAATTCTCACCTACAGTAAATGCTCAGTACCATGGCCTCTTTTTGAGAATCTGGCTCATGAATGCTTTGATCCTAAGCTGCTGAAGGACACTTTATTCTCCTTTCCTTCAGAATACCTTGAGGAAGGATTACTTCTGTTTACCTTTTTAAGAGATCATTGATAATAATTTGGATGGAGGTGCAATAGAGAAATTCTCTATGGTTCTGCTTGTGCAGAAAAAAAAAAAGAAGCCTTTTAATTAGAAGCTTGCTCACTTGCATTTTAAGCATGGGATTAAATACATACCAACTCAGTGAACTGGTGCCTTTGCACAGTGAGCCACATGACCTGCCATGCCCCTGGATTCTTGACTGACTGATGACCTGCTGATACAGGAGATACAGCCTTTGCTCCCCATGCTACAGCAACCTGGACTGAAACCCCAAAATAACAGTACTAAAAATATCTGTAGCTATATAAACTGGACTGTAGAAAGCAATACAGGGTTGTGATCAACAGATTTGGTTTTGTTGCTGATTCTGTCTACAGGTTGGGAAGGGGGGAAATTATTAACTCAGCCACTTTCCTGCACCTTGGTTTCTCTCTCTGTAAACTGGAACTCATGATATTAAACTATTTTGCAAAGTACTGATAAGAAATGCCATGTAAAATCTTCTCTGGCTACATGTAAAGAAGAGGCAGATTTTAGATTAGCCCACACTCAGGCTGACTGGTGACCAAATACAGTGTTTTAACAAAAGTCTCCAAAGATAAACACCCACAAAATAAACTTGCTGCAGCATATATTCCCCCCACATAAAGCTGACTTTGAAATGCATGCTTACACCTCACTGACTGCATTGGCTCCTTCACTTGGGAAGTTTGATTTTGGACACTAGCTCCGCTGCACGATTTTCAACCCTTCAGGTTCCTCCTTTGCTGCAAGCTGGTCAGCACATCCAGCCTCAGCATGTGCACTGTGCAAGCTGTTTCACTGATGCTTCACAGCTCTGAGTGCAGCTCTTGCACAATTTCCCTGGAAAAGATGAACTACCTAACCCTGAAACTCAGGGTCTGTCCACCTCCACACAAAAAAATGCTACTGCACAAACACTGTCAGTGGCTGCATGATCCATGGCAGTCAGTGCAAGAGATTTCATAAGCATCTGACTTTTGTTTCCAGTAGCCTATATCCAATTCATTAGGAGAAGCTGGTAAATGTCAGCTCTACAAACAGGACAAAAAATGATTCAGTCTTCTCTATATAATCTGTCTAATAAATTCAATAGGTGTCACTTTTGTGGAAGGGTCTATATACCTCAGCAGTAATTTGTCACCAAGAAACAGTTTCAGGGCGTTTCACAGTTGTGTGTCAGTGTTCATTTCAGGCCTTATCTTCAATGAACATTTCTTGCTAAGAGCAATTAATTCCTTGCATCTGTCACTATAGGAACAAAGCAAATGCACTTTATGTAGAAGGCCCATTATTCAGTACATTAGGCACTGATATGACAGTTCTCCTCATCCCACAGTCGCACACAACAATAAGTAACCTCCCTCATCAAAAAGATTTGGAAAATTTAATATTATAGGAGTAGGTCTTTTTTATCATTTCTGCTAGTACTTTCAAATATTATAACCTTGATTAAAAAAAAAAAAAAATCAAACCCAAACCAAAAAATTCCACCTGTTCAGTAAATGCTGCATCACCATTGCAATTCAGGCAATTTTGAAAAGCAAAAAACAAGCAAACAAACAAAAAAAATCAGAGGGTTTATTAAGGGAAGAAGACTTTCTAATACACTGAAATATACTGAAAATTATTTGAAATAATCAGATCTGTCTGCAGCATGACTTTTGCTCAACTCTGACCCTTCAATCCTAGCCTGTTCTAAAATATAAAGGCCTAAATAAATTCCAAAATCCAGATAGGTTGTTGTGGAGAACTTTTTAAAGGAAATAATTAGATATTAAAAATTCAGTTAGAACACCTCAGATTATCATTCAGAATAGGGTAAAGAAAGGAAACACTAGAAATGGCAGGAAAGAAGAGCTGACAATGATTTGCTCATCTGATGTTTGCTGCAATGAGGAAGAACCAGGTGGATTCACATACAGGAGCTTTTCAATCAACTGGATGAAAATGAAAAATGGAGGAGAAAAAGAATTGTATTTATTCTTTGTGATGTGAGTTACTGTACAAACTGCTAGGTTATGAAATTAAACAATCACAATAGCTACATTATGCACCCTGAATACTTGGAAAAAAATATGTATGCACAGAGCAGTCATTGAAATAAGGGAGGCAGTTTATTCAAGCTGCATGTTGCATTCATTTTTCTCAGTGATGCCAGCAAGTATATTAATTCTTAAAACCTGCTTGCTAATCATTTTAAGCAAACACTGCAGAAAACTCAATTGGGATGCATTTTAGCAGGCACCACAGGAAGCTCATTGTGGGACAAGCTTGCAAACAGTCAAAGAGTTATTTTCATCTATTTTGAGACAGAAAAAACAACACATGACGCACAAGTCCAGTCAGAGCTAACCAATATAATATAAACTGCAGATAATCACAGTGCAAAAAACCTCCTTTGTCATAAAGATGCCAGCTACTAATGCTAGAAATGTGATGCAGGACAAGCTATTCTGCACATGTCAAAATTAATGATGCCCCTTTTCTTATAGGTTTGTGTGTTGCACACATTTGCAGTTTTGGTCCACACTAAGAGTTCAAACCTGTCTTCCATGTCTCCTGCTCCATGGCTACACTGCCATTCATCCTTTCCCTCCTTCACATCCTCTAATCCCTATGTTGTTCCCCAGATCTTTCCTACATCCCTCTGCTGATGACTAGGCTTCAATATATCATGCTATGAACAGCTTTGGACTTTGCTTGTGGGTGGCAGGCATAATGGTTTGGGGGGTTTATGACCCCTTATTAGGCACTAAGAAGACCCCTTCTCTTCATACATCAACTGTCACTCAGTACATAGGAAATTGTTTTTTGAGACATCCATCTGCCTATCAAAGTTAGTAAAAACTAAAAAAGAGTTGCAGAAAAAAATCCAATGGTGCCATTGTAAAACCATTAGTGAGCTACAGCCATTTCTTGGATCAAAACAGGAAGCTACAGTCAGGGAAAATGGATCTTCTATCATTAACTTCATCTTAGTATTTGCAACCAGGCTGAACTTCGTAATATACATACATATAGCTTAAATTCTTGTACAATTTTCATGAATTAAATCAGTTAGTTTTTTTCCTTTATATAAGCTCTTAGAAGAGCCTCAGAATTGTTCTGCAGCCTGGCATGAATACAGGTGCCCCACACCTGCAGCCCCTTTCAGAAGCTGTGTCTCGAGGTGGCACAGCCTTCTCCTCAAGGGTTTGCACACAACACAGTCTTCAAATACCTCAATTAACCTGCTTTAAACCAAAGAAATAGTGTAAAGCAGTTCTAACAGTCTTTGAGAAAAAAAAACTCCTTGGAAATGTTGGGTTTTGATCAGTAATATTCCACTCATCTAGTTGAAATCTAATAGTTAAACATAACTGTCTGTTAGTTGCAACTGCTTTTTTTGGTCACATTTTTTCAATAATATATCTCTGCTCTGAATTAGCAAAGGCCATTGAATGTTTTCTTAATGACTAGCATATAATCCCTGAAGCACTGTGCAGCTGTTTTTCTCCCTCCTCTTTAAGTTTCTAAAAAACACTTGAACTCTAAATGAAAGAGGAATTGCTATGGGGTTTGCTGAATTTCCACTGGTTTTTAGCAGCTTCTGTTTCTTTTGCTTGCTCCTGAGTCGTTCCAGAAATATCCTAGAAGCTCCTATGTCAGCGGTCCTTTAGACCACATGATCACAGTTGCAAAATTAGATGTTTTTCCATTTTCAGATTAGTTTCATCCATTCCAGGCTCAGGAATACTGTTGTCTCCTCTTTGCCTTTATACTTTCTCTTACATATATGTCTTTCTCAGTCCCTTGTCTCTCTGGTCCCATTACTCCATGAGCTCTTCAGCAAAGGCTGCTTCACCTTTTGGGCATGAGGCTCTTGCCTTACACACCAAGGAGCCAACTTGGCTGGCGTGACAGGTGTTACTGCCAAGGGCATCACCCAAATACATGTAGGTGCAGAAGTGCAGCCAGTATAATTTAGAGGACAACTTTCTAAGAGCATGGAAAATACAGTGGCATTTTAGCTACTTGGAAGCCAACATATTTTTAGCTTAATTTAATTGGAATAGTTCTGAAGAAGAGGATTATTTTCCAAGCCACTCAGAATATTTCTATTTATCATGTTAGTTGATGTTTTCTTTGCTGAGTTAATATTTTGCTATTCTTAAATGCTCTAAATTTCAAAATTCGTTTGTTCCCCTCTTCAACTACTGCTAAATGAGATTTCTAGTAGCTATAAAATCCAGAAACAGGCTGTTGGTTTGGCAGTATTTTACCTTCTATTGTTTAAATCCAATTATTTAGTATCTCTGGAACAACTATAATATATTTATATGTGTAGCGGTCGCTTTATATTTATCTCCTTAAACTTTGTTATTTTCTTTATTGCCTTAGTGCTCAACAGTCACTGTCAAGCCATTATCCAGCCACAGGTTCATAACACATAATTTGATTAAACATATTACAAAAATAATGAAAGGGGTTTTTTTCCATCATGCTTTCCCAGAACAATGAAGAGATGCCATGTACAACAATTCCCTTCTCACAACAATTCACACAGAAACATTCTTTGTTTGCAAAGCTTCTTTGTCCTGTGATGCTTAATTAAGGATATAATGGAGAATATTATAGTCGTTTTAGAGTAATTTGGAAGTAATGATGCCTGAGGCCAAGCATGGAGTTCTATTTAACTCAACTAAACATACAAGTGTTGGCAATGGCCTTTACAAATGGACCTCATTCCTATCACAATTTTCAGAAACAACTTGATGTTCCATTTTCCTTCCCCCCACCCCCCACCCCCCGCCACCACAGTAGCAATACTTTTTAATTTCTTGGATACCATGCCTTTCAGCAGCATAAAGTTGCATTTTGTGAAAGCTTATCTTTCTCCTTTATTAAACAGCATGCCTAGAAATCATTTTGTGCTGGCAGAAAGTTTCCTTCCCAGAGGCATGTTAACTCCCATCACAGGTTGTAGCCGCATCTATCAGGTTAGTCATGTGGATTGCAGAAGCACAATAGCTGTTTATGCTTAATAAAAAGATCTAGAGGTGAATTTCATCTGGAATCAAAGAGCTAATTTCCATGAAGACTTACTGCCATTCTTGGGGTTTTTGAGAGGAGCTCTCATCATCTCAGTCTGGTGTTGAAGACAACCAGGATGGGGTTGTTACCCCTCAAGCTCTACTGAGGCTAAAAGGGAATTACTTTTCATATGCAAAGCCTTACTATGAAGGCTTTCAATACATATATTTTTCATTTAATGCATGCTTTCATAAAGGGTATTTGGACTGTAGTAAAATTCTGATTTGATGAGTATTTAACAGAGCTACTACATACTATAGATTGATTTGGGGTAAATTAAATACTTCTAATGGAGATTTTGAATTTGTCTCAAAATCAATTTTATCAAACTTTTTAGCAATGTATGGAATCAGAATAAAATCCTTAAATGTGCAAACCTGTTCCCACAGGAGGAGTCCTGAACTGTGGGGAGCCAGGCTGTCCACACTCAAAAATATTTGCCTAAACCAAAGGGAGATCTTTCCAGTGTACTTTGTTTCCCACTCATTTGGCTTCTCTGTTGAAATGGGTAAAGTTTAATGCATAAATCTATGCACTGTGAGCTGGACTGTTGCTTTAAAGTCCCATTCTCAAAGGCAAGGATGCCAGGCACAGAGCAGCCAGGTTCACACTCTGCTCAAGTATTGTACTCCAAGAGTTAGCACCTCATGGAATATTTTATTAGGGAGACAGTGCGGCCAATGGTCCCATTCCAACCTCACATCTAGAGAGGCAGGAGAGAATAGTTGGAAAATTTCTCCAAATTCTTCTCTACAGATAGGATACCACATTAAGATTACTAACAACTCAGTGAAACAAGCAGAGAAATCTCCACAGTGGTCTTTTCTTTCAGATAAGTCCTTAAACCCCCCAAATTTTTGGGATGTGCAAAAGCAAAAATGTAATATTTATCTGTCACTCCCAAGCATGAGTTTCTAGAGAAACATCTCCCAGCTATGTGGAGATGCCAGCGTGAGGTGAAATTCTGCCCAGCACAGCTAAGGCGCAAGGTGAATGATGCAAAAGCAAAATCCTTCATCACAACTCCAGCTGCTACATATTTTTCTAGCTGCCTTCATTGATCAGCTTTGAAGTTCTCCCCCTCAAAGCCAAGTATTCATTTCAATTTTTTTTTTTTTATTTTATCCTATTTTTTCCCCCCAGATTGCAATATTGCTTCTTAGGCTAAAGAAATAACAAAAAATTAATTTTGGAGCCATGCACTCCAGGACACTTCACATCAAACTGTAGACACTACAGGCAACTAGATAGCACTAATAGCACCTGAGGCAATTTCCTTTCCTATGTTTCTTTTCAGTTGCCAGCTGGAGTCTGGGCTAAAAATAGCCTTGCCATGACAGAATAATGAATCCCAGCGATAAGTGTATTTCGCAGCAAATGCAATGAGGTCATTATCTATGCGTTAATGGATGAACAGGGTGGTAGAGGGAGGGAAACTGTTATTGGGTGGTACAATAAAAATGCAGAATGAATGAAAGAAATGTGAACAAATGTTACTCAAAAGGGCCTGAAAATCATAGCCTGTTTTCCTGTTTATGTTAGTGTAGGAATAATTTACATGACATTAAAAATTGAAAATACTCATAAGAAATTCTTCTTAGCTGGCAATTTGTCTGCATAACCAATTACTGCTTTCCAGGCTCTGTGAAATTATTCTGTTTTATCTATAGGACATTTCAGTAATTGTATCATATATCTGATAGTTACAGTTCCACTAAGGTAAGGGAAGCATATTCCCAAGCTAATCTACTATAAAATCCCCAAATCAACCAACCTCAAAGTCATCCAAATTCAAGAGTTGTGAACTAGTTGTTGCTTAAAGTATTTCATCCCTTAAAAGTACAAGCAAATAAACAAAGAACATTATACCTTCACTCTCATTATTATGATCTCAGTTGAAGCTAATCTGCAGCTAGACACGGCTGATTTAGAGAGGGGATGAATTTCAAACTAAGATTACTTGTTGAAAAAAAAAATCTTATTGCTGATGTAATACCTAATATCACTATGCCCAAAAGAAATCAGTTCTTTTGCCTCCCAGGCTGCTGATTATCATCATTTGACATAATTTGTTTACTGGCAGTTTCAGCATTTCCCCTCTTTAGAAACCCTCTGATCATATCTTTCTTCATTGCCTTTACAGACAGCACTAAGTCAGAGAAAGTACATTTAAATACTTATGTATTAAGCCAGCCCTCCTTTCCTTCACTGAGAAAACATCAGAGAGGTTTCCACTTGGGAAAACACTCCTTCCACCTGGAAGATACTTTGTGTGACACTGCCCGAGCAAGACACGATGTGTAGATGAACAATACATGCCAAAGACCAAGAAAGCTGATGAGAGTCATTAATGAATGACATAGTTAGTCCAACGGGTAGGAGGGGAACTCACACCAGACCACTCTCAGGGAAACCACAAAGGAGCACACAGGAAACCACACATACAGGAAACCACGGATCCTGCTAACTTAGAGTTGAACTTCCTGCTTGGGCCAAGCAGCAAAGCTTAAATGCTCAATGTGCACCATGATCAGAATGCAGATTTGCTTGGTTAGAGTATTTAAAACAGCAGAACTTAACATCCTGAATTCCCACACATTAGCAGAGAAAAGCACGGCAATAGGTCTTGCACAGAAGTATGATACATAAAAAGTAGGAGGAAAAAAACTTTCGAGGCAGACCAATCATCAGTAACACACAATGTAGTGACAACATAACACTTCAGACTAAAGAAAAGACAGCCCCTGATCCTGCAAGAATTTATTGTCCTGCAGTTCCCTACCACAAGTAATCTCCTTGGGATTCAATGAGACTTGCATAATAGTAAAATTAAACCATGTATCATCATTTCGAAAGCACACTTCTGAAACAAATGCCATCTACAGTCTCCACTCTATTTGCTGAGCAGAGAGGAGAAAAGAAGAAAAATAATCAGAAAACTTCTCTGACAGAGGTCTTGCATTTCTTTCTGGCTGAGGAGGAAAAGAAGACATTATCACCACAACAATTGCACAAATATTAGCAGTCCAGTGATCAGGATATTTTCAAGTTTAATAGGTCAGCACAGATTAATCTAATAGACCTGATAGCCCAGACTCATCCCATTTTGTCTCAGTTCACTTTCTTGGAAGGGAAGCCAGGTCAATGAGCCTTCTTACACGAGTCCTGAAGTTAAATGCCTAAAGTTAACCTGAATCACAGTATTTGTGTACATACAATGGCCATTTGCAGCTCCTAAACTCTTGTTTCCAGTGCAACTATTTAAGTCTGTGCTTTTACATTTCTCTACTGCTAATAAGCACTCCAAATCTGGGTTTATTGGATTTTTTTTTTTTTTTGAGAAAATTTCTTCTGCAGGCTTTTTCAAGTCATAAGATTGTGCCAAGTGAATTTGGAGAGCAGGCTGAATGCGATCCTTTCTGTCCATGTACTCCGTGCAATCTGCTCGTGCTTCAGATGATATGACACTTCAGCTCAGCTGAGAAGGCTGAGTCTTTAACTGGGTCTTGGCAAGTCTGCCCACAGTAGTCTATGACCCAGCTAGTGTCTCAGAGAAAGGATCCACAGCAAGGACTATAATGGCCACAGGTTCTGTCCCTTGAACTTTGGAAGTGCTATTTCGAGATCCAGTGAATATGACAAGGAATGCACAGGCAATGCCTATCGTACCCCAACACTATCAGAGATGCCTAAGAAAGGAAGGGCCAGAGGGTGAGACATGAAATGGATCAAGAACAGACAGTAACATTTCTAATTTTTATGCATAGACTAATTTTGATAGTTCCACAACCAGGCTTCTCAGTTCTTCCCAGCCTTCCTGGCTAAGCTAAGATTTTAATGCTGTCTTTTCATCTGTGATCTTGGAGTTTTCATCTGTTACTCTTTTTCTCTTGCAGTCTTGGGTTGCTCAATATATTAATATGGTGAGGACGGAAGGTCCAGTATTGAACAGGAAAAATTACTAAAACTTGATGGATAAAGAGTCTCTCCTTAGACAGAAGGCATGTTTTAAAATAGTTGGTACAGTTTTAATAGATGACCTACCCACTCATGACAGCCACAACATCAGGAAGGACAGATCACTGATGCACAATGTAAATATACATTTATAAATTGTGCTATAAGAAAGACCTGAGATGCAAACCTTTAACAGCAACAATTGACTAAGTTTTCATGGATTTAAACATGAATTAATAATTCATTAACTCTTTTCAAATATTTGTTTAGCATAAAGAAACATTTCCAAAATAGTAATGTGTTTTACATTTTTAAATAAGTAGTGGAATACAAATTAAAAGAATTTGCCAGAAAGCCAAACATAAGCCCCAAAGATATTAATACTCAAACATTCTTTCTTCATCAAAAAATTGAAAAAAAAAAAAAAAAAACCCACAAAAAAACCCCCAAAAAACAATCAAACAACCAAAGCAGATTTAATTTTAATATATTTTAGGCAAATGGTTTAAGTAACATGAAGCAGTTTTAAACAGGAGAAAAGCTCCTGAAGAGAAAGCAAATTTTTTAATTCTTAACAGTCAAAAAATAGTCAAGTAGAAATTTACTGAAACACAGTTGAATTGATGCTATGCACAATGCAGCATGAAATAAGGGACAGAGAGGAAGGAAGCATATTAAGGAATTAAGAGTTTCCATTACAGGCTTATATCAGCACATATCAAGTATTTCTTTCCTTCAGCAATTTTGCTTTCAAGCATATTCACACCGCTTGGTATGGAAAAAAAATCCAAACCCTGCTTTAAAAATATTTAACTTAATATTTTCTCTCTCCTCACACATATCTCAGGCAGCACTAGACATTTGAACAAAAGACCAGATCTTCCACCCTTGATGCAGAATCACAGAATATTCGGAGTTGGAAGGGACCCAAAAGGATCATCGAGTCCAACTCTCAGTGGCCCATTCAGGGATCAAACCCGCAGCCTTAGTGTTATCAGCACCATGCTCTAACCACCTGAGCTAATCATACGACCAAGTTACATATGTCTAGTACAGCAAACATAGAAATACCATTGCTGCTAAGTACAGAGGTGTAGAATCAGGCAGTAGTATTATTAAACAGAAAGTAAGTTTTAATACTTCCTTTCATAACACTACTGCAGAATGCAGCTGCCACCTCCCATCTTTATTTTCTACTGACACTATACCTACATTTCTCCGCTACCCTCTGTTGTACTCATGCTTAATGTAGTTTTGGGGTTGGCACTTGACAAAGACATGTCAGGCCACCTCTCTGCTATCTCAGATAATAAACACAGTCGTCTTTATCTTAGTTTCTTCTGCAACAACATGGAAAGAGAAAGAAGTGAGAATACTAACTGGGCTAGGCAGCACTAATTATAAGGTACAACAACTGCTGAGAGGAAACAAGTGCATTCCAGAGAGAACCCCCATATGCTTCCTAACTGGAATAAACATAGCACATCTAAAAGCTATTTGTAAATAGAGCCAAAACTGAACACAAAAGGACATCTATTCAGCAGCATGCAATATTGCTTTCAATTTAAGGACTGCATCCCTGCTGATGGAATTTTCTAATTCAAGCTACTTGATTAAAATTCTGTGACTAATATGTGCTTAGATTAGCAGCTCAACTGCATGCAAGGAATCCTTCAAAACAGATTTGGATAGATTTAGCCCATATTGATTTACAGATGTTGTAGCCAGACACTACCAATAGCTTCCATTTTGAGCTTGTGCGTCAGTCAAGTGCTTATTAAAAGGTGAGACTGTTTGGGGAATTTTTCTTCAGTGACAACAAACCAGTACACTTTCAATTTCTCCAAATAGGTTTCTTTACCCTGTTAAAGTCTCTGGCTTTATTGCTTCAGAAAATGTAATATTCTCCAGGGTCTCTGCAGAAGACACCGCATATCCCACCTGCTCCCATGCATACTGAAACTGGTGTACAGACCAATTCAAAAATGTCAGAAAAACAAGTCCAGCTGAAGAGATTTCACATCACAGCCTTAGATGATGCCCGTATCAGAAAGGTGCACATGGTATTATGTGAGTGGCTTCCCTGCAATACCAATGGTTATATAAAGGTACTGGTCATATAGACATTAATAGAAGAAGCATACTCAGATTTTACCATGAGGGTAGATGGATGAGATGAAAACCTGTAAAAATAGCTTCATTCCCTGTGTATTGCATCCACACTAATTTCTTTCTTCCCTCTTAAACTGGCACAAGCCATAGAGATTAAAGCAACCCTGAAGACAGATCAATTTTTAGCACAAAGCCTCAAGTAGAGGACACAAAGCTATCCTGTACCACTTGTGGGCTCTCATGCAATTTAACTCACCACATATATCTCAAAGAGGTACACTACTACTTCTGAAAGAGTCCATTCACAGGGGCATTTTCCTCCACAGTCACTGTAGATTGTGACATAAAACTGAGTAAACCACGATGACATTAAGTTGTGACAGCTGCTCCAACATTACTTTCCATACCATGAAGACAAAATGCTTTGAACCAAGAGCCTCAGGTCTGATCTGAAGATAGTGCCACATTGCCCTTGAAAACCACATCAGACAGGCTCACAATAAGCCTGACTCAACTTTTGTCTCACATAGCTCATGCTCAGGGTCAGTTACTGCAAACCCTCCCGGCTGGTGCCATGCTGTTGGTGATCTGCTTCTCAGCTACCTGGATAAACATTAACATGCCATAAAACATGCATACCACAGCAAAGAAGTTTTTGTTCTATGCTTGTAAGATTTAAATTTTTTTTTTTTTTTTAAATACAGAGAAAGGGAGAGAGTATGAGAGAGTGTGACTTGTAGCATCAGCTGAGCATTATGAATCCACATCTGCTGTCATTTTTGAGAATATCTGATTAAAATCAAGAAGTCTATAATAGCAGTCATTACTTCAACATGGAAATTAGGGGTATTGTTAATTCTTTTTAACATGTATCAGCTCTCTTCTAATTGGATCTATATTCATTACTGAAACTGAAATTAAAGAACAGCTATGAAAGGCTTTTGATGTCAGCTGTATATATCATGCCCTGAATTAAGTTACAAAAATGGTTAATACATTATATGAATCTTTAAGTACCTATTTCATTCCATTTAGTTGCACATGTCTTGAGTGCTCACTGAGGTACTGCACTAATGCAGCAAAGTTTTAGGATGAGTAAAAGAGCTCATTCCATTTGAATTGCTGAAAAATGCATAGATTGTGACATCAAACCTACCTGAAATCTATTGTTTTAGAATGGATATGTCTGCCAGGTGAAGGATCTGCTCAGTAAACAAGGGCAGGATGGGAAAGAAAGTTATATAATTGAGTTACTTCCCAGCAGAAGTGCCACAAGAATACAAAGCAAAATCTGACTGGATTTGGGTGAGCATACTTTGCCCTGAACCCTACAAATGTTATTTTTTTTTTCCCCAAATAAACCGTGGAAGAAAAAAAAAAAGATGAAAGGTAAAGTTTGTGCTCAGTTTCAGAAGACTTTTATCAGAACTTCCTCTTCCCTCTCATGCACCCGAATTTTTCCTTTATTTCATACTGGGTCAAGGAAGAAAAAGTAATTGTTAATTTTCAAACTTAATTTTTCCTTTCTTCAACTTTTTGCCATAGAGCAGTAGTATATG
>JAWWEV010000083.1:47619858-47631226 GCA_035583235.1 Hafferia zeledoni
TTTCAAAGCCTAAACCCCATATCACTCTTTCTGTGGGGCACAAAACCATCTGAGAGGATGACTGAGTTGTCAGTCCTTTTAACTAATCCAGATAGGACAGGCAGAGGACATTTGGGTTTGCTCCCTTTTGAATGCAATCCTGTTTTCCAGATATCCATGACCGATACTTCAACTAACGGGACAAAAGAGACGGGAAATCTTCTTGCCTTATGAAGATGGATAACGTAAGCGAAGACAACACAGCAGCTGTTAATGGGATGCAAGTTTTCTGCCCTCTGAGCTATAGCAGAGCAATTTCAGCAAAAGTTGGCAGGAAAACAGGGCTGGTAGTCCAGAAACCTGCTTCTGTCCATGGGTTGCAAAACTATTTGCCAGCAGAGACAGACCAGTGACCTCTTACTTGAATGAATGCTCCATTTTCTTTAGGTCAGGGGTCTTTAGCTGGTGCTTACAGGCCTCTGAGAGGGGCTCTTAAGGGTTTTAATAAGGGTATCAAAGCATGTTGATACATATTACACTATAATTTCTGAATGTGGAGTTACTAGAGCAGGCTAACCCTCTGGAAAGGACTGTTAAGGTCCATAATCAAAACAGCATCTGCTTTGTTAAGGTGCTTCTGCAGAGAAGCCTGAAGCAGACCTGTCTTCACTGGGCTTTGAAAAACATCTGTATTTCCCCAGCAAACATGAGCTGATCCATCAGTAAAACAAGAATATAATTTCCAACCTGAGCATCTTTTCCTTTGAGAAAGCCAAGTCCTTTCTTCTGCCTGGATGTGCCTACAGCCAGCTGAAAACGATCATCAGTGGCAACTCTTCTGGTCTCTCTACCTCCTCTGCCTGTCCTTATCTTGCCTGCTGCAGATTTACCCTTTCTGACTTCTCAAAGCAGCACACCTGACATTTGCTCAGCCTTTTGGAAAAGAAGTGGACAAGCCATCCAAATTTTATTTGACTGGAACAAAATCTTGAAGTAATTAATGTAAAGTAGAATAAAGGATACCTGGCTGACAAATAGGTATATTCCATTTACGCCAATTATCCTAGCTATAGTTCACCAGTTTGCAGTGATAAAAAGCCATTAATGAGCTTTGCCACTGATAGCATTACTTTCTAATCTTAATTCTTTTAGGATTATTAGCTTTAAAGCCACTTGAAAGAAGATAAGTTAATTTATACTAAAATTCAATTGAAAAGTAATGCTTAGATGCAGCAGTATTTGCACAATAAAGAGGCACTACAAACATGCACTTGAATAAACCCCACTAATTCACTTGTTATCCTAAAATCCTTAAAAAACCTGTTTGAGGACACAAATTTTGAATAAATCACACTGACACATATGGAATAAGTAAGAAAACCAGAAAAGTTAATCACAACCCCATATTTTTCACTGACTTCAAAGTTTGTATGAACTGTGTTTGCTTTCTCCAACACGCAGAGTATTTTCCCTTGCCCAGTCACTGTGCTTCTCATGGTAGTTGTAGAAATTCCTCATGGGTCAGGATTTTTTCTCCAACAAACTCATGACAGAACTTTCTGTAATAGGGAGAGTTAACTAGAGATGTAAATAAAATCATGAAGCAAATAGCTGCTGGAGGCAGTAGTGCAGGACATTTAAATCAGATTTTTTTTTTTTTGGCCACTATTTGGATATTTTTATTAAATGAGAAATTCCATTAATTCTAGCAATAAGGGCTTTCTGTAGTATACCTGATAAACTTGAGGTATACCCTACCCTTACTAGCAACAGTAACACTTAATACTAAAGACTCTACACAAGAAAGACATGAAGACTTGCCCACCGATCCCACAGCAAGTTACTTCACAACACTGAAGTGAGGCCCAGAACAGAGATACAAACTTCCACTGTGGGATCCACATGTCTAAAATGATGTCTTAAATCTAGACATCTCTAGGCTTGTGAGGCATCCATACACAAGTAGTAGATAAAAAAGGTATAAAAAGTGACATGTACCAGGCAATATACCTAAAATAATGCTGACTTAAAGTATCTTAACATAGTCCACAAGTCCACCTATGTTTAAATTCCTAGTTTTCCCTCTCCCCTACCTCCTTGCTCAGTACACATAGTGAATTAGGTATCAAAGAATAAGATTCAGACCATATAAACTGCATAGAGAGATATTAAGCAGTACTGGAAACAGAAAAGTTGAGTACAGGGAGAACAAAAACAAGTAGTTTAATCAGGCTTTAACCTCTATATTTGTATATTAATAAACTACAGCAAAGCATCTTTGCCTGAGATTTACCTGGCTGCCAGGTTCACAGAGTAGGTGTTCATACTCCTGTGGGATTTCTTGGCTATAAAACTCAGGATAGATTCACAATGTCCTACTGCCCTTCCTTTCTCATCAATGGTCAGCTGTGCACACTTATCTCCAACACTCCACTGGCACCAGCTTTAACTTGTTTTTTACTCAGGGGCTGCATTCCACATCAAGTTCCCTATGATCCTGCAACCTGGTTGGTTATCACACATCAGTGCTTGGTCACAACCACAGCCTGAGAATGTTCACATTAAACGTGAAGAGCCTGGAGAGATCAGGCACAGTCAAGAATTCATGATGCTGTTGCTGAAGAGATGGCTGTGAAAATGTCTTGCTAAACTAATGAGTGAAATCATTTAGGTTAGAAAGATCAGCTTGACAATTTTTCCACTGCAAGGAAAGTGAAGACTTGTAAAGCAAGTCCAAAAAAAAAAAAAAAAAAAGGGGCAGGGGGAGGGGGGACGAGCAATAAATACAATAACAACACAGGTAATGCTGACCCTATGCAGAATCCTAGCTGGACTGGCTGGCACAATTTCTCACTTGCACAGCTTGAAGCACAGGTGCTGTGAATGGTGAGAGGAAAGGGGGAGAAGGGAATTGGTTGAGCAGCCAGGTGGTTCCTTTTTGAGCACATCATCCAGAGCTCATGCACTCCAGCAGAAAACATTAACCAACAAGAGCTGTCTTCAGCTCCTTGTTCCACTGCAGTAAATATGTTCCTGGCTCACAGATGTGCCCTTAATTCATGACGTTGCAGAAGGTTTCACCAGCTACATCAGGAGAGCTCTGCTGGTTCCAGCCACCACTGCACAGGCACAGCACCGTACGCAGTGCATCTGTATAATAGAGAGGGGTTTTTAATTCTGACTAAAAGAATCACTATCAACCTTTTGCTGAAATTTATGTTTAATAACTTGCAGAGAAGGGCAAATTTGGAAGTTGGAAGAATTTTCCTAGGCAAATGTCTTGCAGCTTTTTCTGCTTGTTATCATTCAATACTGAAAGCAAATCAAGTATTAATGAGTGGGTTAAAGGGGAAATAGGTACCTTTGATCCTCATATGTCTTGATCAACAACTCACTCCCATAGTGAGTGCTACAGGGCCAGTTCCCTCTACTTTCCACTAGGAGAATCCTGTGATGTCAGGGATATAAAACTGAAATAAAACCAGGAGACGTTAAAGCCTTAGCTGGAATTAGGGAAATATTCTGAATTCTATCCATATGGTTTCTAATACAGTATATTCTTAGAGCTTTTGGTTGGAACAGTACTGTTTCCTTGCATACACAGACAGGTAATGCAGGGCTGATGACAAGGGGTGGGGGTTTCAAGACTGTCCAGTTCAGCTACAGCTTTTGTCACCAGCAACCCTTCTCAATCGTGGGAGGAAGTGCAGCTGGGACAGCGCTAAGCACTTCTGTGATTCCCCACCTGCCCAGGAGAGAACTGGGGCATGGAGGTAAAAAGAGATGGTAGGACTGGGGTCTCTGTCAGGAAATAAAGGAATTCAATCTCCAGAAATGTCAGATAGAGGGTCTACCAAATCTGGCTCTTAAAAACATGGGAAAGAAAGAAAAGCTCCTTTAAAACTTTGCAGCTATATATGGGATGGTGCTAGATGCAAAGGAGCTGCCAGCTTTCTCAGTGTTCATTACAAATATGTGATTAAAAGCTCTTTAGAACCATCACTTATCTAAAAACATAAAAACAAAAACTTACGACACAGAAAACAATGAAAAACAAAACCCCAACTATAGAAATGGAAATATTTGTTATTCTTTATTGTACTTCATAATTATGGGTAATGACTTGTTTTTTATACTTATGAGATTAAAACACTGCATCAAGCTGTTTAGATTTGCTTTTATCTTTCTCAGGACATAGAATATATGGTTTGATCACAAACTCTGCACAAAATCTACAGGAAATACTGAAAATTATTTCTTTTCACTAATTCCTTGTCATAACTAAATACAAAATGCAGCTAAAATTAATTTTGGACAGGAAAATTACCAGTTATTAAATCTGTACTTTTGGTTTCCCCTGTGCTCTTATTTTTTAGGGAGGGTTTTTTTGAAAGCCTGTTTTTTTGGAGAAAAAAAGCTTCAGCAATCTCTGCTCGTCAGTCTATTTTCTTCTTCTGAACTTTTGGACCTCTTAGCTAACTTGAATAAAATCTGACAGAGCAACAGAAATCCTAAAAACGGCAATCTTAACAATTATTATGTTCCTGAAAATTCCATAAAAATTGATGACTGGCTGGATTAAGAAGAGAGTCAAATGAGTTCTCCCTGGGAGGAAAAGGGCTTCAGCATGACCTGAACCATCATCTATTCTGCATAACCTGCCAATGTCCACCCAGCAGTTTATCTACTTGGTGACTCAGCAGCGTATGCACCTCTCAGCTGTGTTCCCTGTACCTACAGCTTCTTCCTCAATGGGTGGTCAGGGGACATGAGAGTAAAACCAAGAGAGAGCAAAGCTATGAGAAAGCTGTGAGGAGCCCCTGTGGTGGGCAGGAGAACAGGGGTTAGTGTTTAAAAGAACAGAGAAGTTGGCATTCTCAGTTTTGCTCCGCATGAACTAACTTGACTGTTTTTTGGAAGGTTTTTCCCACTGCTTAAAAAGAAATTTCTGTCCTGAGGACTCTCATTCCTCTCTAAATCAGTGGTGCAGTTTACCCCACAGTGGGGCTGGTGTTCATCTTTGCCAGTGATTGCCTGGTCAGTGCAGTAGGACAAAATAAAGTAGTTACTTCTGTGTATTGCTTACATGTTGCTTACACCCACCCTACCATTTGGACCAACCGAAGGAGTTCAAAAAATAGCAGTATGGAAAGCACAGATATGATTTTAGTGGAGAGCACTGAACAACAGCAGTTAGTGCTGTTTGCCTAAACAGCCTATGGGGGCTCAAGTGTGCTTTACAACCAGGGAAACAGATTTAGGGAGCATCATGTGCCCCAGCTGCCTGGGTTGCACCTGTTCTACAGGTAAACAGAGAAGTTTGTCTGTAGGGGTATCAGTTTGGTAATTGTCACTACAGTTTAGCTCAAGATAAATCTTTTGGCTAGAAACTTGGCTAAAAAATGAAAACAAATGCACTTTGATTCAAAGCTGAACAGCCTCTTCAGTCACCTACATGAGAGGTTTTTTTCTTCTCTCTGGCTGCAGAACAAACCAGGAACTCGACAAAGATTATTTTCTTTTCCTTGAGGGAAGAGGTCCAAGATTAAGTAATAATCAATAGCAGACAGTAAATAAACCAATCTCTTAATGGATTGCAAAAGGACTTTGGATGTTTTTGTGCTGCACAGCAGCCACTTCCAAAAGAACAGGCAATGGACTTTAAAGAGTGGAGACAAAGTGTCTGTGTCAAAGAAAGGTCACACTCAACACCAAGAATACATGCTACACCTTAGAAAGCCTCAAAGAAGCTGAGGTAGCAAGAAGGATCATTCTCTCTATAACTGGACAAAGCACCCCAAAGAATATTTCTGTCACTGCTCTGCTGCACAAAACCCACTGCACTTAACTAAAATCAAACCCATAGAAAGTAAAAGCCCTCAAAAATAATACAGAGATCCATATACTACAGCTTAACCTTTTTACAAGAAGATCCTAGAGGATTCAGGAATAAACTTTCTAGAGTGAAAAGCAGTCTGAGGCTCTGCTGATGATTGATGCAATGCAGACTCGTCTGTATTTGCAGAATAGCCACATTTGCTGTCACAGAAACAAATTATTAGTGGCCAATCACATCAAAACCTGACTAATCACAAATATCTAATATTCATATCACTAAAATTCTTAAAACTTTATCCCAGTCAGATCTGATCACATAATTGGCTACCCCCTGTATTCTGCTTTTAGACCTTTACTCCCTCCCAAGCTTTTCTCCTTTACCACCTTTATCCCCTTCCTAATAAACAGCCAGACCCTCTTTGCTCTTTCCCATGGGCCCAATTTTGCTGATTTTACACTCTTATTCCATATTTGTGACATGGTAGTGCTACAGCAATTTCACTCTTGGCCAGCATTTCTGTTATAAGCTGCTGACCCCTGTTTTGTTTTACATATCATATCTCTCTTGGCTGCTGATTCGCAGTAGTTACAGGTCACGGTTGGCCTTTTGTTAACACAGCTCAAAACCCCCTATGCTTTAATTCTTTATCTGTAATATGGATGTGATTATGGTATCCTTTCTAATGCCATTTTTCTGCTTTGTCCATTTAGGCAAGTGAACAGTGGACAGTCTTTGCTGTTCTTCAATCACCTGATTTCACTTGAAGGCGTTCAAGTGACACATGTAAAATTAGGCAAGCAGACAAATAACAGCACACCCACACATCCCTCAAAACACTGTTCTTAACCTTTCTCTACCTAGTAAAACACAGCTGGAAAGTAGAGCTCCTGTTGTGCCCTAAAGCAAAATACAGAATAAAAGCTCACGATTATTACACTTTTCATTTTAGTCCTCCTCAACTTGATGCATCACTTTCTCCTTCTTGGAAAGTCCTTACTTCTCATGTTCCCAGGCTATTTAGGAAAATATAAACTGGGAAGAAGATAGGTGGACTCCTCAGGACATGAAAAGTGTACTCCTATTCCCAAGATGCTTTTAACAGCTTTGCTGTTGTGGTTCCAGGGAAAACAATCACGGGGCTCCCATGGTTGCCTATATTCATATAACAACATTCAACACCAAGTACCCAACATAACTACACCTTCTTGGAAATAAAAAAGGAATGCATGCAAGGGGAGAAGTAGAAGTAGATACTCATCTCTGAATCTGAACTGCAGAGTTGAAAGAAGATGTAATGGTTTGGATCCCAATAAGCTGTAACAACATTTTTCTCTTTGATTTTGGCTAAGTTTCATTTTCTCCTTGCAGTAGGCAACTGAAGCAAACAACTGTTTTTCTTGATTAAACTAGAGTAGGTTTATGTTTTCATTGGTGAGTACCTATCTCATACCCTAAGAACCCTTTTATTCAAGCCTGGGGATTTTATTGTGATGAATCTAACTACAGGTGTGAAAAATGGAAAGTAACAATTGGGAACTGTTTCCCTATTACAACTTGTTGAATTGTGTTGATTGGTTCTCAAAAGCACAACCTATTTAAGGAATCAAAACAAAATAGTGCAAATGAGAATTTGAGGAGAGACAAGAGGAGTTTAAAATGAACAGTCTATCCATTCTGCATACTTTGGATTCAAATGTTAAAAGAAATGAAAACACTTCCAGTTACAATTGATATATGACTGAGCTGTGCTTCAAATTAAAAGCTTTGGATTAGATAAACTGTATAACATTGTCATGAATGTTTAGAAGTCCCACCACTTTTAGTGGGGAACCAAAGTCTACAGGATAGTATGCACTTCAGCTCTCATGGTGTTAAACCAAAAAAATCATGGGTTATAAAACTACTCATGGAGTTTAGGATAAAACTGAAATCTCTACCTTTTATTTTTTTTTTTCTTTTTCCTGATGTTCTGCTCTGTTACATGGCTGAGAAGGTAGCAGATGGTTGTAAAAGATTCAGATAAGTATCTAGCTAGGGAGACAGCAAATGCAGCTGGGTGATTTTATCATCTGTACAGCTTCCAAGAATACAGAGAAATGCACCAAAATGGTTAAAAGAAGGAGATGTAAGGTTGGAATAAGGGCAGGCATGGTGTGGAGCAGGCTCAGTCTCAAAGTAACGTGGAGATGGGTTGAAATTCTTTGCGTTATTCTGGAATTCTGAAAAAATTTTCACATTATTCTGACTCCATTTATTTCCTAGATTTATTAGCAGGATGGTCCTTTCTTGATGCCACTGATGCCCTAAAGGCTTTGATTCTACATTCTATTTAACAGTCTTATCACCAGTATGGGATTGAATCTTCCTGGAGACACCAAACTTTCTTGCAGCAATATACAGCTTTAGGACTTAATTTAAAATGTGAGGACCATATGGGAGGCTAAAAATTGGAAGACTGTAGCTGATGTAGCAATGTATTTTACTATGTGCATTACTCTAAAATGCATTAGCTTAAAAACCAGAAGTATTTTATTTTTTTCAGCATGAATATTCAATCTGATAAGGTTAAATCAGGCAAGTTACCAGTGTTGAAGGATCACCATTTAAAGCTAACTAGTAGGTTTGATCAGGAAGTTGGAGGCTGAGTTTGCCTGACCTCCAGAACTAGTGAAAGACACTGAGGAATGGTTGGGCAGCTCTGCCAAAGCCAGATCTGCTCACAAGCTCTGGGGTATCAGGGCATATTAAACTGACTAAACAAAAAGCACAGTGGATGGATATATTAGGAAATGAAAACAAATTAGGACAGTGAAGTTCTGGTTCCTAAAAGCTGAAGACAGCAGGGGGTTTGCAGTTTAAAAAGCTAGGAAAGTCAATATTAATTAAGCTCTGTTGGGTAGGCATCAGAAATATGATGAGAGAGTTCAGGGGGCCATGGACAGCTGTACTGAGCTAGTGGAGAGGACAGAGCAAAGCTGTGAATATGCTCTTCTGCAGCAGCGAGAGAGACGTTGTGAGGACAAAGTGGGTATGATCTCAAGTAACTGGAATCTGGAGCTGCCATTCCCCTTTATTTGTTTTACTGTTGGTCCTCCTTCAGCTCTCATGTTGATTTCTACCATTCTGTTCTCATTTGTGCTTTGTTGCTTTAAACGCTTTTGAGTTCTGGGAGGGCAAAAGAATGTGTACTGATGAGAACTGCTGCTTCAGAAGGAGAAGAAATGTACAGGATAATGACAGTTCACTTATGGCGACCTGAAGCTTTACAATCAGAGCTTTGGACATGCTGCATACCTGCAGAGCTGGGCAAAGCCTCCGCTGTCTTGCTGCTATAAGAGGCACAGTGCACGGACATTAAGAGAGGCACCACTTAGAAGTCATATCCTTTGAGATGACTGAGAAACAGCTGGGAGACCGAAGAATATGACAAAAATTTATTGTGCAAAACTGCACAATAAATCAACATGAAGTAGCAGTCAGGCATGCAATAAGCCATGACAAATGCAGGTATGAGACATAAAGTCATACAGAATGGAGATAGACATCTGGTATATATCTCAGCAGATTTTTTTTCTAGAACCAACAGCAAAGAAATACAAATAAATAGCTCATTTGTGATCTAGTTTAACAAATAAGAAGTATAACAAGGAAATTTCCAGATGCCAGTAACTATGTCTCTAGCAATTTAAGCCATGAAACTCCCCTGCTTTGTATCTATGAGCAGCTTGTTCTATATGACTGTGTTACTTTTAAAATATTCAATTGATTCTCATGAGGACTAGTTTTAACATACACCTTTCCTTAAAAAGCCATTGTAAGTATCTGGTATTTGGATGGCATGGGTTTTGCTCTCTGAATGTGAATGAAGTAAGACAGGAGAAGGAACAGATAGATCACTGGGCCTTTGACTTGCCTTCAGAGAAAGCAAAAGTGGTCTATGCGGGTCAAGATGAAAATCAGGAATTCACACATCTTTTGCCATCTCCTTTCTGGGTTGCTGACACCGGATATTACATCAGGTGGCATTGTTAAAGGTATATGTAAAATATACAGAAAGGTGACTTCCACATTCATATTCTTTTCCTTCTAAAGAGGAGTTCATGATTACAGTGGCTTACCTTGCAGAGATTTAGGTATAGAAAAAATAGTAACCATGCAGGGCAGGGAGAATGGTGAAAACTCTGAATATAAGGCCCCTACTGTGAGCATGCAAAGGGACAGGCTCATTTCATCCTACTAACACTGTGCCCATATTCCAAACTCTGTAGGATAAGCCTCTTAGAAAGTAGATATGTTGTATTTCTGCCCTTAACAAAAAAACCTACACAACAGCTGCCAAAAGAACCCTTGTAGCAATGAAGATGACTTGAAGATCTAAATAGATAAGATTGCTCTAGGAGTGACCAAGCTGCTTCCTGAATGAGGTTCTCCCTTCCCATCTCCCCCAGAATGGGATCCCCTGTGGAACTGGCAGTTCCCGAGATTTTGTTGGGCTTAGTGTCTTCAAAGGCACTGCTAGACAAGATGTTGGTTTTTGAACAGAACAACCATTTAACCTCTTGGCACATGCCTTAATTTAAAAGGTCTCTCTGGAAGACTCTGAACCTGCAAGACCCTGTCCTGCAAGAGGAGAGTTGTCTGGGAGTATCACCATGTGGTCTAAGCAATGAATACTGACATTTTGGAAGACCCCTGGCTGGAGAACCATACAGAGACATAGACCTATACAGAGACATGGCCTGTCTAGTAGAGCCATGTCTGATAGGGATTGACTTATTCGAAGTACACTGGGCTCTGTCCTTACTCATGGGAGTTACCCAAGCAATAAATATGTATATTTTAACTTGGGCAATTATTTTGGCATGAAATCTCTGTTGAGGTCATATTGTCAAAGTTTGAAGAACAGGAGGGAGGTTTCCCTATAGATGGCAAAAATCAGTAACTAAACAGACACGTTTCTTTAATTTAAATATTAACCGAGACACATATTTGGTCTTCTATCCTATATGGAATGTTTCTTACATCAGGATTACAGAATTTCCTAATAAAATTAATTGCATCCACATTTGAATGGTGCATATATTCTTTGCATTTTCTTTTTTTTTTTTTTTTTTGAAAAACAGATGCCCAAGAAATGGGAAGCCTGAGCAGTAGCAGGAGCAGAGAAGTGAAAACTACCTCCTGATAAGCTATTAGTTGATTTTGTGTTTTGCCTTTAGGTGTGACAGCTGGAAGAGTTCACTGTCTTGAAACTGAATACAGATTTACAGCAGAAGATTGTCAGCACCTTCTACAATTAGAAGGAGGAAAATAAGAGAAATAGAATAGACAAAATGCAAGTAAACGTCTTTCTGAGTTGCTTTCAAAACTGTCCTGGTTTTGAATGTTTCTAAAGAGACCCTCATGGAACTGATATTCCCAGGCATGTAGTATACTTTAAACAAAAATTTTATAGTACAGGCAACTCCAGAAACTTGAAAATGTTTACCTCTGCTTCTCCACTTGCACAAAATCGATGAAACCCACATTTTAAACTACTTTTCTCCCATG
>JAWWEV010000083.1:47634848-47684845 GCA_035583235.1 Hafferia zeledoni
CTTCCAAAGCATGAGGTTCTGGCCCACACAGAAGTACAGACCAGGCACATATACAAAAGGGTTCTAGGGCAATTATTTTAAGCAGATGTGCTTAGGTAAGCAGCAGAAGCCACAGGAAAACATAAACTAGGGATAAAGTGAAGGTAATGGACTGAAAAAGGAGTGCAGCTCTGAAGAACAGCCTAGAAAGAGTACCATCTGGCCAGAATTATGTCTAAAAGATGTTGGCAATGAAATATGCCCTATTCCATTCTTTGTGGGTTTAGGCAAAAGGGATTTTCTGCATATTTTAAAATACAGATTTTTTTTTTTTTGTATCTTTTGTCCATCACCAACCAACAGAACTCCAAATTTGACTTCTCTAGATGGGCATGATCGTTCTTGTTTACTAAACATTGTTTGCTTATATCAATTAACTGTTTAAAAATCAATACTGTAAAGTTTTTCACATGACTTTATATAGATTTTATCAAGTCTAGAGACCCGGCAATAACTTTGGGCTTAAATTTTAAACTGCAGAAGATTAAAGTTCAGATATTAGACATATATTAGAACAGGTAAATAAACAGAGTCATTTAAGAAGAAGCAACAGGAAACTCAGCACTCCTAAGTTAAGGTACCTTCAAAAGTTTAATACTGAGCTCTGACTTGCAAAATGTCAGCATTTCCTTCCTCAAGAAAGAACCTCTTTTTCCAAGTAGTGACATATCTTTGTTAGACTCACCCTTAGAGTTGTGCCACATCTTTTTGAGTAAAATATCACCAACATGTGATGAAAGGATATTCACACTCTGGGCCATTTCAAACCAACATTCAAAGCAGCTGAAGAATGGTATGGAAAATGCAAAAGCCTTGAGATATTGTCTAACACTGATCTTGCATATCAGATTTGCTGCCCTAACATTGAGTAGGGAATTTTCTGCTAAGTACACTGAGTTCAACCTTCAAAGACTCTTTCCAGCTTAATTTTTAGGGCTCAATGGATCCAGGTAAGGCCTGGATTACTTCAGATACACCTTTGAATAAATACAGATCTTGTCAAACTCAAAAACAATACTAATTTTGAACCTCATTCTCTTTGGAGAATTTATTAAAGTAAGGCCAAACTAAGGCCATAAGCATTGACTCATATAGTGGAGCAGCACAAGATATATATTCACTCCACCAAAACAAAAGGGCAGGCCCTGGCACTGGTCACAGTATATCTGTTTTCTACTTGATGCAGAAAGTATCTCACAAGCCTATTTCCAAAACCTGGCATTGTCAGTTCTGAAGCACCCAGATTCACCTACTCATGAACATTCATGCATCTTTGATATCCAAAGTATAGAACCTGTCTTCCTCTTTTTTTTCTACATCGCTCACTTTGAAGTTTTAAGCAAAACTCACATAATGCCCACATGATAATATTACGGACATAATCTCTCTCCCAATAAATTTACAAATCCATTCACTTCTTATTTTCATCTCTGCCATCAATCCATTCATATGCTTTCCCTCACATCTTTCATTCTTTCCTCTTTTCTGCTTTTAATACTTTTATTTCTTTTTAGGTTTTTCTCATTTCTTTTTATCGCTAAATGCTTTGCAAATTTCCCCTCAATATTTTTGGGGTTTGTTTTCTTTTCAGCCTTTCAAAGTACTTCAGTCATCTTTCAAGTTGTCTTTTATCCTACTCCTTTCTCATTTTTTATCTCTGTTCCTTTCAACCCATTTTCTTCTGTTTTGTTACCTGTGTTCTTCAAATTTCTTTTCAACAGCTCTGACTTTCTCGAAATGTTTCCCTGGAAATACCTCTGACATCCTTATGTTGTTTGAACCAGTATCATTTCCTCTCCATAGGTGAAAATATCATGAAAGAATGGACTTGACATCAAAGGCCTCAAAAGATACAACCTCTGTAAAAAGCCCTTGTAAATGTCCAGAGAAATTCCTAATTAAAATAAGAACTAATTTTTTACCGCTACAGTGTGTTATACTGTCTGTGTGAAACGAAAGGCAACATGAAACACAAACTGAAATACTCCAGGGAAACACAATTTAAAGGACTATCTGGTCTGATGTTCTCCATAGACTTGAATATAAAATGCTATAGGAACACCAAACTATAATCTTACTGAAAGAAAAAGAAATTATAAAACCAGCACTAATAATGCCTAAGCTTCAAATTTCTTCAGTACATCCAGACACAACGGGAGCAGACTTACCGTGACAACAGTTTATATGCATACAGAAGTCTAGTCTGACTCTAATGGAATCCAGTAATTAATATGTGTGAAAGTGCTTTAGTCTGGCTTAACTTGGTTTAAAAACATTTCAGCCAAGATTTTAACCATGGACTTTAGTTGTCTGAAGATCCCTCTAGAGCTGGGTGTGAAAAATCTACCTCCAACATCCCAGCTTGACCTCTCACTTTGTCTCCTCACCTCGTTCTGCTCTTTGCTGCTCTTTGTCTTTCACAGTCATCTCAGGTTCTCACCTTCAACTTGCAGACCGTCCAATAGGATGGCAGCAAATGGCCAAAGCACAGGTCAAGTGCAGTGAGACTGATTTCAGCTCCACTTTGGGAAAGTGTTTCAGCACATGTTCAGCTCTGTCCTGATATGACAACTTTGCTGGATAAGAGAGACATATAATCTAAGTAATTTGTATTGAGTTTGATGGACTCATTATTAGGATCAAGTACCTTTGAGGTTACCATATACTGAGATTTTCTCAGTAAAATATTGAATGTTTTTAAACATTATTTTATTGTTAGAAAACATATTTTAAAACTAGTAATCAAATTATATGAGAAGAACATTAGTGGAAATAGATTAAGACATGTTAGGGATTTCTAAGCTATTTGGGATTTCTCTGGGTATCCTTTTTAACTGGCCATACATACATGGTGACTACTCCTCATGAGGTAGATACAATAAGCTAAACAAAACAAAGTTTTTCTTAAGGATGCTTAAGATCAGCACACAGTATAGGCAGCCAACAGGAAAGGAAATGCAACCTATTTTCTAGAAAACCTAAAGTAGCCTCACATTAAACAAAAAGAAATAATCAATCCATGTTTACAGTTCAAGTGATGAGCAATTCTGTGCTAGCAAAACAATGGCACTTTCACCCCTTTCTTCATGCTGCTTCTCTGTTAGGAATAGCTAGCACTTATTGATTACTATTAGAGGGCATGAAAGGAACACATGCCTAAAAGAGCAACAGTGGTGATGAGCAACACTTTGCCTGTTTTTTGTTTTTTTTCTAGAGATGTTGAAAACAGTATATGAAGAGTCATCTGTGGAGTCCATGATTTTTCCTACTCAGGACTACTTCAGAATGAGTATTAGGTAAGAGGACTGCAGACTTCAAAGCATGAAGCAAGCTGGCTTGAATCAGTGAGGCAGATCATGAGGGTTACACCTACGACTGAGGGATGAACCTGTGAGGTGCACATGCTGATACCACTGACAGCCACCAAACACACGAGCCACAAGGCAGGAACCAGCCCCAGCCCAGGCAGTGTTCAGCTGGAGATGGTCTCAGCCTTCTCCCAAACCCCAGGGCAAAGCTACCACACTGTAGCTTGTGGTGGCACCAAACACAGTGGTGGCACAGAAGGTGGCCATGGCATTGCTAAGAAAAAATTACATGCTGCAGGTCATCTCTGATCCTTCCAGGAAGGAGAAAGATAAACCTTGTGGGGCCCAGGCTGACAAAGAGGACCAAGCACTAGCAGTGCATTTTGGCCTGACAAAGACCAACACAAAACTTACTTCTTCATAAAGTGCAACGTGCAATATAGAAAGGTCCTTGGATTTTTAAAGCACAGAGGCAAAGGGACTACAGTAGGTCAAGAGAGAGCAGCATTTGATCACACTTCCGCTGTGTTAACTAAGGCAGCTCCTTTACTCACATATTCATTTTCATAATACCTGCATTAGTGCAACTTTACTAATAATGACAAACCTCTATATACTCTTTTCACTGCTGTTGTCTGTAGGTGTTTTAGAAGACAGAGGAAGACAGTAGAATTACTGATTTAAAACCTCTGTTTTTGTGAGCTGGACAGCTCACAATTTTCTCTCTATTCATCCCTTCCCTCCTTCTATTTATTCAGCACTAAACACCAGCCACACACTCTGTAATCCATCCTAGAGCAGCAAGTTGTGTCAGCTATTGATGGGAGATGTTATGTTATTGTGTTTGATCTACACACAGTATCTCCACCAAGTGAGGACACAGATGCTGAAAGAGACCAAGTGGCTTCAAAATATGGGACATGGGGCTGTTGTGAGTGGGTGGGCAAGTTGACTGAAAAGCATTTTAATCTTAAAACTTTAAATCACTCGTTCCAGTGTAGATGGCATCAGCAGAGGGCTGGAGTATAATAAAACACATGAGGATCTTTGTCTAGATCTGCAATGTGAGGAAAAAATATGTCCTAGGTATCTCTGAGTTAGCACATAGAACCCTGCTGTGACTACAAACCAGGCAAAAAAACAGCAGTGAAAATGCTGCCATCCCCTCAATAGCGGCATTAAACCTACAATTCACAAGCAAATGTCAACCAGATGGAGAAAGCCCAAGGGAGCAATGAACACAGGAACAATCAGAGTCCAGAAGACACCAGTGTCGAACTCCTATCAAAGTTTTTTCTTGGCACTCCAGTTGAGATGTTTTTGAAAAACAATTTTTTTTAAAGATCTGCACAGAAAACTTCCTAATTTTGCCCATCCCACACGTAATGGAGGATGTGTGCCACTGTTTATCAACAAATTATTTAAATGAGCAGTGTCATGGTACCTTGAGTTAGCCTTGTCAAAAGCGCAGCAGCTGAAAGTTCCCAGACTCCTGGGGAATAAAAACTTCAGCATGTGGAAAGGCTCCTCACTGGGACTTGCCCACCTGGCAGACAAAGCTGCTTTATCCTTCAGTAAGGTACTGCTGCTAGTAGTTTAGTTAAGTGCCCACCATGGTTGCTCTTGCTTTGCCCTTAGCATTTCCAAACAAAGCAGAAGGCGTAACAATTGAGAAGGTCAGAAACAAACACGTGTCCCCAACTCAAACAGTTCTCCCATGAATATAGTAAAGGTTCTTAAGAATAAATCCTTGATGAAGAGCTGGTAAACTTCTAGTGTTTTGTCAATTGAAGGTGGGATGTAACGTTAGAGGTCTTCCTAAAAAAACACAAACCCCAAAAAACTGCAAACAGCAGAAGAAAGACATCCACTAAATACAAACTTTTACCAGCTTTGACTTAAGGTGATTTAAGGGTGGTTTGAAGGTAGCAAGCTGACAGAATGGACTTAAGCTTCTACAGCAGAGTAGTCTGTAGGACTAAAGTGACATAGAAGTGTGTCCCTCTGTAGAGATGCACAAGCCGGTGATGCACAGGCTGTATGCAAATGTCTCCTGGTAACATTTGTTGGCTACGCAAGATTCACGGCTTGGTTAGGTTTGGAAGAAGGCTGTACATGGAACCTGAAGGGTCAATGCTCAAGTATGTGAGAACAATGCAGATTGCTCCTTTTGTGCTGTTCTTTGCCTCCTCACCAAACTCATATTCCATTTCTGAATTTACCCACAAAATTTTTGAAAACATATTAGATTTTCTTGTGATTGTTTTAGATAACAGAACTAAGCTGCAGAAAGTACAAAGAGTATTCTTTTACCTAATCACGTATCTTATTCAGAACAATAAAGCTGTTTAGAAATGGATTTTGCTTGGTTCATCCAAGTAGTTTTGAATGTTTAGACTGAAAAAGCAGCCATCATCAGTTTTGGACAGCATGGCAGTGTCTACTGAGGAGTAATGACTGCAAAGTTAGCTAAATTAGATATGATGAACCAGCCTGAAGCTTTCTGTGAGTTCATTAAAGCATACCATGCAAAACTGTGCCTAGGCAGAAGAGCTGATGTGGCTGGAAACAAAAAGCATAGCTAGTCAGCTCAACCAGAAAAAAAAAAAAAAAGGTCTGTTGGGATAAAATCTGCTTTGGACACATCTGGCAACCTGGACCTTCCTGTCCATATCCTGTAGCTGCACAGCATGAGAAGATGGAAGAAAATAGAGAGAAACAGAAGCTTGAAGCCACTTTAAGGAATCAGAGGCAACTCTGTTGAAAAAGCAACTGAACATGAACACAAGAGCCAACTGCAAGTGTGGAGAGAAAAAAAAGCAGCTGGAACAGGACAGAGCAAGAGGGAAGCCAAGCAAGGGCACAAAACTGAGCTGCTGAAGAGGCAGAGGCAGCATCCAATATCCCAGGTCCCATTTGCCCACTTCACTTTACACCTTTGAGAGCTGTGTACTCTTCTCTGAGGGGTCTCCTTTCCTGCAAAGACTCCCATGTCATATTCTTACAGAGGGAGCAGAAAAAACACTACATATCTGTTCTGATTTTTAAGTATGAATGAGGAGGACAGGAGGGAGGGTGCTATTCTCAGGACTCCCAAGTCCAGATGTTGTGCCAGATGTTTGAGGAATCACTGTTGTTAAAATTTCAACAGATTTATCTGAAAGCAAGTGTCTTTGAAAAATATGCTCCAAAAAGAGTGGGGATAAGGAAGGGAAGACACAGGAATAAAACACCAAAATGAATGATGAAAAACAGAAAGACTGGGAATTTTTCAATCAAATGCTTTCTCTGTGATTCAGTGATTAGTAGAAATTAAAATTTTTACAACAGACTGTTTCTAATAATTTCTCAGGTAAAGGTCCTCAGGTACAGTGCAAACCTGAGCAGATAGGAGAAATACCAAACTCACAGAACCATTGCAGACATAAAAATCACCTGAATTCAGCTTATTTGCTCTGGACTTATATTTCTCATTAAGCACCCTCACCAGCAGGCTACACAGGAAGAATGTAGCTACCATCTTTTCTTACAAGGACTATATGTGTGCACAGAGACACACACAGACATGAAAACCCCCAAGACAATATGTAATATTTTCCTTATGTGGCATAGGAACATTCTTCTTAAATCCAAAAAAACTTCAGAGGCTGCAGCAACCGTTTTCTACCCAGTTTTCCTAAGTTAAATAAAAGCAATAATCATATCTATTATATGCTAAACACCTATTTAGTTCTTCCAGTTAACTGGTCTGGAACACATCTAAATTAAAGCAGGCTAGTGCAAATATATTAATTCAATAACAGCAATATGAACACCCTTGTAAATCAGAGCTGATCAGGTGCCAAGCAAGCTTGAAGATATTTTACAGCTTTCACCTTTGCTTTGCTCAAGTTAGTGTGAAAAAGAGAACTCGTGTCTTTGACCTTATGAAGAAGCTTTCAAACATAAATGTGATTTCTAAGTAGAGACAGTAATTTTCACTAAGATGAATTTGCTACTGATGGTGCACAAAATACATCATATGGGTATTTCCTCAAGGGTGAAATATATTTTAAGTCAGAGTACATAAAAGAAAACCACTTGTAAATCTTCCTGTTTGGCATGGTATCTGGGATTTCTTCAACCAAATGGAAAAGGTATAATTGTATGAAAAGTTGTGAAGACACATCTCACACAAGTCCCCAAAAGCTTTGGAAAAAGAGTCAATTTCATGACATTTTTTAAATGTATAAACTGAAAGCAATATATTTCATATTTTCTTTTACATATCTAGAAAAAACCCACAATGATATCTCAGAAATTCCAGAAGCAGGATCAAGATCAACATCCTAACACTGAAAATGTAACCGTGGCTATGGAAATTCTTTTTTTAAACCTTATAATCTTTTTTATACCATATTTTCTTTAATCTTAGGAAAGCTCCCAGTTGTTTTTTTCATCTTATTCAACGACAAAAGTAGGTAGTATGTAGTGATTTAAGATATTTAATCTAAGCTTAACAACTTATCTCGTATTTGTAATATTGCTAATGAGTTGCCTGTCAGTGAGTGGAAAAATATCTTTGCAATTAGAGGCTTGACTTCAACCTAATTTTCTCTGCACAGTGTTGTAGATCTGCCCTGAAAATAATAGCATTATGATGTAATAATTTAAAATTGGGGTAAGAGAAAATTTGAGCAAAATTTAGCCAGATCTTCTGAAGAAAGGAGAATATACCAGCAGTAGAACAATTGAGTTTTCAGTAAGTCATTTTAGTGCTCACTTTGACAAAAATAGAAGTCCTGGAAGGTTGTAAGGTGACTGAAACTGAAACACGAGAAAATTAGCTTAAGCACAGAAAGAATCTGGAAAGCAAAGCCAATTCTTTGTCTACATTACAAATTCAACCATGTGGAGAGAAGCCTAAATGCAAACAGATGTATCTCCTGGCACGACATCCATTTATCCATCATATTCTTGTTCAGAAAAGACTGAAGACACTTAGATGAATGTCTTCATGTTTCAGAGTTGAAAAAAAAAGCATCCTTAAGTCCTTTCATTTTCTTAAAGGTGCTGTTTCTACAGCTAGTTGAAAATTTCTAGATCAGGCCTCACAAATACTCGTTTGCATCCTAAAATCATACTTTGTTCCTTTCTCCTGCTTCATTCATTGCTCATAAACATCCACACTTGCAATGTTTTGTTTGCACATATGTTTAGGGAACATCTGTTCTTTGTTCCCATCTGGTTGAGATTATCTATGTATCTGTGCACAAAGAAGGCAAACGGTTATCTGCTACTGTCACTTATTCTTATCTAACTTTATAAGCTCAAGCCAGAAGGAGAAGGGATTGAATACAGCAGGAGCTGACCATCTGCCTTGCATAGCTGCTGAAATGCATGGCTTTCACATAAAGCACATCTTCAGCAAGTAGATAACAAGGCACTTTGTTGAAGGAGGCCAGTATCATTATCATTAACTTGGAAACAAAAAAAAAAAAAAAAAAAGGAGAGAAAAAGGCCACTTGACATGGTAAAGAACAGTCACCAGATCAGTTTGACATAAACACCAATTCTGCATCCCAGTTTATGTCTCTCTCCTGTGCTGTACACCATCAGTCAACATATAGGATCCTGTACCAGTAACATTTCTTTTTTCTGTCACTGAAGATAGCACTATTTCCAACAGTGCTAGTGTTTCAACAAGACAGAATTTTGCTTTAACAACAGATTTTTAAAACTGCACAAGTTCTCACAGATGCCCATCATGAGTGAACTAAAATATACTTGATAATAACCTTTATTTGCTACAAGTCATGTCTGTGATTACCTCTCCTGTCAAGCATAGTGGAAGAATATGTTAGCTACAGATTTAATGCAGGCAGCCAGGTTTCTATAACTAAGGGCTTTTTTAGTTTCCAAATTCTGTTTTTCAAACTGTCTGGTATTGTACAGCACAAGCAATTGTGGCAGAATGAAAGTTCTGGCTTTTTAACCCTGTTTCTATTTACCTATCTGTAAAACAATCTAAATTTTCACTGCAATTCTCCTTGACATTTCCCTTATCTATTTTCCTTTCTCATTAGTCTGCCTCATGAGAAAATACAGGTGCAGAATACTAAATCAACTTTATGGTCAACAAAACTGATGCATATTGAGGGACAGATTGTCCCCATACAAACTCCCCATATGAAAGTCTTGGGTTTGAGGAATTTTTTACCAAAAGTATAAGAACATGTTCTTCCTGAACTGGAATGTGTTCAAGAAAAAGCTTTGCAAATAAAAGACTGTTATTCACCTAAAAGGAAGCAGGTGGCATCATTATAGCAAAACAATGTAAGCATAAAAATTAGTGGAGAAAGAAGTATTTTCTATTCTTTCTCTGTAGATCAGGTTGGCTGATTAGTATGTTTTACCCTTTCAACGACATATATAAAGCCATTTTCATTCAGAGGTATCCCAGTAGGAACTGATCTACATTCAAGCACTTGGAATTTTTTTATCTTGCCAAGGTAGAATACAATTGCCAGGGTTCAAGGGCAGGAGTCAGAATTCATGGCTTCAGTTCCTAAGGACTGACACCCATGATCGTTGTGTTCAATAGTACAGAACTCTGATCTCAAGTTGCAGTTCACAGAGGTTTCCTTAGTACAGATAAACAAAATATTAAATTAAATGTATTTATAAACTATATATCACTAAGGGTCTCATATTATGATCATCATGATCCATCTCTGGGGAGAGAAGCTTATGTTTCTCACTTGTCACCTGCAGAACAGGAACCAAATTACTTTTCTGTAGTTACACAGAAACTAAGAAGTAAAAGACAGGACAGGCCTTTCCCTGCTGAAGATACTCAGCAAGTCCTTGACCTTGACAACAGCATCATTCCCATTCAGACCGAAGATTCAAGCAAAATTGGTGGCACTCAAAGTAAATATGACTGCTGCTTCTCCAAGTGCAGTGTGATATGTTGGACCACTTCAAAGTGCCTACTGGCCATCAGCAAAAAAGGGATGTAACAAGAAAATACAAAACAACAAAAAATAAAATTATTGAAAAAAAGGAGAGAAGGGCAAAGAAGGCAGAGCAGCTCAGAGTTTCTAACATTACATAGTGTTTTACTTTAGCATCTGAAAGTCTAAAATTTTAGACAACTCTCTCCAAAAACTTGCAAATACATACATAATATCAGGCACAAGTGAGTGAAAAATGGATATCTTAACCAGACCACACCTCTCTCACTTGCAGAGGTCCAATACAATTATTTGAACCCCATGGGAAATCAGCAGAGAAACACAAAATGTCTAAGTTTGGATTTCAAAGGCACATTGTCCAACACTCCTTAAACAGGGTCCAGAGTTTAGTGGCTCGGGACCAAGTCCAGGTGGCTTTTAAATATCAGATGAAGATACCCTCACAGTAAAAATGTGTATCCTAATGTTCTGAGGGAACCACCTGTGTTTCAGTGTGTGCCCATCGCCTCTGGTCCGGTCACTGAGCACCATTGGAAAGAGCCTGGCTCCGTCCTTTGTGCACCCTCCCCCTTCAGGTATTTATACCCATTGATGAAGTCCCTCTGAGCCTTCTGTTCTCCAAGCTGCACAGGACCATCTCTCAGTCTTTCCTCACAGAAGAGACCCTTAAACATCTTTGTGATCCTTTGCTGAACTTCTGTGCATCCATCTCTCTCTTGTACTGCAGAGTCCAAAACTGGACACAGCATTTCAGGAGTGACTTCACCAGTGCTGAAGAGAGGGGAAGGATCATGTCTCTCAACCTGCTGGCAAAACTCTTAATGCAGCCAAGGACATAATTTTTTTTTTTTTTTCCAATGGAACATTGTTGGTTCATGTTCAATTTAGTGTCTACTGGGATGCCTAGGTCCTTTTCTGCAGTAAATCTAGGTTTATAATCTAATCTCCTAAACTTTAATAAAATTGGCACTTCAGAAACAAATATTGATTTAATTTGCCTGAAACCATCCAAAATTTAGATATCCATTTATTTTAATAACTTCAAATACTCTAGAAAGAGATTTATTATGCTACATGTTTTTCTTTCACAAAAATACCAATTTGTCAAGATTCAAAGATGAAAAATATTACCTTATGTTTAATTTGACAGGACACAGAAGAAATAGTTTAATTTCAGCATTATTGTGCATAATTTTCTGATTCAAGACTCGAAACATCCTCAGTCATCGTCTGCAACTGTCTAAGAAGAGTATTTTTAGAAGACTGCTGTTAATTTATCCAAGCAGTGGATAAAAGTTTTTGATCTCAAGGCTTGCCTTCCATGATTTTAATCTGGCTGTGAAATTCCAATGTCCCTGTGTCCTCTTTCCCACCCACGAAGTTAAACCCTCAGTCCCCTGACCCCTTGTCCCCACAATGCTATCGACACCATTTCACAGCCGTGTTTCACTTCCAAATCTGACACAGAGCACTAAGAAGCACTCAAGGGTTCAGAAGCCAAGCTGTACTTATCTGTTACCTTAGCAGCCCCTTTCTCACTTTAAAATCAATCTCTGGTTGGGTGTAACTCATATAAGCAATAATCACAGCCCTCTTTCTGTGTTTATTGCTCTCTGTCTACTCACTGTGGAGCCAGTTTGGGAAAAAGTAGTATGCCAGAAAAGTATGTTGTAAAGCAGAAGTATAGAAGAAAACATACTTCTTATTATTAAATACATACTTTTAAACTGAAATCGAACATGCCCAAAAATCTCCTACCATTTTAATTTCCTACAAAGAGTACTCCAAAGTTTACAGACTATTTTTCAAAGCAAACAAATACAAAGGCACCTACAGATGCATTATAACTTAAATGTAACAGATCTACTGGAGTTGGTAAGAGTGTGGTTTCATACCTCACCCTGATTAGGACAGGAAAGGTGTTTTGTGTGACTTTCTGTGTATTCACCCCAATGTGAGCAACTTGGAGGAGATGCTCAGCATTTTGCAGACTTTGCGACTTCACAGGTATTTAAACCAATGTTTAAAAAAATACATTCCTCAGTGTGATTTGTATAGGTGTGGCTGTTCACAGAACACATCAGAACCATACAGAAGCATAGCACTCAAAGTTAATGCAGTTGTTCAGCTATTGGAAAAGGCAGTGGATATAGCACACAGGTGTGTGTGTTCTCTGAACAGTAGAACGAGAGGGCAGGAGAGAAGAATAGGGAGAGGATGATGTTAAGAAAGAAAGAAACAGGAGGAGAAAAAAAAAAGAGAGAAAGAATATTTCCATAAGCTCAAAGAGAAAAGATGCAAAAGATGAGAAGTTAAAGAGCTGAAAAAAAGTACAATTGTATGAGAGCTTTGTAAGACCATGAATATATATCAACAACAACACTGGAAGGTAATTACTTCTTTTAAGACAAAGCTTACAAATCATACTCAGGCAAAAAAGTATATTACAGTAAATACTTAGTAGGATTTGCAGATTTCACCATTTTCTAGCAGAATTTATAACTATTCTCATGTGTTTTTCATTAACACTGAAATTCCATGTGAAGTCATAGCTTCATTGAACTTAATTCCAAAACTCTCTTCTACTGTAATGCACTCAGCATTTCTGCATCATTAGGTACTACTACATATATTAAGTAGCTTACAGAAGTGTAACTTACTATATTAAAGATGTATTTTCAATGGTTACAGTAAAACAACACAGGCTAAAAGAAAACACAAGACTTTTGGGATCTTTAATAATTATCCTAGTTAGAAAAACTGTAGTGATAGTTTTTATGCACAATTTTTGAGATGGTCTAAGTGCTGCTGCTCAAAAGAAGTCAACAAAACTATTTTTGATGGATGGTTTCTAATGTGAATTTATTCTCTAATTCGACTTGCTGCGTAAACTTGCAGGAGGGAAAAACACAGAATCAGGAATGAATATTTGCTATGAGAGGAAAGTCTGTCTTTCTTTAGTGAAAATGGTGGCTTATTCCAGCTTAAAGAGTTTCTGAAATCGTGATGGTAGACAGATCAGGATCTGTGTTTTTTTTTCAAGTGGTCTTGAGGTAAAAGTACCAATAGACAATATGTCAAAAGAGTGGACAAGGTGTGTCCACAAGTACCTATTTATGATATGCATAGCAAAACCAAGATGACTGCATTAGGGATCAGAAGAGTTCAAGCACTGGCCATGACTCTGGAATACTGTGCTGAGGAATAGGTATCTTCAAGCCTCCATCACGTTCAGGTCCCCACTGTGGAGGCAGCCACGAGCTTGCTCTGCCCAAGCAACTCCAAGCCCCTGACTGTTGTTATGTACAAAACAGAACTGTGTAGCTACAAGTCAGCCTTGCAGGCACCAAAGGTACACTAAAATATAAAATACCATACATTGAAATATAAAATAGATAAAAATATAGCATAGAATTATTATGTCTGCCTGCAAAATGCAATGCAAATGTAGTCCTCTGTCTTTTTTCTGTCTCTCAACACTGGTCTGGTTTATTCACACTGGGAGTTCTTCATCAGAGCAACCCCCTCTCACTCCAGATCGTGTTTGGACCCCTCAGCCCCGCAATAGCACCAGCAACAATTCTCCACTGCTCTCTCTTGGGAAAGAGATTTTAATCTGATATGACTGAATAAGCCTACACTTCAAAGCTGCTGACAGCAGATAATTCCCTTTCCATGACCAGATTTAATTCCCACTTTCCAGAGGGTGGAAGTTGTGGGTGAAAGCCACTGCAGGTAGAAAGAAGGAGTGCTGCTAATCATCAGCCTTGTGGGGGGCATAGATTTTCTTTCACTCAGTACTACACAACACCGTATTGTCTAAGCAGCAGATCCAAATGGCACAGCACAGTAATGTCTCTGATGACTCTAACAGAGGCAGGAGATCCCCAAGAACATTTCAGTAGAGCTTCACTGATTTCAATAGGCTACAGCAAGAACTGCAGAAATTCACCCACTGAGAAACCAGAAATGGATAGGAGTATTTTTTTACTCCTTTTCCTATTCTACCTGCTCTTAAGTAACTTAAATATAGATAAGAAGGTGTGTGTCAAAGTGGGGGGCGGGGGAAGGGATTTAGAGGAGAAAAAAAATTGGAGGAGTTGGAAGAAAGGAAGGAGCCAGCAAATTAAATCTTGCCCTGATTATCTCATAGTTCTAATGATCTGAAAAGAGGGGGTGGAAATAACAAGAAAGATAACAAGAAGCTTAGAGTAATGAATTAATTCATTGTTTAGATTGTCTTCTGTTCTTCAGCACAGAAAAAGAAATCAAGATTAAAAATAAAATTGAAAGTGAAAGTTATTAGAATAATTAACTCATAATTGGGCTGTTGTGCTGATTTGTTTTTGTTCCAACTATGGAAAAAGAAGTCAAATGAATCCTACTTCATAGAGTTATTATTTCAAAAATCAATGAAATAATTTTTTCAAAGTAAAAGCTTTTGAAATGTGCAATTAAATACCGTTTGAAAAAGAAAGAATGATTTGTACTCAAACGGAAGAGATCAGTCCAAAAAAATATTCTCTCTGTCATTCTAAGGAATTATGAAAGTCTGCTCAGTTTGGACTGGTCTATCTTGCACTCTAAGGGACACCTTTTTTTTTTTTTCCTGTCATAGGCCCTCCAAGAAAGAACATGGACTTCTGATGCAAAATTGGAATCCTGGCATGCAAGTGAATTTCACAAAGCCAAAAATGCTGCTTCCAAAGGGTTGGCATTCCCAGTGCATTTCTGTGAAAGCCTTTGCTTTGGATGACCTCTGCTAGTGCAGCTCCTCCAGTGTAACAAGAGAGAAGTGTTTGGCTCCAGCCCAGCTCAGCACAATCACTCACCACACCTTTGGGCAACGCAGCAGCAGGTCTGTTCAGCTGCTTTCTGCTGAGGGAGCAGAAGGGGAAACAGTGATGGCCCCGTGGACTGGCAAAACCCAGGCTGCTTCTCCTCCCAAGTGCTCTGCTGCGGGCAAAGCTGTCAGGGACTATGGATGGAGTTCCGCTCAGTCACTGATCCTGACAGAAAAACCACTCATGTGCAGCTACGGACAGTTTTAAATCTGCTAGTGAAGCTGAGGGAGGTTACCCCTGGGCCTTGCAGTGATTTGACAGCATGTACAGTATGCATTATGCATGTGACTAGCACAGAGACAGAGATGATGCAGTATACAAATGAGAGCCGTAGTGGAAAAGATATGCATCAATTCAACTCACTGAAATTAAAATCACACCAGAGCCACTGCTGATCACACAATGTACTGAGCTCCCTCAGCAGCAACTTGGAGGTGCATGATCTAGGGCAACAGCTAGTGCTGCTAACTCCTCTGAAATACAAGGTGAATAAACTAGTGAGGATCAGATATTGAGCACAACCCAAAGAGAACAGCAATATTATCAGATGAGGCTGATGTCTTCCAAAACAGTGATCAGCCACCCCCCAAGAGTCCTATGTTTGCTGTAAGATAATCTGGGATACATGGGATTTTGTTTATTACATCTGGTTACTTTACTTCTTTTAATATCTAATTATTTTGGTTGTTGTTTTGGTTATTTACTTATGGTAGCATATATTGTAAATAATAATAAAACCAACAAGAACCATTATCATTACTGTTGTTGTTATTATTACTGTTATAATCATTACCATCATTATATACCTCCATAGCCCATGCAAATACTGAAGGCATTTACCAGTGTCTACTTTAAGAAACACTTCTAGAAAAAGCTGTTCACATGAATCATTGGTAAATTTTGGCTTTTTAATCTTTCTTATATGTAGATTACAATATGGAAATTTTTTACTCCCAGTAGTCCTGGTTGCTGGATATTTCATATCATCTACAGGCTACTCACTTGCCCAGGCTGCATTTTTCAGCACTGTGTCAAATTTGACTTGATGTGAGAATTTCAAGGAAATGGGAAAAGGAGACTTGAAAGGAAACTGCTAATGACACCAGCAGAATACTATATGATCCAGTGGGCCAAGTTTTCAGATGATGTAAATAGCTGTAATTTTGCAAAAACTAGCTGACCTGTGCTGGAAGGTAATCCCATCAGACAAAAAGATTTTAGGAGGAGCTTTAATTTTCCAAATAACCTACCCTGGCTAACTTGTTTCCGGAATTTTGGAGCTGATCACTGAAGAAGGGAAAAAAAAAAAAAAAAAAACCAAAAAACCAAAAAAAAACCAAAAAAACCCAGACAAACCAAAATAGATTCTCTATCATCTGAGATTATGATATCTTTAGTAGAGGTGGCACATATTAAAAGTTGTTTCATAATGCAGTTGTTTTTATTTCAGCTATTCCTCTGCACTCTTCAATTATTAAAGTTTAATGCACATAATTCCTTGGGGACTTTCACATTTATTAACAAAGCATTTTATGTGCTAACAGAAAATCCCAAAATTAGGAGAAATCATTTACAAGCAGACAACAGCTGTTACAGCATTAAAACTTTAATTGGCACCCCCTAACAGATCGTTGGGTATTTCAGTCATCCTCTTAAGGATGTGATAATCCTTATAATATTCAGAAAGAGAACAATTTGTGAGAACAGGATTGCACATTAGCATAGAGTGTGTGCAAATGCAAATATATATCTGTCTGAAATAAATGGTGCCCCGAGAAGACACTGTGTAGGAGTCAGGCACCTGCATTCTGCGAGTTACTTGTGATTTTAGACAAGTTATTTCTCTACTTTTCTTCCTTAGCCACTTCTTGCCAGTATATCTTAAAAGAACCAGGGTCAACTCTCACTATCATTGCATTAGAGAGAACCTTCTACTACCTTGATAATGACATTAATAAAAACAATGGATATGGTTTGTTAACATGTGAGAATGCAAGAAGGTGATTCCTTTCTTGTGTGCTATGCAAGTAAGAGAGAAAGATGACTTCTGATGCATATCTAACATTTGAAATCTATACTGAAGCAACATAAATCAGTCCTGACACTGCAAATTCTCCTATTGCAAAAACAACTTTTTGGAGAATTAGGTTCGTGACAGAGACAGAGAACACCACTGATGGAACTATTACTGGTCTGGCTCAATAGCACATTTGGAAAAAATAATAAAATTAACAGAGTACAGTGGTCTGGCTCAATGGCACATTTGGAAAAATAATAAAATTAACAGAGTAATTAGTACAGTAAATGATCTCTGTATTTCAAAATCCATTTAACTAAAGCTTGTACTGGAATGAAACAGAAAACTGTTGTGCTTCTCCTCAGGGATTTTTTCCATCTGTGAACAACATTGCCACAAAGTTTTCTCTGTTTCCTTTATTTCCAAGCATCCTAAATAAAACAGTAGAGTCCCAGAGAAGATGATTAAAGTGATATTTAAAAAATTGCCTTGGGATGGGTTTTCATGTCATAAGCAGCTGCCTAAGTGTTTTGTTGATCTTGGGTCTTAGAGGGAGATTTGTTTCAATGGTAGGAAATACATAAGGGTTCCACAGCTTAGCCACAATAGCAACAAAATGCTTTCTTCATAGCATAATGAAGAAGATACTTCCTAATGTTCCTGAAGATTTTGCTTTGAATATTATGTGGCAAATTTGAATATTACATAGCAAACAGAAGGCTAAGTAAGCAACCATTATTTCCAGATTAGCAAGCCAACTATTTTAAACTGTTTCAATTAACTTCAAATTTAAGCATGAAAAAAAAAAAAAAAGACAATTCAGTTAAGATTTCAAATAGTTGATTCTAACAAAAGTGGGGGGAAAGAGTAATAAAGACTAAAAAGAGGAAAAAAACCACTCAAGCCATGTGTACAAAGACTTCTCCTTGTCTTGCTTTCACATGAAATTTTCTTATTAACATGGGAGGTGATACATCATTATTCCGTGTTTTTCTCTGGTCAGAGTTAATTTCCAGCTTGTGGCCAAAGAAGACACCCAGTTTCTCTTGTAAAGCATAAATGCTAAAGGCCTGAAGTAACATGGACAAATTTTTAATTTAGCTCTAAGCACAGATCTGCACTGAGGAACTTCTGACTCCACAGAGAGACTGTAAAAGGTTTCAGTGTACCTTTTGGAAGCCTAGTTTGACTAAAGGAAAATCCTCCCTGAATTCCAGTCATCCCTTTCTAATGTGTACACAGTTGCATAAAAAACTCCAGCCAGGCTTTCAAATAAACATCAATTTCTAAAAAGTAAAATACCTGGATTAGGACAACTGCTCTTTACAATCACATATATGAGGTTAGGAATTAATGTGCGCCTTGATACAAAAGGAGACCTTTCACCCAAAGAACATAGTTACAAATGACTGATATCTGTTGTTCTGCATTCTTAAGGAGATGCTGCAGAGAAATTTGTATTTAGTGTCACTCTCACAGCTACTACTCAGCAGTGCTTATCAGCAGCAAAACAAATCTATCAAGAACTGCTCAGAGGGAAAAGCTGACAAGAAAGGAAAAGGTATATCAAAGCATGAGTGACAATCCTATTGACTTAGCCTTACTCTTAACATACTTTATTATATATACATGCATGCAATAGTGCTCATGCTTTGATACAGGCAGAACAGATCAATTTTCAGTATAGACACAGAACAAATTAAATTGTAGAAGTCTGTACTGTATAAGACCATAATGCTCCAAAACTAGTAGTCAATATACATGGGAAACAATACCATAGACCACAGGTTATAACTCATATTTTACGAGGTTTCTTCCAGTTTTCTATATGCGTCGATATACATAATTTAGTCCATCTTCAGTATTATTTTAACAATTTGGATTGCATTACATGAATGCCATAACCACATGACTTGAATCTCTTTTACCCACTCAACATTTTTCATAGGGTATGCTCCCTGCTTGAGGTGACACTTGGCAGTCCCTCTCACACCTATCTCTGCCAGGGCAAAGTGGGAAGGACTAAGAAGTAAGGGTTCAGGATTCAGATGCAGTGAGGTAGGACCACACCATTGCTTCACATTTACCTGACAAGAAGGCAAGGAGCCAGACAGCTGCATGCCAAAGCTCGCAGAGATATTAATGAAAATAATGTGGATTAAACACATAAATTCATATAGTGGAAAGATTTACGTGCTGGATCCCCAATATGAATAAATGCCAAAGAAGAAGTAATGTAAATGGTTATTAGCATAATTTGAGTGCTGTTCTGCTCCAGCTACAAATGTGATTGAGACATATGCTTGCTCTGATGGAGGAAATTAGCAGAGGATTACCGCTTTCCCTAAGAAGATTAAACTAAGAAGAAAAAATAATTTGCTTTCCATTGCACTGCTATACCATCTACCATTAAAAGAAAACAGACTACATTAAAAAGGACCATCAGTTTAATGGAAAGATTATTCTGACAGTTGCCAGCTTTACAGCCTGTTCAGTCACATAAGTCAAGCCCACATAGGAAGCAACAGCAGAAGCTGTTTCCTTAGTCTAGACAGTAGAAACGTAAAGAATTTATAATGACATCATGAAACAAAACCAGGAGATCAGGAGTTTGTTCTAGATTCCTGCCTTGTCAGCATTCTAGCACTATCCCATCATCCCATCACAAAAGAGTGACCTATGCAAAACTGCAGCTTATGGGAACTGAGGACATAGACAAGAACAGTTACATTCCTCTGCACCCTGACTCTGCCCAAGTCTTCAAGATTTGTTACAGAGTTCAATATCTATGTGTTGTGATTCAAAGTTGAAGAATGAAGGAATAGTAATTATAACCCAGTCTCTCCTAGTATCTGCAAATCCATATTTCATGTGCCAGCCATGGGAAAGTGCACAGCCTGCATTGTCCAAGTACACTGTTAACGATGATGGAGGGAGTGGTATGTGCAAAAGGTCGAAGGATGTGTCAGCATTAACACAATGGGCCATAACACCTTTCCTCATTACCTGACAAAAGATACCCTATCCACCCGCATATGATTCTGTTACCAGTGTAAACAGAGAAAATGTAAGAATTCTGAAGGTATTTTAACTGTTTCACTAGCAGGATTTCGAGTTTTCCTTTTTTGATTTTTCTATAGCTGAAAAAAATATGCAGAACCTTTGTATCCAGATGCTTTTTATAACTACCTGCATACTTTATTGAATAGAAGGGTTGGGCTAGAAATACCACCAGAAAATAAGAAAAGCCAGACAGAACCACAGCTGAACTCTGACAGGCCTCCATCCTACTCATACACTGTGCACAGCATTTCCCACTGCCTCATTCAAGCTCTTCAAGACACAGGAAATTATAATAAAGACTTGGCACAGGAGCATACCTGGAATTTTGGTTTGGTGGATCTGAGCCCACTTTCCAGCTCTCTAAGGGCCACACTTTAGACATCATTGTGGCAGAGAAAAGGTGTCGTATATACTATTTCCTTAAAGATTGGAGATTAGGATATGCCAAATTTGTGATGCCTCCTTGTGTTCCTGAATTTCTGTTCAATTGAAGCAGTCGATTGCATTTAACCTCAGTGTACAGTATAAAGCAGTCATATCTAAATCAGTTGTGTTAGTACTGCCATGGTAAGGATAAACCTCTTCACCTCGCTTTACATGGCTTACCCATTTTAAAGCAGATAAAAGAAAGCATTAGGAGGCAAAAATGCACTAGAACACAAATACAGGCTGGGCAGAGAATGGATGGAGAGCAGCCCTAAGGAGAAGAACTGGGGGGTATTGGTGGAGGAGAGGCTTGACATGTCTGAACTGTGTGCTCACAGCCCAGAAAGCTAATTGTATCCTGGGCTGCCTCAAAATAAGGGATTCACCCCCCTTTGCTCTCATGAGACACTGCATGGAGTGCTGCATCCAGCTCTAGGGCCCCCAACATAAGTAGGACATGGACCTGCTGGAGAAAGTCCAGAGCAGGGCCCATGAAGATGAACAGAGAACTGGAGCACCTCTCCTGTGCAAACAGGCTGAGAGAGTTGGGGTTAAGAAGAGCAGGCTCTGGGGAGGCCTTACAGCACCTTTCAGTATCCAGAGGGGGCCTACAAGAGACCTGCAGAGGCACTTTTCACCGGGACATGTAGTGATAAGACAAGGGGCAACGACTTTAAATGGAGAGGGTAGGTTTAGATTAGATATTAGGAAGAAATTCTTTATTGTGAGGGTGATGAGGCACTGGAACAGGTTGCCCAGAGAAGTTACTGATGCTCCATCCCAGCAAGTGTTCAAGACCAGGTTAGACAGGACTTTGAATAACCTGGTCTAGTGGAAGCTGTCCCTGCCCATGGCAGGGGGGTTGGAACAAGATGATCTATAATGTCCCTTCTGACCCCAAAAATGCTATGATTCTGGGCACAGCTTTGAAAAACTGCTAGAAAAAACCAAACCCCTAAAATCATGCACTATAATGACATTGGCAGAGCAGATCCAGGAGGCGTTGTGATTCAGACACCCATGGCTGAGTCACCATTCTCCTGTGCTTCCTCACTGCTCGTCTGACAGTAGTTTACCGAAGGCACAGGTTATTTGGCAATTATTAGGCACCTCCCCTTGCCTACCCTGTACCAGATTAGCTGTGCTTCCAGCTGAGTGCTGATAGAGGGAATGAGCCGAACATGTTGAACAATTCAGTTCAGTATTTCTGGATTATGTACAGGGAATTTTCCTTCCATCTTGGGCTGTTTTTTAAATACCACAAAAAAAAAAAAAAAAAAAAAAGTATTTTCCAAGCCTCAGTAATGTAGGTATCTGGTCTTGTAAGGCAGGTGTAAGACAAATGTTTGGTTTTACTTCACAGAATTATCAAAGAAATAGATGCTTTTGAGGGGAAATGGGGGAGATACCTTTTGCAGCAGGAAAATGTCCTTTTCTAAAGGATAAGGAGAGCTGCCTACATTACATCCTCATCAGCAAGGCCTTGTTTACCCATTAAATACTTTATCTTGTTCCAGTTTCAGCCTTTGTACAAAGAGTGTTCAGTACCTGTCTTACTGGTTATCTTAGCGGTTTTTTCTTAAGACTATTTTTTTACCTGTCACTGTGCTGTTGATTGAATGCCATCTGATTCCAGTGGCAATGCTGAAGAGCACAGGTTAGGGCCAGAGGACAGGCCAAGATGGATTTCCCTCTGACCAAGGAAGTATTCATCATCTAAGAACAGAATATAAGTAAAAAGGCTCCTGAGAAAAGCAAACTATTTGCTAGAGGTGACATTTTGCAGCTACTTCAACCCTCATTTTTGATTTTAACAGTCAGTTCATGCACATACAGCTGAATTGTCCATAGCAAAAATCCCCATTATATTGCTAACATGAAGTTTCCTTCCCCAGATCAAAGACTCCAGCTGAAGGAGTGCAAGTGCTCAGGACTGCATATTTGAATTCAGAAAAGAGACTGCATACAAGTAGATGAAGTTCATCACAGATCCAAGTCCTGCAAAGAAGGGGAAAACTGCAGGGGCATAAAAAAAAACTCTTACATGGGTGGACCTTCTGGATATAGAAATTGAAACTACCTGGAACAGTTTTATAACTCTGCACATCAAAAATAAATAATACGTAGTTAGCATTCTCATTCTCTAGATTCTTCCTGCCATGAATTTAAGCTGACCTGTTATTTGCTCCTTGATAACATATTCTCAGAATTTCATGGTACCAACTCTTCCAGTGCCAAAACAGATCAGACATAAGCAAATTGGCTTTTGCTTTTAGAAAGGATTACTGTTAGATTTACAGCACTTAAAAGAGCAAAAGTTAACCTTTGTTGTGACTTTTACCCAAAAACCAGTTCAGAACAGGCAGTAGCTTTTTGCTTTCCTGATTTGATAAAATGAAACAAAAGCAATTAAGGGCTCATTTTTCACAACATGGAAGGCAGTTTTCACACTGCTTTCAGTTCTGCTAACAGGGATGTCATCCTGATCCCATGGTGATTTTATTCTTGATCTAGCTGTTTTCTTCCTGATAATCCTCCTCTCACTTCCTTGAAGGAATTACATGATGGGGAAATTCAGATGCCTCTGTCCATTCAGCTGGCTGAATAGTCTCCAGGCTGTCTGGTCATTCTGACTGTGGATACTAGAGGATTTCAAGTGTAATAGTATGTGCCATCATATCCAGCAGGTGAAAAAACTCACCCATTACTGTTTTCAGACTTCATAGCTCACAACACAGGAACCAACTGATATTCTCAGTTCTCAATGCTCTGAGACTGACTATAGGGCAGAGAAGTGTTCAGCTTCTCCTTGCACGTTTAGCAACCCAAATGTCTGAAGCAATACTAATTAGAGAAAGAACAGTCACTCACTCTGTCTGGACAGAACACTGTTCCATCATGCTCTGACAGCAGCTTATATGAGAGATGGGAAGCCACCATGCTGGATCTCAGCCAGGAGTACAACTCCTTCCCCTCTTTAAATCAATAGGGATTTGACCACTGGCTGCAGTGGGAACAAGAATAAACCCTCAGTGTTGCTGTGCTCACAGTAGTGCTCTCCATGCCACCCGCTCTCTCTTTGCTTCCTCATTAACATCCTCTAATTGCAATGGCTGTTTCAGGCTGGTTTACACTGCCCAAGGCAAATGAGAAAATGCCCACCTTTCCACCAGAGGGTCATCTGCATAAACAATTAATGAAGAGTTGCTGCCCTCAGCTAATGTTCTGTCTGTCAGGTTGATATAACCCGGGGCTAGTTAGATCTTCTGAACAATGATCAGTTGCTGTTAATGCTCCACTAGACTATTAAACTCCTGTTGCCAGGCTAAAGCATCAGGCAAACATAGTGGGCCTCTTGATTAAAATATTGAAAAGATTACATCCTGCTGTCAATAATGGTTTTGATCTCCTAAAAGAAGAAAAATACCTTGTGGCAGAAATGTAATTACAAGAGAAGCACTGTACTTCCCTGGTTTAGAGCAGATGGAGAAAAGGTCAGCTATCAATTAAGCTGTAGTATAAAATATTCTCATATAAAGATAAGAAAAGAATCAATGAATATAAACTCCTCTGTATGAGAATAGATATGTTTTCTGTTTCACTTATACCGCAAGGAGATGACTTCACTAATTTAGAAGAAAAATAATTCCCTGGCTAACTTCTAACAACTCCATGAGAACATTTTAAGATGGAGGCAAAGCCACAGGAGTTCAATGGTGTGGGCATGGAATCACCTCTTAATCTGTGCCATGACTGGCCCAGGTAGTGCAGAGGGGACAGCAAAATGTATCATAGGCACGTGGTGCCCAGGAACTGGGTGCACTAAAATCAGCAGGTAAGATTTGCACTTGGTGCAAATCAGGGTATGTTTGGTTTACTGAACTAAGACAGGAAAAAGTCACCTACCATTAAATACACATGGGAAATTTCTTGCTAAACAAGCCCCACACTTTTGATTTCATTCTGCAGAGTGTTCAAAACCTGAGACCTGTATTTGAACAAGATCTATCCTGTAAAAGGTTGCATTTTTCTGTTTCTATTCAGCACCACCTCAGTTTAAAATAATGAGATTTTGGTGGGGAGCCACAAAGGACATTTCCTTGAGATTTCATTATTAAGCCTGAGCTTTAAAGTTTGAAGTTGTTAGCAAACAGAGGTGGGTCAAAGAGAGGAAACTCTTTCCTCCAATTAACCATCATCACAAGGAGTACAATTTCAGCTGAACAATTCCAAAACCACTAAATATTTAAAGAAAATTTCATTAAAATAAACAGTAGTTAGTTTAGTTTAACTATCATCAAAACAGCCTTTAAAAGTCATTTTTCTGGAGCTTATTTTTATAAAGACCACTTTACAAAAGAGAAAGAACAATTTTTTTTTTTTTCCCCCCTCTTTTCTGTATATATGGAGAGGTCCTGTCCTGAAGTTTTCATGCTGAAATACGGCCTCTGCCTTAGACATTTCCAAGTCCCTTTAATAAATAATTAGAAATTACCATGCTAAAAGTATCCTTAATCTTTACTCATTAATGAACTCTTCAAAGAAAAATCATTTTTATGTACTTCTGAAATGCTCATGAGAATACAAGTTACATTTTCAAGTACTTTTAACTGATGTGTTTGGCATCTTTTACATTATAAACACACATGTACAGCATGAGCCATGCAGAATTAATAAATTATAGATAATCTCCTCCAGTGTTTACCATCTTCCTTTTTTGTTAATAGAAATTTATTCTTTTGATATTATTACCAAAATTATATTTAAAATTATATTTAAAAAAGTAATTCACAATAATCCTGTTTAAGGAATTAATGAGTCAGTTCATTATTGATGAATGACAGTTTAACCTAAAAAGTTAAAATCATGCCCCTACTTGAAGTGTCCCTGTACTTGTCTCCAAATTCTAAGATATTCATTTCCTTCACTTCTCACCCAATATATTTTTTGATGGGTCCAAATAATGGCCAGAACTCAGAAATACATCACTGCTGACCACAAATTACTGGCATGCACAGACAAAGGTAAACTTCTTTGTATCATGTAAGCTACATATAAGCAGAAAAGGTTAAGTAGGCAATTCTCAAGGGGGAAGAAATTATGAAATGTGTCTGCACTTTAAGGACACAAATTTGTTTCTTATTCTTGGTTGCTCTGTGAGCTAGATTTAATTCATATCTCAATGTATAGCTGGGCTCTATTTGCTTAGAAAGAAAGCCTCTTTCTTTTCCCCTGTTTCAAGAGAATATGAATAGATATTAATCGTTGTCAAAACATCAGACTGGCGAGAGATCGTTTTTCTGTTGCTTGTGCTGTGATTCAATAAGCTTGTAAGCTTTTGCTGATTTAATTTCACACATGCCAATCACTTTCAGAATTTTGACTCAAGAAGTTAAAAACCATGGGCCATCAATGCCTGAAAGCTGCTGAGGAGTCACCTTGCAGCTACTACATGGTACAACACACAACAGACTTCTGCTTACTCTAAACAAACGTTAATGGTCACAGAAAGCACACATCCCAAAAAAGGATCTGAGGAAGTAACACATATGAAAAGATGAAAAGCCCTTTTATTTCTATTTCCAAGAATATTTCTCATGTAAATAAGAATTTATTTTCTTTTCTCTAGTGATATAAACCGGAAGTTTAGTTTTGAGCTCCTTCCTCCCAAACATATGTCCCCTCTACACTGTGTAAAAGGCATCTGCAATTAAAAATGGTGCTAAATACTATAAGCTTTGACTTGTTATTGCATTTCACTTCATCCTCTCTAACCACTGCTCAGTTCCTTCACAAAGTAACTGAATCAGATCCAATGCTTCCTTTCATATTACCTAATGACCTTTTTAAAAATGTTCATTGCCAACTCTGCCAGTAAATCCACTTTAAAAGCTATCTCCTAGCTTTCATAAATTCAAGTTTAACACCTGGAATTAAACTTACAGATAGAATATAGCAAAAGCTATTCTATTAAACTCTAAATCTACACATAGAAGATTGAGCATACACTACATTATGGATGCCATTTATATTTATACTGCACAGGTTGATTTACTTCATACACTATATTTATATCAAACATTTTAAAACTGTCATCTCAATTGCCCAGGTATTAGATCTTTAAATTGCAGTCCCATCAATGTAATCCTGAAAACACAGGATTCAGATAGCTTCTTTTTTTATATTACAGAACTAACATAACATAAAATTCAAATTGATTGCAGCAGGGATGAAAAAGATGCTTACAATGAGAAGAAAAATATCTGAAACATTTTGTGTATCAGGTTTTCCCAGCATAAATTAACAACATTTATTTGATAGTTTTCTACTACTTGTGATAAACCAGTGCAGTTTATAAACCCACATCTATTGTAATTGTTTAGATCCACTATTGTTTGATGACTTAAGAGCCCTGTTTTGTGTGTGTTTCTGAGCAGATGGAGGGTGAATTCTAATTTAAGTAATTAGTAGATGGGTCATTGAACATAATTTTTAGTTGGTTAATACATTAGTTTTTGAAAAATAGAGGCTTAATGAACTCATTTACATGTAATTATTAATAATTGTAACTATATTACTCCGAGTAGGCAAGTTGCATAACTTATGTACTCAGCAATGGGCACATTCAGCTCTAGTCATGCAAAGCTCTTGTTTTACTCAGTAGAGAAAGAACCCCCTAAATGCAGCAAATGCCACTTTGTTCCTTCTACGGCAGCTTTGTGTTTTGACATACAAAAATATTTGAAAGAGAGTCTCATTTCTGTCATCCTCAGATGAGAAAGCCCTTCTTTAAATGCAGCAGAAGTTTGTCAAAGGTCACACAGGGAATCATTAGCAGAAGGAAGAACAGACCTTGTAATCCTGAGCTTAGCCAAGCCCAGGTCTCTGACACAACACAGCACGGGATTAAGCCATAATAAGAAACTATCAAGGTCACAGGTCATTCATCCTGGCTTGCAACAATAACAGTTCAGCCATGATGAAGGAAGAAGATACATCTTTCTACTTGTGCATTTTTATTCCTTTCTTCATCTTTCCTTTCCCCCAGCTCAACATTATCCGAGACAGACTGCTGTGCATTTCCCCCTCCAGAGGGCAAAAAATCCCAAAACAGCATAGTGGAAATCTGCAAACAATCCCTAGCTCACCAAAGCAGCATTAAATTGTCTTCCAGAGCTATGAACTATATAGAAAATTATAAAGAATTAGCTGTTTATCATTTATTATTGCATCAGTTCCTCAATGCAGCTCAGGGTAATTTAGACATCTTGTAGCTGCTCTAAATAATTCTTTAGACCCAGATCATTCTTTATAGCACTCAGGACTATAGCACGAGGTCACTTTTTTTCCTCACTATGGATCTAAGACAGCTGAGGATCTCGAAGCAGATCTCTAGAATGGGTCAAGGAACTCTAAGCATCACAACTGAAAAGCAATTCAGAGCTGATCAGAGAGCAAGGGAGTTCTCTGAATCAGGGTGGTGGTTTTGCCTGTTATAAAGATGAATTTTGTTCCTGACAACCAGAAAATGTCCTTCAGTTTGGGTTATTTCTTGGTGTCTAATTAAATTATCCTGGGTGTCTTTCTCTCTGTAATGCTCTTCAGGAGGCTGACAGATTTGTTTCCTCCATCTCAGGAAAAATTGCATGCATATGTCAGTAGAAAAATCACAGTGTTCAGTTATGGTTTTGAGAAATATAATGTAAATAAATAAAATCATGGAACTGTTTTTTGTGAAATCTCTCTCTTTTCTCCCTCTCACATATACAGATTCTTCACTGGGCTTGAGGCCTATGCAAATGTAAAAAGTGACTTTAGGGACATAAAGTGCATCCTGATTGTATTGAGGTTTTCACACTGTCTTAAACAGATTATTCATGATTGTATGAAAGCCAAGAGAACAATATGGAAAGCAGATTGGCTATGCACCTATATCTGATGCCAACTTGGCTCTCTATTTAGATGCTGACATCATCTCTTGAAAGAGCTGGAGCTACAAGTCAGTTTAGCTTGAAAGGAGGACACTCCACAAAGCTATGGGCAGGTCTCACCATGGTGTGCTCAGGCCTCATGGCACAGTGAGTTAGCACATATTCGTAATTTCGACGTATGGAGGAGTTTACCTTCAAACTATGCATATTAGTTTGGCATCAAATGCATTCTTTGCTAAAAGGTTGGTGTTGACTCAAAGTCTGTAGTACCTGTATGAAGATGACAAACAGGATATGGCAGACATATAAAAACACCAGAAAGATTTCCCACATGAAAAATGCCTTTTAAAATCAAAAATATAAAGATTTAGGTTCTCTATATCTTCACAGTATTACCAAAGAGGCCAAAGTGAAATTAAAGTCCTGGGAACTAATAAGAAGCACCCCTTAGTGAAACTGCTGATAAATTCTGAGCTGTATTTTAAGAGAAATATTCATGTTCCATTCAAAGATTACACAAGATTATCCTATTTGTTTGCCTCTTACTTGAAAAAAAAACCCCAAGCAAACAAAGAGAAACAGAGTGTGAGTGAAGAAGCAAGCTGTGTGAATTAAGCACTCTGAAGCAGCTTAGGATAAAGTTATTGAGTATTAGGTGATCAGCCTGATGAAAATGTTCATTAGAGGATCCCAGGACTTCAGGAGTTCAGAGGAATCTTGGAGATGCTTTTAGATCCTGGATTCCGAGGAGCCATTCCTATTGAAATCTGTGGATGACCTTGAATACTCATTGATAGACTGAGAGAGAAGGTTGCTACATGGCCTGCCTACAGTGATTTCACAGAATCACAGAATGTGCTGAGTTGTAAGGGGCTCATAAGGATCATTGAGTCCACATAGAATCATGGAATGGTTGAGGTTGAAAAAGACTTCTAAGACCATTGAGTCTAACTGCAAATTTACACTGCCAAGTCAACCACTAAACCATGTCCCCAAGTGCCACATCTACATGTCTTTTAACACTGTCAGGCAGGGTGACCCAATCACTTCCCATGGGTAGCCTTTTCCAATGCTTGACAACACTTTTGGAGAAGACATTTTTTCCTAATATCCAACATAAAGCTTCCCTGGCACGACTTGAGGCTGTTTCCTCTCATCCTGTTACTTGGGATAAGACCCCTGCCTCACTACAACCTTGCTTTAGGTAATTGTAGAGAGCGATAATGTCTTCCCTGAGCCTCATTTTATTTAGGCTAAGCAACTCCAGTTCCTGCCACCACTCCTCATCAGACCTGTGCTCCAGACCCTTCACCAGCTCTGTTGCCCTTCTCTGGACATGCTCCAGCACCTCTTGTAATGAGTGGCCCAGAATTGAACACAGTCTTTAAGATGTGGCCCCACCAGTGCCGAGAACTAAGGGATGTTCACTGCCCTGATCCTGTTGGCCACACTATTGCTGATACAAGCCAGGATGTCACTGGCCTTCTTGGCCACCTGGGCACACTCCTGGCTCATGTTCAGCCAGCTGTCTACCAGCATGCCAGATCCTTTTTCACTGGGCAGCTTTCCAGCCACGATTGTTTGTGAGAACCCATTAAAGAGCAACTACTTCACTTAACCAAAGAACAACAACCTATACTTAGTAATGGAATGACGAAGACATTGACCCAATTGAGCAATCAACTAACTTATGCCAGGAGAAGCCAAAGATTCTTAGGTGCTTAGATTTCTCTTATCATTCTGTTACATTTGCCTATCACATGTAAGATGACTGGGCAAGCACTGGTCCACCACATGCTGAAGCCCTCACCCTGATAAATTGCATGACAAAACTCCTATTGTCTCAGAGGATCATGTTTTCTCTATCAATCTGAAATGACATCACTTATTGAACTGTCCTTGTCTTTTCTCTGAGGAGGGAAAAGGTCTCTTCTGCTTACTCTCAGCATTTGTGCTGCAATAAATATGGAGCTAATTTTATTATAAACACTACAAAACAAAATGGGCCAATGTTACGTCTGTATTAGATCTCCAAGCTATTCATTTTACTCCAGTTTTTCCTGTGGGTTCAGCACTAAGCTAGAACAATCTAGCCTCAAGGAGATCACTCTTTAATGCCATCCATAGGTGCTGCATTGACCTCTGGTGTGCTGCACTGAATTGTGTGCTAGGACCTTTGGGGCAGATCTCACAGAACTAGTGCTACAGTGACATGGGCTACCACATGAATGCTCTCCTAGCCTATTTTAGGAGAATTTTATTGCACTAATGAGCATAAATAATCTGGAACTAGCATTTCATTTACACAAAATACTTCCATGTTCACACATTTCAGGTTTCAATCCTGTGATTTTTTTCTGGTGGGACTGTGCAGTTGCAGTCCAGACCAATGAAGCAAATCAATTACTAACACAGCTGTTAGAGGAAGGGAGACAGAGAAAGAGAGAAGGAAAATTCACAGTTAAATTCTCCAGTGGCTGGCTAAGAGAAAACAGAGACATCCTTTCCTACAGAGAACACACATGCTGCCATGAAGAGATATGTGGGGAGAATATTTACAGAGGTGCTGATAGATTTAGCAATGATTTATTCTGGGACTGGACAGAAGAGTATCAAGACCACCCTATCATGGGTCAACAAAGCCAGATCTTTGTGAGTAAGGCCCTAACTTGGAGGTCTATGAGAACTATGATGGTGCAGACTTAGTCCTATAGGAGAGTGAACCATCCAACCTCATTCCTGTCAAGGCACGTGAAAGTAAGAAGTATTAATAGCTTTCCACACATCTGTAATAATGCTGCTGAATCAAAATTATAGCAGTCAACATCCACAGACACACTTGTGAGAAAGGAAGCAGAGAGCAAAAGAGAATGCACAGAACACTAAGGACCACTCTTTGGTTCTTCTACAGCTGCACTGGGGGTGTCCTCCAAAGTACAGGCAGATGGGCTGCTTAGTAAAAACTGCAAACAATAATTTCTATCCACCACTCCAATCTGTGTATATCAAAATATCAGAACTACAAAATCAAAAGTTGGGTGTTATTTTGGTGTGGGATCCTATTTTGAATCATATTAGGAATCTCTGTAAATACAAATTATATGAAACCATGGTCCCTATTTCTCAACTATCTAAAAAAAAAGTACTTTTTATGACAGGAAATAAAGCAGTAAATGCCTGCTTATTTTTACTTCAGCTGCAACTGGCAACAAAAATGCATATCATGTATGCAAACACACAAACACCTCAACTTTCCATCTAAGAGTTTACTGCAGTTTCCATGTAAGACATAACCCTGTGTAACACATAAACAGCTGTATTTCAGCAATATTGACAGCAAAGCTTTCATTTAAAATAAAATGATCTATCAATGTCTTCATCACTGTTAATACAAGAAAAGTAACAGGAACTAATGTCAATGTAAAGTAAATAAACGGTTCAGTGAGTTGATACACGTTTCCCCAGTAAACACCTGAGCAGAACTGTGTTTCCTTTCAGGTTGTATACAAAACCCAAATCTACTTAGACACAGCTGTTGGGGTAAATTCACTCTGCTTGCTTCCAAAACAAACCAACCAAACAAAACAACAATAAAAAAAGAAAAGTAAGAAATAAAGTAAAACCCATGCAGTAAGTTGGAGAATGCATGCCACAGTACAGAAAAGCAATAATCATTACAGAGAGAAATCATTGTAGACTCCACCAATAAGGAAACTTCAACCGTGAAGCTGCTCTTCTAATACTTTTATAGAGGATAAGCATACTGCATCGTATCTGTTGCCATCTTGCACTTTTGTACCTGCAGGGAACTGAATTGCTTGATTCCCTGTAAGTTCAAAAAGCTGTTGTGTAGCTGTACCTAATAGAAGTTTGAATAAATACATTTCTGAGTCATCAATCAACCTCTCATTTACTCATTTAGTGGGAGGGTGAATGTCTTTTATGAGACTGGTGGAGCGGCACGAAGGTTAAGAACATGCTCCATCTGTTTGTTCTCTGCTCAGCAGCATTCCCTGCTTCCCAGCCCAGGGAAGGGAGGGGATTCCTGCCCTGAGCGAGGAGCGAGTGTGCCAGCTTTCCACTAAAGCAGCTCCGTTTGACCTCTCATATCCCCACTCTCTCAGCCTCCGAGCAGTGACTGCCAATCACACTGAATTGTGGAGTGGGTTTGCAACAGCCCATAATATCAGCATATTTCAAATGGCAGGTGGAGACTTTTCTTTGTCAGCAAAGTGAGATGTGCGGGTTCTGTTGTAAGCTGAAGTGATATAACACGCCTCCCCGAAAACTGCAATGCACAGGAAGCAGTCAAATACTCAGGACCAGATTCTCATCTTCCTGGAATGAACCACTTTGCCTAAAAATGACTTACTGAAGCTATCAACACATTTTATGGATTACAGTGAGAGCAAGTGTGTATCTGAACATGCCAACCCATGTTTGAACTTAGGAATTTGTACTGCCTTTGACTGTGTGTAGGCAGAAGATGGCCTCTTACCATTTATATTAGGTTTCTTTAGTTCAAAACCAGCAATGCAAAACAAGTGTTGTCACCATAATTTACCTCTTATGAAAGCAAATTTTTAAAAACATTAAAAGAGAAAAAGGCATCCATCTGTCAGATGTAGACTTCTTGTCTCTTGAAAGAGTTGAGAGAAGAAATAAAACCGTAAACTGAAAGGGGAAGAAAGCATCAAGAATAAGGTGAAGCCTTCCTTCACTGCTGCTCAGTGTAGCTCCTTTGAAATCAGAGTAGCAGTGTTGGTGTGCAGCACTTGAAAGGACCAGAGCAGGATGAAGGGAATAAACATCAACAGTGATAGTTCTGTGGATATCCTGAGCTAACAGATATGCTACCGTGCCTTTTTCACTGACCAAAAGACAAGATTACACACTGTAATGGTCTTAAAAAATACTGAAGATTGCAAATAACAACAACAAAATATTTTCTTGTTATTACCTGCAATTCCAATGTTCTTTCACCAGTAGGGTGCCACAGAGTGTCTACCTACAACACCCAGGTGAATAAATAGCTACAAATGCCATTATAGTAACAAATGAGTAACTAAGCTTGGGAAAGTGACAACTAAATCACTCAGCTTGCTTGTACTATACTGTACTGCACCCTCTTCTCTAGACAAAACTAATATGAAAATGCAAAGTGAGTAAATCACAAAAAAAAAAAAATGTGCACACTGCAATTCCAGTATGTTAATTATTTGCAATACCACTCAGCTCTGTAAGCCATTCCCTTGCAAAAGTAATAGGTACAGAAATCCAGCAAAGAGAAAGTTAGTTTTTATCCATATGCACTGTATCAGTGAGAATTCAAATCTTGTACCCCAAAAAGTTGCTTGAAAACTCTGCCTCCACCATCTAGCCTAGAAGCCCTTCAGCAAACCTGCTTAGAGAATATGATCACTGAAGATGAAGAGTGGCAGTGCCTAGCAGAATATGGCCTTAGATGTAGAGCTTTTATATAGTCTAATGATACTGAGATATAGTAAAAAGTCATTCAGAAAAGCTGGTTTTAAAATCATTCAACATATAATTCATTTTTGGATTTGTATATTAAATAAAAAATACAAATGTATTTAGAAATTGCATTTATACTTTTTCCATTATAGAAGGATTAATACTCTGTTTTCTAAAATTACAAATGTGGATATGAAATGTTAATTGGGAAAATGTGTGAAAGTAAAGATCTTGGTTGCTAAAGGAATTTTGGAGATTCAGGGACCATCGTGTTTTTAAGGAATTAATATCACTCCATTTTCTATAACAGTTCTGTGATTTTTCAAGTAGGCAAGTGAAATGAGCCTCTAGATCCCACTTAAAATATATCTTGACACTTTCTCTCACCCAACAGGTTTGATTTTTGAAAAGAATAATGGACTTTTAATACTACCTGGAACCTATTCACTGAAATAACTCAGTCATATAGGTGGGAGCTGTAAAAGTTACTTTCAATATCTTCTTCACAGATAATTTTTGCATCCTTTATTTCAGATTGTATTATCAGAGACAAATGTCTTCAAATGGATTTTCTCTGAACAGTAAGCTGCATAAAAAAATTCTCATAAAAAAATTCTAACTACTTTTAATTGACAGAGAGAAAAAGTGAGAAAATGCTAGATTTGCCTGTCTAGATAAAAATCTGGAGGACAAAACCGTGTAGTGCCTGTCTAATACTGATTGTCCTGAGGTCCCTGAAGATTTCAGAAAGTTTGACACATAATTGCATTCCCTTGCACTCTAGAAAGGATGCAATGTCAGATTGGTCCTGTCAAACAAATCTGACATGAAATGCTCAGAAGTGAGGTCACAAAGCTTCCCAGCTACAACATTTTAATTGAAATATCTGCTGTATTTTAGCCTGTGCAGAATAACGAGCTGAATCATCATGGAAGATCCTTCTGGAGCACCTATCCTGCAAAAACAACAGGAATTTGTACTATGTGCCCAACTGATGTTACCACTCCCAATGTTGTAAAACATGGAATTAAAATAAAATCTTTATTTTAGAAATTAATATATCATGCAGATTGATATATGGGACATCAGGATCAGGACCACAGGAAAAAAAATCAGAAATTGATAGATCTAAGTGATAATGCACAGGTTATATTTAGAAATAGTAACAACAACAATGAAAGAATTGAATCAAAGAGTAACAGATCACCAGGTTTTTACAACTGAATTCTTGACCCTACTGAGGTCAGTAGCAAAATTTTCATTATCTTTCATAGTATCAGGAGTTCATCCAATATTAACAAAGGAAACACAGCATCTGCCATTTATGAAAACCTTCTCTTGCCCCTGCTCCTGTCAGTAACTCCTCTCTGAAGTCTAAAAATTAAAACTTAGGTGGGAACAATAACATAGAAGTTAATTTTTCCTTTAGTTTGTATCATAAATGCATAACACTTCTGTTTCCCATTTTTGCCGTATATTACAAGCCACTCCTTCAGTTATTTTTAGCTTAACCACCAAGCTGAAGCTTGAGGCTGTGGAGTTAGGTGATCCCATGGGAAAATTAAAAAAAAAAAAAATTACCTTTCAAATTACCAGTATTGGTCAGTGAAATGTGTGATCTGACCTGCCATCAGGGTTTTCCTTCCTGAGCATTTGAAGGAGAAATCACAGAGAGAGCAAAGGTGGAGACTGTGGCAAACATGCTCTGGCTGCATTTTCAGCACTGTCATCTTATAATTTCCTGCATTTACAGGCATAACTACCATTATTTCTTTTAATCTTTAGCCTTTACCTAGAAGCATCTGGAATTAATATTTAATGGTTAGTTTTAGCTCCTAGTATTTTTTGTAGTCTGGTCTGATCTTTTCTCACTACAATTTTTAACTCCAAAGTATGTCTTCGTTGCTTAGTTAATTTGCATCAGTTGGTGTAGATCAAGGTGAAGGCAAATACCTGTGACATAAATCTTGAGCAGCACAAGGCAACCAGATGACCACACAAAAAGATCAAATTTGTGTCGGGAGTATAAAACTGTCAGGATCTGCAGAGCTTCAGCCTAGGCTTGTGTTAAAAAATCCTCAGCTCTCAACTGAAGAGTTATTTTTGTGGATTTCTGATGTGGATGGCCTTTAGTGAGTGACAGTGCCTGAGTTATAACTTCAGTTATATGCTTTAAGCCCCCGATTGTAAACATTGTTTGCCCATGATGATGAAAGAAAGGCATGTGTGGGCTCTTTCCTCTGTTAGGCTGGGGATTGGAGATACTTCTTCCCCGTATGTCTCACCTGGTTCTAGAAGACATGCCGCTGCAGCTCTGTTGCTTTCCATCTCAAGGCATAAAAATATTTCTCTTCCAATCGGCTATCTTGAGTTATAGTGCTCGTTTACAACCAAAATTTATGTTCCCTCGTTATTGTAATTGTTCAGCTCAGCACCATAATTTGAAATCTGCAGTTTCTGATAATAAAAGCACTGAAGTATGGAACATGCTGTCACATCTCTTACACTGCAGTCTAGATGTGCTCCAGATCACATCAGGGATCTGGCTGTTGCCCTGCATTAGCTGTCTTCTAATCCATCTGTCTTAGTCGCCTCCCATGGAAACTGGGGAGCAAGAGCACCAGGGAGGGAAAATTGTTGTGGATTGTGCTCAAGGTGCCAAGCTAATACAAAATATTGATGCAGATGGAGCACAGAGATGAACCTGACAGCTGGATAACTCACCAAGCAGCTTTGGGAATCTCATGGAATCACAAAACTAGCTGCAATTTAATTTATTTATTTTCAGCACGATTTGCCAGTTTATGGACAGCTAGATGGAAAACAGAAGTGTGTTGGTTTTGAGGGCATTTTGTTTTAATGCTTTCTGGGAATGCATAGTTTTATTTATGGATTTTCAAGCAAAAAATTCATCTCAATTCATACTTCATTTGACACATCACATGAAAAACAAAATCAGGAAAAAACACTGTGCACAAGCCTCTCCCTACACAGCTCCATTTCTGAAATTTCATTTCTTTAGCTTCTCATCGCTTTTTGCATTCTTTCTCTCCAAGAATTTAAAGGAGAAAATACAAAAGCAAGCTCAAAACCATTGGATTCATATACATTTGGATATAAAAACAACCAGTTCCCTGCCATCTTTTCTTAAAATCAGACTGCAGATATGTTATTGCATGAAAGAGACCCTCACATCATTTTTCAATTTTCCTTAACACAGTTTTTAGTATGTGGGGTTTTTTCAGTGTATTTTTGAGTTCCTCAACTGAAACATGTCACACATCATAAACCCTGGTGCCATGTGCCTGAGGTTTGGCAGATTTTGCAACACTGTAGGTTTCACCTCTATTTGACATCCTAGCAATCCTTGCTGATGGTGACAGGATAGGCCAGAGTGGAATATGAAAAGCAGCTGGGACCACACTGGAGTAAGGAATCATTGAAAGCTTGCCCAGGCTCTCCAATTTTGGTTTCATATTGGGGCCAGCCTTTGATCAACCCATGGCCGTAATTTTTAATAGAACATTCGCATTTTTACTCAGGCTTTTATATTATTGTCAAGTCTTTGGTATTTAAAGTCCTCCCTACCTTTGGTCTCTGGTAAGGAGGGAACAGGCCAAGAGAAAAGAAAGCTGATCTGCTTCACTAGATACTTTGGTATGTTGTTGCAGATGGAGTGGTAGGACTCGTGCCACTGGCGTAAGGATCCAGCTTTATTTAGTATCCAGCCTACCATATCATTCAGACAGTAATTTGAGCTTCTTCAAGACACCAGCCCTGGGTCCTGCAGGACTCAAATGTCAGCAAGCAGGGACAGGGAATAAATGCCTTCCCAGACTCTATTTGGTGAGCTATTCTTCAACTCCCCCTCTTGCTTTCTAAGTCATACAGGTATATTCCTTGAAGCCAGGGAGGGTCTCAGACAAAGGAAAACAAAAGGTTACAAGTTGGAAAGACAAGTGTCTTCAGGTGCCTGAATAAGGCAGTGTGCAGCAAACACTGATGGAGAGACAGAATGATGCTGGCAGCAACGTTCTCCCTCACAGACCACTGCAAACCAAAGGTGAGTCATGGGGAGTAAGTGTGCAATTAATATAGTCTGAACTGCTCCAGGGAAAAAACACACACAAAAAAAATCAAAACCTTTTCTCTGCACCTCAGATTCAGAGAAGTAAACAGAGTGGAAGCATAAAGTAATGGGGCTGGCAGTGCACTGTAAAAGGAAAGGCTGAATCAAACAGGATGCATGATCTAGAAAGTCAGTGAGAAGAAAATGAAACTCAATTCCTCCACCAAAGTAGAGCAAGTCTGGATAAGTCACTGTTAACCCTACTGAGAAGAATGGCTCAGCAATACAGAACAAGGCAGGCAGGATCTCTGACTCTGTACAATGGGACAAGGACTTCTATCTCTCTGTCAAAAAGAATTATAACCCTACTTAAAGCTAGTGAATAATTTCTGCTGATTCATAAAGAGACAATTTCTAATTCCACCAGCATGAAAGGTGAGCTCCAGACTGAAATATTGCAACAGAGACTTGCAATTACTCCAGGCTTTTCAAACTCTGCCAGCAGTCCCCCAGGCGACGTGCATTCTTGCAACAGGTTCTTTAATATGAAGCACATCTAAAATGTGCAAAGGAGTGTTGCAATGATGCATAGAAATTAGCTCAGTATTGGAGTAGTGTGTGTGAATTTGTTCCTGGGCTTAGAGCTGAGAGGGGCAGGAACATTCTGTGGACCAGGGAATCCATTCTTCCCAACGTAATAGGGACTCATCAGTTGGTAGACTCCGGCTACTATTCCCTAACAACCTCTTACAACAGTCTGAGAGCTGTTTTGCCTCTCTGGTATGAGATGAAATTCTTACACAGGAAAGGAAATGCATAATAATACACTTAGAAGGCTACCATTCAAGAATTAAAGGAACAAGTGCATTCCAATCCTGGATACAAGCTGGTGTTCCTGGGTATCAGTAGGGAAATGCTTTATAAAAAATAGTTTTTTGAGGCATCAGACTGCTATATAGTACAAAGCTGTGATGAAACTGGATTTTCTGTGACTGCTCAACAAGAATAAAATGAAGAAATGGCATCAGAAAATTAAATAGATCTCTTTCTTGGGAAAACATTTTCTCTAGGTGGACTTGCAGTTGTGAAAATTCCATATGGTGTAATTTGGCATAAACACTAGTGCTGTCCTGATTTGAACACCAAATGAGATTTTAGTTATGTTTTTCTGCACCATTACGTCCTGAGAATTACCTGAACAAAATCTATTGGTTTGGATCAATATTCTACTTTGCATCCACATGAATCACAATACTGCTCATGAGAACTGCAGTTCCTGGCTTCAAATGCTCCTGTTGATTTACTTTCATGGCAAATTATATCTTGCCCAATTCATTAATATTTCAGTAGATGTTTTGCTGCATATTCTGCAACTAGTTTTAACATACAGGCACTTCCTACAGATTCAAGATGATCTCTGCCCTCCATCTCTTCACACTATAATGAAAGAGGTGGTGTGGAAATTATTCAATAAGCTCCTGTATCCCTCTGAAATCCTACACATGGAATAAAGTACAGCAGAAGAAAGGTACCACATGCTCCAAAGACTGTTTATAGCCTGACACTATGGCAATGCTTTTGAATACCTCATTCCAGGAAATAGCAAAACACACATTAACAGAAGACAAACTTTTGATTGGGGTATTTTTTCTCTCTCTTCCTGTTACTCTGCCTAGAATGTTTAGTGTTCCTCTTTAGTTTCCTTTTTTCATTGCTTCCTACACTAGAAATACATCTCTAAACAATGCTGGAGCCTTTCTCTATGGGGTCTTCATTCCGAAATCATTCTATTTGCCACTCTACTTAAGATGGTAGTTTCAATTCCTGTTTCTTCCTAATCCAGGTATTCATCCCTCACCCTCCTTCCCAACTACCATTCTTGTCTCTGTTCCTTGCCTAGGCTGCAGGCCATCAAGTTCATTCAGCAGAGCATTTGGTTTTCCCATTAATTTTAGTCTCTCAAATAAAATTCATAAGCAGACTAATTTTCTGCAGTCTAAGATGGCCATCCTTGGAGAGAAAGATATGTTTTCATTTTATGTGGTATTATTATAGGATTAGCCCATAACAGCAGATAAAATTCAAGGACTTTAACTTCTTTCCATCTTATGTAGCCTTTGCTTAAAAGAGAGATATACTTCAACACAGTAAGAGATATTACCTAAGGCCCTTACATATCCCTTAAGCACTAGATATTGTGTATAAGAAGTGGCAAGGGTGACTAATAGTGGAAGCACTGTTAAATGTAGGCAATCAGGAATGCAACAGAAGTCCCCTTGGGGTATTTTTGGGGGTTAGCAATAAATACAGCAGATGTTAGCCTGAGATTTTCTGTTGTAGCTGTAGACCACTGGGTACAGACAGGCATGCTTTCCTCAGTGCCCCCCCGCCAAATAGTTGGAAGTAATTGGCAGATGCCACCAGAGATCCACACTCACACATTCTAAACCTCTCACTGATGCCTTTCTCCTGCCATTTTTGGCACAGAAGAAACTCCAAATTGCTTCCTTTATGGAACTTCATCATTGTTTGATTGGCCCATTTCAGATGGCCTCCACCACATTTAAGTGAGTTCCTCTTCTCTTGCTGTGATTAGAAGGGTAACTGTTGCAGTGTAGCTACATCCCAACGCACCCATTAAGGAAATACCATAGGCAGAAGGAATTATTCTGGACGCCACAGAAAGTGGCATCAGACAACATAATTTCTTGCAACATCACCAACATCCTTCACTTTGCCAGAGCCACATAACAGAGTTCTCTATATTTCCACGAAAACAGTATCAGTGTTACTGCTCTCTATTTGTCATTCACAACTACCCATTCCCATCAGTCTCTATGTTTGGGGCCTCTACTTGATTCATCTCACCATTGCTTTACTCTCCTTCCTTCAGGTCCTGTTTTAGAACACATTAGCTACACAAAGAATCTCTTTCTGTTAGGATTTCTGATATTCCACTTGTCTGACTGCTCAGGCTGGCAGAATACCTGCTAAAACACATACCTACACCAACACAATGCTGAGAAGTCTCTCTCTTTGTAGGTCATGCAGAGAGCTATCTGCCCCCCACCAATCAGCAATTCAGATTCAGGCTGCACACTCAGAGCAGTCCAATCCACAAGAAAGCTCCGTATAATCCAGGCAGTTTTAGAAATCTAATAATCATTATGTCTGCAGTTACCTCCTGTCTTATCTTCTGATTTTAACTGTGACTGGCTGACATCATATGATGCTCTAATTAATTAAACCTGCTGCATACAGATAAAGCATCTTATTGCCAACACAAATGCAACTATAAACCAGTTCAGCAAACACAGCTGAAGAAATTCAGAGAAGAAAGTTAGAAAGATCTTTACAAGTGATCCATAACATTACACCACTCCTCTGTAGTATTGTAGAGCTTATGTGCTAGAAATTTGCTCTTTCAAACTCCAGGAAAGAGATGTTTTTCCTTGGGCTAAGCAGCAGCAGGGAAGTGACTCATGGCAAAACAAACAAATGAAATGAAGATAAGAAGCAAAAAAGCAGCTTTGAAAATCAGGGCAAAGAAACCAAAGTTTTAAAAGGTTACACTGTTTATTAATGAGTATCACAATTTTACCTCAGTCTCTTGTGTCTAACTGCTTTGCAAATGGATGGCCATGAATAAGCCAGTAGGCAGTAGCACTCTTATTCCTGCTCCTGTGGCTGTCGCTTCCAGGTAAGTGGAAGGCACAGACACCTTGGCACAGGTATTTGTGCTACCAGTGCCGCCAAAAGATTTACAAAAAACGGTTACTAGGCAACTGTTCATGACAAAAATCTAAATAGCATCTTCTTGTTACTCAGATCTAAGAGAAAAGTCAGCCCCCATTGATGGTGTCAGGCCACTGAGGAGACAACATGCCTCCGAGTGCCAGCGTGACCACAGTCACAACTGGGTGTGCATTAACCGCCCTTTGATTTTTCTGAAGGTGCCCACTCTTAAGCTGTAAATTGTGTATATTAAGAAGGCAGCTCTTAAAAAAATGTGGATCACAGTGCATTAACCAACTAGGTGAATGTTTAAGTGGGCTTCTGGATCTCTTGCCATTACCTTGATATTTATTTAATGGACTAGACACTCGCTCACAATAGTGATAAGTGCCATTTATGGAGCTGAGGGAGAAATAGTGCTCCAGCTGGGGCTGGTTGGAAGCAAAAAGGGGCAATCCTGTAATGCTTTTGAGAGCAGCACTCTTCATACTGATGCTCCATCAAATACAAAATTCTTTTTTTCACTGCAGATAATTTTACTATAAAAATAATATTTCTATTTTGATGGCTGTATTTTTTTTTATAATTTCCAATGATAGAACACAATAGATATACATACATAAACCCATACAGGTATTGATAAATACATTATATTTTTATGTATTTTCTTTAGATTTTAAAGAGGGCAGAGCTCAGGCCACAAAATGAAGGACAGCATAACAACCAGCAGCAGCAAAACTGCATTAATCCCACATGAAGCCTCAGAGCGCCCAACTAGATGTGCTGTTTCTAAGTCTTATTCATCTACTGACCCCACCACATACAGAGTATTGGGCAATGCGTATGTGGGGAACATGGAGAGGAGACAGAGATGGAGGCTCCCCGGGTCTGCCACCAGCGTGAGTGGTAACAGTCCAAAGAAATATGCCTGGAACTTCTTTCTTCTTCTTTTTGTTTTGTTGGGTGGGGTTTTTTTTGGTTTTTTTTTTTTCCTTTTAATGAGGAGGATGTAAGTTTAGGGATGTGAAATTAGCTTTAGAAGCTTTCTTACAAAACTGATTAGACAGATAGATCTGTGTGGCTTTGAGAGCTTTATTCACCCCCTCCTTCATATCGCCTTATTTAAAATTAACTTACATTCTCACCTATACTTAAGCGGAAACTGTTGCCATGGTAACACTGGAGGTCGTCTAAATCCAGCATATGATGTAAGCAACACAAACGACTCCCTATAGAAAGGGAAACTGGCACCACACGCAGCATATTTCATATGGGGGGAGCGGAGATGGGAGCAGCCACTGCTGCTGCTACCCCTGGGAGGCACTGCGGTTCTCAGCTGCAAGGCACCTCTCATCCTTCTCCCTTCTCAGACATGCAAGGAGCTGAAAACTGAGAGTCTGAAGCTCCGTAATGAGCTGGGACAAAGGTGCCACCAGAGCTGACCCAGCACTGCTGCATCTTAAAATCTCAACAGAAGCACCAGCCCTGTTACTTCACTGCCAGCACAAGGTGAAAGAGGGAAAATGGTTCACATCATATTCCTCCACATTTGCATTTATTTCCCATGTTTTTGCCTAGCTGCCCTCTTTTAGGTGCCTGGTCCCTCCACATTACTCACACCATCAGTGTCCCACTGCCAGCTTGCTGCCCTGCCATGGGCAACAGTATGTGACTCAAGGGTCAGGTGGCCAAGACAACACCATCCTGCCTTGCACAGAGCTGGTCACATCCAGATCCAGAGATACCATCAGCTTGAAGCAGTGTTTGCCAGCCTCAGCTATCATTCCATGATCTTGCTGTTTGTGGGATTACCAAATTGCCAGCCCCCTTGGCTCCAATACCCAAGTTACCCACATAAGAGTTATAGAACTGGCCAGCTCAGTTTCTACACTCCCTCTGACCCTGTCTGTACATCTTGGCCCTGAAATGCAGGGTGAAAGATGTCCAGGATCCACCACTCCCCTCCACCGTTTTTGTTTTTTTTTTTTACTTGCCCATCTCATTAGCGCTCTCATGTAATGAAAAACTATTCATAAGACTGGAGTGAGACCACCACGCCATTTCCCACAGACCACTTAGCTGCTATCAGAAAAGCAACAATTGCTGATTTGGGCTGGAGCTGAACCAGAGAGACCATTCCTTCACTTATTGCCCAATGCATCTGCTGGAAATTATTCCACATGGCACCCACGCAGACAGAAATCCTCCTTAAAACACTTATTTCCCTTCCATCTATGTGAATTGCCTATGTATTCACAGGCTTTCCAGGATTTTAATTCTCCCCCCTGACTCTGAATCCCAGGTTTCGTGGAATTTCTGAGTGTTCATAAATCCCTCCAAAGGGTTGATTTAACCATGGAAACAAGATTGGATCTAAAAAGAGGGAATTTAAATAATAGATACTATCCTGCCATTATCCTACAAAATAAGGTGAGGTTTTTACAGCTGATAAGGTCAAAATAAAAGCTGCATTTTTCTGTCTTTTTCATCTTCATATTGAGAAATGTTACAGACTGCTACATCAACAATCTCAGAGTTTACAGCAGGGCTCTTTATGACAAGGGTGTCAGAATCTAGCACAGGAATTCAAGGAGGGCAGAAGCTATTTTTATAAAACTGTCATTTGATCTGCTTAGACTATCTTTATCAGAGTATTGTGAGGATATGTATAGCAACATATAGCCTTTTTTACAAGAGTTCTCCTGCTTCCTATGTTGAAAATTTGCTGGTAGTTTTGCCTAAGTAAAGAACAGAGGAACAGACTAAATAAAGCTTTGTTGTTGTTGACATTTAAATAAATTAATAAAATAAACAAGAGCAACAACAGCTACAAAAACCCCTATTTGCCTACCAAAGTAACTTTCCAGCTTTTGCAGCTCTCATTTCTGCTGCAGTTGCCTCCTCCAGGTACTTTAAAACCCATATAGATGCACATATTGGACCAGATATTCTCCTACTTGTGATCTCTGGAGATTTCAGCTGTGTGAAAGCTCAAAAATTTACTGCTTCTGCTCACCTCCTGTAAGCTTGGCACACTAAGTCACACCAGGACTGCATTTATCACTTAAATTTCTGATATTTTAACATTTTTATTTAGCTAAGCAATGAGTGACAATGTGCAATAGTTAATGATCCTCTTCTAAGTTTCAAAGTTTATTCTTAATATTCCTACCTCCCTATCCATAGATGAACCTCCCAGTTCAGGCTTCTGCTGCTGGCTGAACTTAATTCACAGTGAACAAAGTTAGACACGGTGATTTTTGAAAGTGTTCCTACTGTGCTCGGTAGCAGGTAGTGAGAGCATAGTCAGACACATGGTTTCCAGTTCTCTCCTGTCCCAAACCTTACATAATTTCAATAAAACCAGCAGAAATCAAATAAAAACAGGACCAAATCAGAATGCCACACCTTTCCAACTGCTTTATCCTGGTGTGAGTGACTGCCTAATATGGAAGCCAATGGGAAATCAGCTTTACATTTTTACCATTTCAGAGGAGATTTAAGCAGTCCCCATGGCTCTTGTTCAAATGGCCCACATAGGAGTAGGGAAGAGGAATGAAACTTTCTGCCTGTGATGAGGGCTCACTATTAACTTATTTTATTTTTTTCTTCAGTCATCTTCACTAGTATTTTCTATCAAGAAACTTTAGAAGCCAACAACAACAACAAAAAAATATTAACCTATGGCCAGAGACAGTTCTGCTACCAGGGAGAGCCTGGAGTAGGAGAGAAGGTCATGGGATACTGCCAAGTATGTTCAGGCTGTACTCAATAATTCTGTGATGCTAACGTCATCCTGTGCCCTTGTCAAACAGCGTTCCTACCTGCACAAACAGATGTAGGAGCTCTGCTTTTGGGCTCTGTGCAGTCATGCATCCTAATCCCAAATGGGTGCCCGATGTGCCATCATTTCTTATCGTCATACAGTCTTTGAAAGTGTCTCTATAAATTTAGTCTCCAGTATGTTTTGCTGGCAATAAAAGCCAAGGACTTAACTTGTTTGGAAACTGCCTTTCTCTTTAAGGACTGAGTTGCTGCAAGAAGTTCAGTAGTCAGGGGAGGAAATAAGAACTTCTTATCCATAATGCCACATTTATATTCTGAACTCTTTGAGCTCCAATGCCACACCCAATCAAAAAGCCCTGGAAGGATCCCTGCTTTGCTACTGTCTGTACATTATGTCTTCTACAGATAAAAGAGTCAAATTTCCATACATCCATCAATTTCAGGAGAAATAAGCTTTTATTCACACACAGAAAAAGAAGAAATATAAGAGACTAGTCAAGGGAGGCTCAGAATAGTGCACACAGCAAACACAGTATTCCAGTCCCTCATCCAAGATGCATTTCTCTCATATACCACATTCACTTACCACCTTTTATATATACACATATTTAAATTTACATATTTACATGTGAATGTATGCAGGCATATATGTCTATGTATAGAGGAATCTATTTCTTTCATTAGTCCAAAAGAAATAGCACAATATAAGAAGAAATATTACCTGCAACTGGGAGAGCTCAGAGGTTTTCTGTGGAAGATGGAAGAGCCTGCATGCCTGAAAGTAGTTAAGACCTTGCCTACCAGCTGAAACACATAAACCACAATAACGAGCACGCTGTGAACCACATCAAGTGATAAGGCATTCTGCTTCACAGCTCAGGTGAAAAGCATATATGCAATCAAGTTGAAAAGACCAGTTTTATTCTGAAACTGGTCAGTAACCGAACATACTCATTTACCACACATCCAAGAGAAGCAATAAATTGAGTAGCACAGGTCACTCAGTCACCTTTGCCCACTCATCCATACACTAAAGGGACTGACCATGCCTGTTACCAACCTCCTTTCCTAAAATGGTCGGCTATTAAACAAAATGGGTAATCAGATGCAATGTTTAGCTTGATTATTTATAGAATCAAGCACGTCTGATTTAATTCTTAGCCTTATCAGGGATGTCAGATAGGGTGAGACATGATGAATGACAGTTCTGGCAAAACCTGAAGCGTGTTGCCAGACAAGATGACTTTTTTACTGAAAAAGTGAATAAGGACTGATGAAGCTAAAAGTGGTCAAGCTTGTTTTTCATTTCATTGGTGTGGTACTCGGGTGATGACTTTTCCCAGTACTTCACTGAAGAAAGCCCTATGGAAAGCAAGAGGGGGAATAAGATGGGGAGATATGAGGTGTGTGGCATGCTGTGTAACAAGAGTGAAAGACTGGGCTCAAAATAGCTGGGAGGTCCCTACTTACTCCCTCCTGCAGGTGCATTTGAATGCCAAAGCAGAGGTCATGTAGCAGATTCTTGAAATCACTTGAGGAGCTGGTAAAAGAAAGTGGGACTTGTTTAATGAGCGATTAAATAAGGTAAAGGCTTGTCCTGCATATTGATCTGACAAGGTGGCTTCAGTTACCAGGAAGATGCACACACAGACTGCTAAAGGGAGTTTATCTGAGTCTAGTTATAGACCTTCTTTGCCATTTAGGCGGTATTTGAAGAGAGACAGGAATAAAAGCAGTTTCTGAGTCATTTGAAAGCATATTTCTGACACCTCAGGTCACCTGTCATTTTATTTCCAGGGCAGACATACAACTACTCTGCGTGGAATTTATTTAGCAAAAAATGAGCCCTAGACAGGGTCCTCGTACTTGGTTTCCAATATAGCCTTCGTCAGAATAGCATTGCCATTTTCAAGCCACACAGATAATTTCTTCCCTGTGGTCTGGCCTCAGCTGCCTGAACTCCACCAGGCTGACAAAAAGCAGGGAACAAATTAACTACCAATTATTTTTTAAGCTAGCTTCAGTACTTTTATGATGAATATATTTTTTTCTTGGCCCAGAACACTTAAAATTACCAGTTTTTCCTTTTCAGTTTATGGCACAGAAATGCAAGGTTGTTCTTGAGGGAATGTTAAACTTCCTTACATATTCCAATACTATCTCCAAAGAAACATATAAAACCTATGGCAAAAACTGGAGCTGAAGTCCTATTCCTTGAAACTTCATCCAACTTCAACAGTATTCAGCAACAAAACCCCACCAAACATCTTTAGAAATTATCATATATGAATGATGTTTCTTTTCTTTATTGCTCATGGCTTTTTTCCCAGGTCCTCACTACCCTGAGACTATCAGCAAACTTTGAGAGAGAAGCACATAGAAAGAGCATATTACTTATTTTTATATGTTTTGGTCCACTGTTTCAAAGAAAACATTAATTATTTCTCAGTAAGACCACCATTTCAAGTATTATTTACATCTCTAGGAGCATACCTCCTTATTTCTTTAGTACACTGAATGGAAGTAAAGACAGAAGATGTAGCATGAATATTAGAAGTTGTCCAGCTGTCTGCTGTGTTGTGCAATAAAATCCCTGGGAGAATATTACAGGTCTCTCACTGGAACAACTAAGGTGCAGCAGGGAATGCATTAACAGAGGTGCAGCAGAGAACGATCTTAATCTCACAGATGGGCCAGATGACCTCAAAAGGTTTTATCATCTAATACCTAGGATTCTGTGATATGTGTATTTTTCTCAGTATTCGTCTTCTCTGTCTGACTGCAAATCCCATTCAAATGCACACTTCTCTTGCATAATGCAGCTTATAAAATGGCACTAACCAATTATCTTAGCCATTTAATACCTATAGAGTCTGTCCTTTTGGAATGCTATAACCCTATTTTTTTTCTAGATATGTTATTAGAATGGAAGTGTTACTATGCTCCTGATGACATGCACAAAAGAAGAAGACAGGACTGATTGGAAATGTGTTAATTATATTTTAACTTTGCAACGTATTTCAGAAAATATTAATAAGACTGAAATTTCAATTATTAATTACATAATGAGTAACACAATGCAGTTTTGCAGTCTAATCCAGGCACATTCCTGAATAATTTAGTTCTGAAAATGGTGTAGCACAAAGGGCTTGGATCACAGTGAAATCAAGCAGTACTGGGAATGTAATAGTCTCAGGGCTAAGAAATCCAAATTATTTCCTCTCCCTGCCCCAATTCAAATGCTCTTCAATGATAAAAATTATATTAGAAAATGTAATCTCAGCTTAATACCTAATCAAAGAATAGGGCATCAACCATTCATTTCTTACATTATTATCAGTGATAAAGCCTGCACTCCAAAAATGTGCAGTTCCAAGTGCTTGACTGATGATGTTTGTTTCCTGATTATTCATCACAGGGTTTAGTTGCTCACTATTAGATCTTCCCTCACAATATCGCTTGTGTAAATGATCATATTTAATATTAGAACATAGGATAGCTTGCAATGAAATGATGTGAAAAAAGTTGTGATACACCGAATTTTTTTACTGTGATGAAGAGAAAAACAGAAAGCTTTCAAAAATATTTGTGAACAAACCAGAAATTGTTTCTTATGCCTTCCTCCCTGCTTGCCTCCCCCTCAGACCAAATGCACATATGCTGGATTTTACTGAAAATCAGACAGACAAAGGATTTGAAGGGAACACTGTCACACCTGAAAAAAAAAAAAAAATCACATGCTGGCTACTGCAAGGTGAAGGAATGTGATCCCCTGACACCAGCCCCTCTTGTCTGTCACCATTTCATCTCTCTCTCTGCACCCTCATCAAGCTTCTTTCGCTGCCCTCTGCAGCTTAGAACACCTTGCCAATGAAGGGCTGAACTGCAGCTCTGCAGAATGTTTTGGTTTGGGCAAACTGGCATTTTCTGACAGCGGATAGCACTCACATAACTTTAGGACCAACGTCCTGGCTGGGACGATGCTAGAAGTGGAAGGGTGCAGGAAGCCTAACCAGGGAACACTTTGATCAGGTTCCTTACCAATTTTTGGTGGGCTGCCACATCCCTGCAAGCATGGCTCAAGGGAAGGAGCTAGCACAGTGACCCTGGTGCCACCCACACATCAGAGGAAAAAACAGAAGGAAAAAATGGTGACCAGTGTTTTGGGTTTTTTTGTTGTTGTTGAAATCTATCCTGGATTCACAGTGCCATGAGAATGTGTATAGATACAGGAGCCAGATGGAGCAAACGCTGGTGTCTTTCAAATGCCACTACCGCAGGGAAAGGCGTGCATGCACTCACACACACAAACTAAGGGAGGGAGCACCAGCCTCAAGTGAGAAGAAAT
>JAWWEV010000083.1:47684945-47719909 GCA_035583235.1 Hafferia zeledoni
CTACCGCAGGGAAAGGCGTGCATGCACTCACACACACAAACTAAGGGAGGGAGCACCAGCCTCAAGTGAGAAGAAATAAGGTTGCTGTGGGAAGGGAACAGATTGCTGCTCTGCTTCTTGCACCTGAGCTTCCTGCCAAATTGTCACTCAGGCCAGAAGTGGCAGCAGAACTGCAGCCAGGTAATCCCTGCCAAGCCATCCCCAGCCAGCCTGAAGGGAGCCAACATGACCTCCTGCTCACCCCAAAAGCTGGCCAGCTTCCAGGTAGCCAATGTCATCATGAAAGAGTTGCTTCCCTGCATGTGCTTTTGTCTTTCTGGCTGAAATATGCCCCTCTGTGTTTCAGTGACGCAAGCCTGGCCATGGGGAAACAAACATTGGTACTGCAGGTTTTTCAGTTGTTGTTGCTGCTGACTGCAAAAAACAAACCCCACTATTTTTAAAGGATGAGTAAGTTTTCAAATGCTGGTGAAAAACCTTGCAAAGCAGCCTGAATGAATGCCAAAAACATGGATGATATTATTTCTTTAACCACACACAGATAACTGGATTCTCCTCAGCACTTTCCTACCTGCTTACTGCACACTTGCACACCACATGATGAAATCTCATTCTCAAACTCTGACAGAGAAGCAGCTACAAGTGTTGGTGCAAATATCCACCCCCATGAGCGTCTGCTGACAAAGCCATCCTTGTGAAAGTGCATTCTGGGTGCAAGCTACAGATGCCAACATAATGCAATGTGGAGCCATCTAGTCATACGCACCAAGTTGTTCATTATTGTTAGTTTTATGGTTATGAAGTTTTTTAATGGTGATTATGCTTATTTAGGTAAAGCTGAAGTGCTCAGCCTGGAAAGCACTCACTGAGTTTGAGATCGCATTGTGTAAGATGAATATGTCTTCTTACTCCCTTGTGAAACACCACTAGATTCAAGCACAATAAACAGCAACAGAAATAACTACATAGAAAAATGGAATTTTCCTGTCTAATAGCAATACTGAAAGCAGGGGTTTTCTATGCTTATGCTAGTGGAAAATGAATTCCATTGAAACAATTTGGATCTCCTTTGGCTCTCTTGCTTACATGGCCTAAAACCTCTCTTTCTGCATCTCGTTCTCTTCCCCTTCATTTTTCCCTGTAACTTGATGAAAGCAGCACTTACTTAGTTGATATTTCTTTGACACCATATGTGCAATTTGCACCAAAAAAAGGTTTCTAAAAACAGGCATTTACTTCATACTTCTTTTACAGTCAGAAGCATAGACTTAGATTTCTTAAAAAAAAAAAAAAAAAAAAATTCTAAAACTATGTATCTCCCTTTCCCAGCATAAATCCTAGAGATAATTTTTCTTTTAAGTCCTTAGCTTACATACTACACTCTATCTTGGTAATGTCACATATAATGGCATTCTAAAGCAAATGTTTTCTTGCTTCACAGTGCCTTTTTAAAAATGACAATTTGATGCACAGAGACAAAACTGGGATGAGGAGAGAGATTTCTGGCTCAGGTTTTATAGGGTTAGAAAAATTCCTACATTGCCAAGCAAAAGAGTGAGAAGAGAGGATTCATGCCAAATGTAGAGGATTATCTTCCAGAACCACGAGCACAGCTCTGGTAACTGCAGACCAAGCCCACACTGTTCTGGGAAAATGCATTACACACAAAGGAAGGTTTCTCCTAATAGAGCAGCAGGGGTTTTTTTCTTACTCTATCCTTCCTTTCTTTTTTCTTTAAGGACCTTATTTTTAAATGTCATGAAATACTGGGCAATGTCGGCTTTCCTTGGTCATCGGCCTTGCAAGGGAAAGCTGCTATAGCTATATTAGTTTGTAGGCCTATATAGATATATAAGAAGTGCTGTGTTATCAAGTGTTGTACAATGAACACATTTCTTTAAACCCACACAATTAATAATGGGCCTGGCTGAGTAGAAATATATTTTTTCATAAACAGTACTTTCAGCATAGGTTTGGCAAAGTAAACTTCATTAAGTTTATGACTGCTAGCCTAACTAGCATTAAGATTTTTCATGTCTCTTAGGAGACCCCAGTGGTGTTTATGTTGCAAGTAGTTTACCTTCATACATCTCTAGACTCAGTGCAGTCTAAACAGATATTAGCATTCCATAGAATTATAGTATCATAGAATCATAGAACTGTAGAATGGCTTGGGGTGGATGAGACCTTAAAGATGATTTAGTTCCAACCCCCCTGTCGTGGGTAGGGACAACTTTCACTAGACAAGGTTGCTCAGAGCTCCATTCAACTTGGCCTTGAACACTTTCAAGAATAGGGCATCCTGGAGAACAAACTACAGCTGTTGTCTCTGTTCACAAAGCTTAAGCAAAAGGATGTAGTGATTTTTCCAATCACAACACAGAGCTATTCACAGGATAGGAACAATGTTCAGATGCCTTTAAATCTACATTATACAGATTCTAGTATAGCCTTTTAGCACTTTTGGTATAGCTTATTAGTACCTTTGGCCTGTTAGCACCTTTGTACAATATTCCTGAAATGTTGTTTAATATTTCTTGTCAAGGATTCCAACAGATAAAGATTTTTAGTAAGGTAAAGAACATCTTGTCTGTAGAGAATGTACTTTTAGAAAAAAGACATAACAGACATATTGCTTGATATGACTGAGTCAAAACTACTCAGAAGATTCAGAAGCCTTGAAGCTGTTCCAGCAAGGGCAGAAGATGATGACGAAGAGGAGGATGAGGATGAAGGGGTGGTCTTCTGTGACCACCAAATCAGTTCAGGGAGGTGAGACTGAGGGAGGTCCCGCAGGATGGACAGCTTTAGGAAGTGGGTGTAACACATGATGTATTGTTAGATGTTACAGGATTAAACCAAAGCACCTCTGTAACACCATGTGCGTACTTTGGAAATGATTCTTGTGCACCCAGCATGCTATAAACAATGAGTACTTTTTCTTTCTAATACTCTAAAACAGTCTTAGATAGTTCTTTCTGGTAATTTTAGGCATCAGTTCAGATGAAGAGAGTTTCCACAGAAAATGCTGCATTTGGCTTAATTATATATAGGTGCCAACTAAAACCCAAGCATTTCCCAACAATAATGTAATTATTTTCCATTCCAGATGTGCTATATCTATTCACTAACTAATTCTGTGGTAGAATAATCCAAGCAAACATTCAGTTTTGAAGGACTTATTTTTGCAGAAGAGCAAATTGTTACGCACTGTAAGTAAAAAGGTGGATGTAGCTCCCAACCTTCTTTCCTGATGCACAAAAACTAAACAGCTCTCTAGGAATCAGCTCACAGTATCAGTTATTATGGTTATTATTCTGGCAATAGTTATATATTTATGTCTTAATAAGTGATACTTGTGCAGGACAAGAAGCAACACCACAATGCAAGGACATACCCTCATATCATTGAAGACAAGGACAACTCTGTAAGGCTTTGTAAGTGGCTGGTAATTATATCAAAGATGGGAACCTGAATCCAACGTTTGAATGAGGAGCTGAACTGTTTTGCTTTACAGAATGGTAGGAATATAAAGGAACATTTTGTCCCTTCAGAGAAAAGGCTTCACTTAGTTAAGATCTCATTGAGTTTACGGGCATCTTGTGTCATCATGCAAAAATATCCTTTTTGCTGAAGTCTTTGTCCTCACCTCAGTTAGTCCAATATGGTCCTGCCTAGATAACCTACTTCTCAGAAACTATTCTCCCAACTCTTAATTCTCACTTGCACCCACAGACATCCTGCAAATCTAGAGCTGGGCAAAAACTGGAAACTGTAGCTTGAGGGAAAACACTTTATTTCCAAAAATACTGTTGAATCATTTGGAACTGCAATTCAGAAATGTAAGAGCTTGCACACAAGGAAAATCTCTTTAAATACATATATATATTTAATAATTATTTTAAAATAAAGGAAATTGAATTCTTCCAAACAATCCTCCAAAATTCTCTACCTCTCAGTTCTCCAAATGACCTCAGACATGGTAACAATACAGTAAGTTTTCCTCAGTGCAGTAAACACTTCTTTAAAATCTGCTTAACATGTGTGCACTCCATCAAAACCTTGACAGTTTTGAAATAGCAAATTATTAACAAAAATTACTCCTGCAGGAAAAGAAAACTTCCATTTCAGTCCAGGACCATATTTAATTCATCAGTCCATTTATAGCCATCTCATTCTCTATTTCATCCTCCTCTTGTGTGGTTAGGAAAATAGGGTACTGACAGTTGTGTCAGCAGTTTGACTCTTATTAGTTTTGCTGCTGAGTAAAACAGCAGCTGTGATCCCTTCATGATCACATCCCTAGCTCACCTTGGCCTAGTTTAGCTTGCCAGTATTAAGTCTGGTGTTAGCCCCAGCAAGGTAATTAATTTGACACTCGTGGTATGCTTTATATTGCAGCTCTTACAGGATAATGCTCCAAAGCTGTGTGTCATATTACATCCCTAGGTGTCCTCAGGTGAAGAGTGTGCAACGCAAGAGTGACCCAAGAACAGGCAGGTCAGTGTTTACTCTGCCCCACAGCAGTGTACACACAAAATGAAGCACTAGCATGGTAGCAAACACATACACACATGTCAAAGGGCTGGCTGGAGGGAGGGACCCAGGAATCACACTGTCATATAATTAGCAAGCTCAACACTGTTATATATTGCATCTTTCTTTTATCTTTGACAGGCTATAAATTCATCTGCCTTGGGACTAACACTCACTTCCCAACCCACACTTCCCAGGAGACCAAGCTATGCTATGAAATAACTTCCCAAAGACATCTTTTTCCTCCACCTCTGTGTAATTCCATCTTCTGCTCCCACAAAGATACAAATCCAATCATGCACCAGGCTGATATCTTGTAAGGCCCTGGGCTGGACCCTCTGCCCTCTGTTCAGGCAGAACAGGGGTGGCTGAACTTCTCAATGGGAAAAAAACAGTAGCTGTCACATCTTCACTTATTCAGAAAATAAACACATATTGGTTGCATTGGGAAATCCACAGTGAGGGAGGTGTTTTTTCATGAGCAGCAGAAAGGAATGCATTACATCTGTGTGCACACACTACAGCTGAAGAAAACCCTTAGACCCAGATATTTTAAGGTGAAATGGGACTACTGAGAGCCATTTCTCTGACCTCCTGCATCACATTGGTTTTCACCCAGTAATTCCTCTGATTAAGCCAAATGCTTCATGATTAAAGTGTACTATCACGTTAATAAAGATCTCTAACTTTGATGAAACTTTTTCAGAAGTATAGAGTCTTCTGCATTTCTTGGTCATCCTTGCCTTTGTTGTCATGGTTTTTTGCTTTATCTGCAGTTATATTTTTAGCACTCTGTACAGAATGAAATTTGATTTGCGCTTTTTAACCTGGCATTGAACAATGGGAGCAATTTCACAAATGCTACATGACAAAGGGCACATCAGCTCCACAATCCTGTTCACAACTCCAATTCTCAGCATATAAAGGACAATACAAACATTTTATATGTAGGCTGAATATTTGGGGCAAAAGGATGTGTCACTAGCATGTACACAATCTAAGAGGCACTATCCCAGACCACCCAAACCATTATTAAATCCCATCTTTCTGCTTATGGTGTTACACTCTGTTTCACGTGCATCTCTTTGCTTATAATCAGAGATATGTATTTCACAGATTTGGTCCAGTCCATATGGTCTGCATGTGTTTGTTTCTAACTCTGTGGTCTTTCAGCTGGCTGGTAGAAAAAACAGTCTTTGATTGGAACCACGTGGCTCAAGTACTCTAGATTTTTTCTGTATGTCATATAGCTAAAACCTTCAAACCCTGCAGAACCAGCCTGTAACAAGCCCAGAATTCATAGCAGATTTGCCAGCTTCTGTAGGTTTTGATTTTTAGGAAACTGGAGTAAACTTGAGAAAAACTTTAAACAGCTCCTACTTTATTTGTGCTGCTTGTGGAAATTCTGTGATGCTGGTGATTGTGCAATTTATTTCTTTTGGGACCAAGCAAAATCCAAATACTTAGAGTCTCCTTTATGATTTAAAACTATCGAAAAATAAATCTGCCTGAATACATCCATTTGGGTTAAATTCTCTCCTGTGCTGCATTGTGAGGTTTAATGTGTTTAACCGTATAACTGCAAAGAGAGACAAGCACTGCAATACACAGCACTGCCTGGGAGCTGTGCAGCTACTTGTGGGACCACAGAGGTCCAACAACCGTTTCATGACATTTAGAAAAGGCATTTTGCCACACACACAGTACACTCAAGAAGATTAGGTGGTCCTTGGTATTTCACCTCTGTACATGTGCTCCAACAAATTGTACTGCCATTGAACCTCACAAGTAAAAGCTAAAGGGGAAGGAAATTGCTCTTCAGGAGGTTGCCCCTTGTGCCAGGGGTGTATCTCGATTAAGTGTGCAAAAATACATCCCTAATATATGTAAGAGGTCAAACTGCCTGGAAACCCTTGGGAAAAAATTCCCTCACCTTTCACTGTTTAAGATGAGCTTCATTCGCATCATCCTGCTATGAATAAAAGCCTCAGTTTCTTACAGTCCTTGCCCTAAATAATTAGACAATATTTTAATTTTTCTTTGCGCTGCCTGTATACTCAAAAGAGTTTGTAGGCACCTGTCTGTCAAGTGGGTTTTGTTCCCTGGCTATCCACTCTTTTGCTGATCTCATTAGTCCGTTTGATTGACAAGATAGTGCATTTTGTTTATGGTTATTATGGAGATTTATAATTACTGTTAAAATTCCAAAGTTCATCTTTTTCCCCGATGCCACTGAGACATTTAAACAACAGCAGTGATTAATTTAAACCAAAAAATTACATTGTTGTTCCTTGTAAATCCAAATATCTTTTACTCTCATTTAATTATCTCAGTGACTTGTAAATTCCCTGGAACATTTTGATCAACCTGTTGCTATTGAGAGAAGTTGTCTCTTTCTCCAACCATTTCCTTGGGTCAAATTCAGCTCACACTGACTGCAGAACACATCACGCCCCTTGGGCAAAGAAAAACTTTCATTCTTCAGCACTTAGCATAACTCACAGGTAAATAGATTTTCAAATTCTGTATATAACTATTTATAAATCACTTATTATTACTACTCACTTCCCATGCATCAGGACCAGTTATTTGCAAGTGTATGTTCTCCTTACATTTACTCACATAGAGAGACCTCCAGAAGGATGAATTTTTATCAAGGGAGAGGAAAGTATGGGTTGTCCCAGCATCTCTCTCCTTGTGATTTCTGGCACTGCTTACCAGGTTGTTGACCTCTGTGCATTGTCCAATGCATCCACTGTTTAGAAGTAAAAATAATAATAGAAAACCCCACCTGACTGGAAGTGCAAGTGAACTACAAGAAAGAAAACCCTTTAAAAAGACAGTGTTCAAATGGTGATGTTCTTCTGTGACGTAACTTTCAAAAGCCATACACTTCATTCTAACATGTTGAAAGAAAAATATTTTGCATAAAGCAAATTAAATTGATTAAAGACAAAGAGATTATACAGCCATAAGACATGAAACAAAAGTTATTTATCCAATCAAGATCATATTATGCTTTTAGTTCCATTTCCCAGATGGTCAAGAAGGCCAGTGGCATCCTGTCTTGTATCAGCAATAGTGGCCAGCAGGACCAGGGCAGTGATTGTCCCCCCATACTCAACACTGGTGAGGCTGCACCTCCAGTACTGTGCCCAGTTCTGTATCCCTCACTGCAAGAAAGACATTGAGGCACTAGAACATGTCGAGAGAAGAGCAACAAAGCTGATGAAGTGTCTGGAGCACGAGTCTTATGAGGTGTGGCTGTGGGAGCTGGAGGAAATGGGACTGAGGGAGGACCTATAACTGCACTCTCTGTAAAGGTTGTAGCAAGGTGAGTGTCAGTCCCCTCTCAGGTGACAAGTAGCAGGACAAGAGGAAATGTCTTCAAGCAGTGCCAGAGAAAATTTAGATTAGATACTAGCAAAATTTTCTTCACTGAGGGGGTCATCAAGCACTACAACAGGCTTCCCAGGGAAGTGGTGGAATCACCATCCCTGGAAGTATTAAAAAAATGCACAGATGTGGCACCTGGGGATAAGGTTTAGAGGCAAATATGATTCTATACAATTCTATGATTCTATATAAAGAAAAGACATTTATACATTCTGGAAACTGGTAGAAAGTCTCCAAGAGACTGAAGACTGAGAGAAAATCTTCTTCCCACACTGCAAGGAAGTGCAGTAACTTGGTGTGGAAAATTATGTCACATGTTTATCTGAGTGATATTGTCCCACATCTGTGGCCAGAGTTAAACCAAAGGACAGAAGTAGTCAAATCCTCCGGAAACACTTGATAAATATGAATGAACACGTAATGATAAAACAGCTCAGGTGACCAACTTCAAAGATTTATCTTCAAAGGATTCATCTGGGCTACCAGTTATGAAATATCTGTCTACCTAGATATGAAAATGGTTTTCTATTATTAAGCACAGGATGAGAAGTTATTTAACAGTTACAGAGCCTCAAGCCAGAGAAGAGGGTAAGTTGCCAACAAGAATGTCAATTGGCAGTGAGTCATGCTGCAAGAGATGGGGAAAAGAGAGGAAAAGAAAGTCCAGCAAGGAATTATATTTAATTCATCCCCGAGATGAAGGAGAGCAGGCTACATATTGCACCAAACATTTAAAAAAAGAATAAATATACAGAAAGGCTTTAATCATAACATAACTTCAAGATCTATATGCTTTCTGACTCTAGATAAATGAAAATATACTATGCTAATTAAAAGAAGCCTGTTTTGCATCTATTCTCTCTACTTGCTAACCCCACCTTGTCCAGAGAGAAAGATTTCCAGACTCAATATGCATCTATAACTATTGCAGACAGACAGCTTGGAGAACAGAGAACACTACCATCTGCCTCACTCTCAAGATATCCATCCCAGTGTATTTGAACCAGGAGCTTCATGAAGAGTGATGAAAAGAAATTCAGGGCTATCTCCAAAGTGTAATTTCAGGAATATCTAAAAGGGGGTTAATACTGGTGGTTTGCTTTGTGAATGTGATACCAACACAGTAAGTGTTAAGGCAGAAAGTGTGTTACATATCCAGAAAGAGTTCTTTCCTCCCCAGATCACAAGTTTGACTCAGTGGAAAATGTGAGAAAAGTCTACGAGGTGTGAGGCCTGAAAGATGCTTGCAAGTCCTATCCTTCATAATTCATGCACGCCAGCGAGGTCACTGTTTTATGGGTGCCTACAACCCATTTCTTGTAGGCGTCTTCTAGTCGAATCAGATGGTCAACACAAGCAAGGCAAGCTGTCAGGCACATGCTTGCTTATTTGCTTTATTTTGGTGCAAGTCTAATAAAAATCATACCCCACCCATGCACCTTCTTAATGTATTTGTCCTTAAATGGCATTGTTGGCCTTACTGCCACACTGCTCTGTGATGATGTCCTAAAGAAGTCACACAAATCTGCTGAAATCAAGAAATCTGCTTATGGAGAAACTGGCATCAAAGCAGGACCATAAATCATTACAGAATGCCTGCACCTTATAAAAGGAGAAGGGTATATGAAGTAGCGTGGGTATAAATATTTTTGCTTCTGAAAGTGCAACAGTGGATTAAATTCTGCTTGCTAATATTTGTAAGAAAACCACATAAAAACTTTTCTTACAAAGATAAATGATGACAAAAAATTCCTTAGATTTTAAGTCATCCATTACCCACTGTGTCATGTAAGTGCATATGTGTTAAAGGCACTGGTTTGCTTTCACACCTGTTCTGCCATGATGCTCAAGATGTTCTTCAGGGACACTTTTACAGTTACAGAAATATGTCACAAAACCATGCAGCCATAAACCTTTTTATTGCCTTCTAAATTGTCCCATTAGAGATCAAATGGGACTAAAAAGGAAAAAAAACTCTCAGTGTTTGCGACGTCCACTGACTATGCATTCCCGTGAGAGGAAGAATGAGCTCATCTTTCATCAGTTTCAATAACTAGACACGAGCTCTGGCCACAACACTGACATTAGAAGATATTGACAGTCAGGTTTCCTTGCATTAGCCAGTATGGAGGATGGTGTTGACATCTTCCAGCATCCTCACAAAAGGGTGTTTTGTTTACTTTGGTTACATCAGCTCCACATTCTGAATGAGATATCATTCTCTTAAATCAACAAATTATATACACACTCTATGAGATGGAGGGAAAATAATTATATTGAAGGTGAAGAGATAAAAAGAATATGTCAGAGATGACTTCAGCATCGATATAGGAGTATAGCTAGCAGACAAAAGCCACACATGAGGTAAGCAAAACGCTGAGGGTTTGGGCCTGGAGCCAGAAAAAGCCTTGGTGGATGTATCTTTTTTCAATAATGAACTCCCACCAGAGCCTACACTTTATGAGCCTGACACATCTAAATTACATTCAGCAACATTTAAATGCTGAAATAATAGGATAAATTCAAACCAATTAGAGAGCATATGGAATATTGCCTTCCTAATGGTATGCATAAGCATCTCCTGTCAGATTTATCAGATTAAAGACCCCAACTGCTGGCAGCGATCAGATCCACAGTGATAAATGGGCACAGGGGTATGAGCAGAGTTGCATGTGATCTTTGAGGTGGGTCTAACAGAGAAGGAATCTGCATTGCAGTTGGAGGCTTCTCCCTTTGTTTCAAGGAAGCAGGGAAACTGCACTGAATTCTCACCCCAATCAAAGGCCATTGTTTTACCAGGTCGATGCCTTGGATGAAGCACATTCTTCTTTTGTTATCTGGGCATTGCTATCCCAAGATGAATGCCCCAAAGAACACCCCAATTAACCTTCAAATGACAATGAAAGACTTTCCTTCCATTCCTCCTGCACAAAGTAGTAACGATCAAAAAAATGTCACCTTTTAGCAGAGACAGAAATGCTAAATCCTGAGAATAAAAAAGGTATCTAAAGCTCCTTAAAATATCAGAAAGCAGAAAACAAAGAACCAGCAAAATCATAAACCCACCAGCCTAAGGCAAACACTAAGCATGAAAAATTTTTGCCCAAATTGCTGAAGTTTGGTAAAATTGCAAGCAATTGAAAAAAAAGGGGGGGGTATGTTGCCACCTTGGTGTTTGATAATGATAGATTTTAAATAAACCATCAGTGATGTAGAAGTCCTGTTTTGTGCATGTTAAATCAATACACAGCTTCCAAGATCCTTGAATGTGAAGTCTGAGATTGTCAGTTCGGAGTTTCAGCCCCAAAGGATTGCAGTGAAGTTAAGTTAGGGCAGGTCAGCCTGCAGATGCCCAGCTGAGGATCTGGTGTGTGCAACTTTTTTAACCACTTGAAAATGCCCTACATGTGCCCTGTGTGCCTACAGATTTGATTTAAGATGCACTGTGCCAACTGAAATGCTTCCAGGTGTTCTTTGAGTCTCTGCTGTTACCTGCCTGCTGAGACACTCAGCAGCATACTGAGGTGCTGTCCTACATATGCTGTCAGCATTGTCTCAGCCCCAAAGCCTCTGAAGAGAAGGTGCACCCCAGAGAAAAGGCCCTTGTTCTGTGGAAACCCTTAGCTGGTGGAATATCCCCTCATACAGCAGTAACTCTCTAGATCACATTGGCCCTGCCCTGGGGAAGCTGTGTACGTAAGTCTCCAGTAGCATGGACTGGAAAGTATTCCAAGTTAGGCAGGTAGACTTATCAGGAAATCATGCATCCTTTCCTCAATAGTGGCACTAGCAGAACTACTTGAAATATTTAGGATCCTGGCACAGATATGATAAAGGACCATTTAACCTGCCCACAAATGACTTAAAAGGTGGCCAGTAACAAGAATGCAATCCCCCGCTAATCCTTAGTTCCCTCTTCTACAATATATTTCCACCTGTGTTCCTTCATCTCCAACCTTCTTTTTACTTCTCATCACTTTCAGGAAGTACCTTCTCCAAAAGGCAATCCAGCACCAGGATTTTAAGTAAATGCAGTCTGGATACTCTTGGAATTAAAGCTTTTTCATTTGTCACACAATACTTGGTTATTTTCTTTTTGTTCCTGGAGGCATCAGATTAAATGATCCATTCAGTTTGAATTTAAACACATTAACCTAACCGATTTTTGAAAATGTTATGATTGGCAGGAGCCTGGCTTTTCAACATTCATGATCACCATTGTTCTACACTATTACCTGGGGTCAAAATGAAAATTTAAGAGTACTTAACGAAACCTATTTTTCCTGCAGCCTATGCACTTGGAAAGTGTCATTACATCTGTTTCATGTTCAGAGAAGCAACAATGCAACATGATTAAATACTGGCCCATTTCAATCCCTGACTGACATAAAACCCTTCTTCTATTTACGTATTTCATCTGGCTTCCGCATTTAGTCAAAGAATAAGTGTACAGTCAGCCATGTAACTTTCCCTCATGTTTTGCCAATGCCTCACTCTTGCATGCAAGACACGTTTGCTCCAGGAACAATTTTCTATTGTCTCCAAAGCCTCACTCCCACTTCTGGCAATAGGGTCTAAGCACAAGGCTGAGATACAAAACCTCTGCAGCAGGCAAAGTAGATAGATTCCTAGAATTCCACTGAACTGATGCCACTATGCCCTGACTTTAAATATTCTTTTTTCCTAATATTAGAAGGTGGTGATTAAATTAATTGATGACTAGTCAAAACACAATGTAGTGCAAACAATAAAGTAGTTTCTGTTTGTTGTTTTAATTTCAATACCCATAAACAAGTTTGGTATTTGCTGAAGGCTCAGGGGAGTCAAGAAATAACAAGCAAAGTTTATTTCTTTTGATCACATTGTAGTCCTGCTCTAATAAAAGACTATGATGTTAGAGGTTTCAGAGTGACCCATCACCTCCCTCCTCAGGTATTCTTATGGATTCAGGTTTATCTCTCTTGCATTTCTTTTGTGCTTTGGTTGGAGGAACAGGAGAGGAATTTCCAACCTCAAAATATACCTATCAGATGAATCTGAGATAAAAAGAAAAGATCTTTTGCAGCAAAACATGGAGTAGGGACAGATGAAAAATGTGTAGCTCCACTTAAAAGAGCAAAACTAATAATTATCACACTACTTCCTTTAATCTCTCCATGTTGAAAAGCAAACATAGCATGTTATTTTCACACATCAGAATTTGTTTTTACCGCAACTACCAACAACAGTTGTTGATAGAAAAGGGGGCAAATTAAGGTGACTTTAAAAGCATTCCTTCCTAAAGAGCCATGGAAAAGTTCCCAGGGCATGAAACTGAAATAATGCCCTGCCATAAACTCTACCTCCAGACTCAATAGTAAAATTTGATGAGAGTAATACATCTGCATTCTAAAGCAGCAGAATCCAGTCTGTTTGTTTTCACTCACTCAGAAAAAAAAAAAAAAAGAAAACAAACGCTGTAACCTAGCTGTGCTTGTACATTCTGCCATGTGAAAGTGAAATTTCAGAAAATCAGGATGACTGTACAGCCAAATAGGCAACAAAATCAGTAACTTCTTTATGCCTGTTGCCCAAATATAAAGACAGTAAATTAAACTTTTATCTGTTCTTCCTCTCATTTAAATTTCATGGCCACTGTGTCAGACACTGTGGAGTCTCACCAGCCTCTATTCTTGTGTGCATGAGTGAGATCCACTGTCACAGAAATACAGCACAAGTACATGTCTTCTCAGATGCTCTTGTTTTTCTCTGAGACACACTGCTCTGGCAAAAGGCAAAGCAAAGACAGTGTCACGCCAGGCAGTGCTGAGCACAGCTGGCATGGAGCACTGGACAGGGAGCCAGCCCCAGAGAGGCAGAGCAGCAGACCCGCAGTGCCAGCATGGCTGAATTGTTGCCCCTGCCCTTAAATCTCTCTCTCTCTGCACTAGCGTGTCCCAGCCCTCCTGCAACCTTGCAGGAAGTAGGATGTGTGGATACCAAGGATGCACATACTTTTTTCACTGCCTTAGATTAGCATGCCAGGACCCACACTGTTAGAAGAGGAGCAGCTGAAGCAATCATAAACACAGTAAGCTTCAGGATCGTTTATGGGAAACAAAGCAGTCTCCAGACTCAGAGGTTTGACCCCAGAAAACTGTAGCTGTGTATTTACTTTTGCATTACCCTACTTTTCAAGCACTCACTCAGAGCAACTCTCTGGTGAAAGAGGTGACAACAGAGTGGCCAGGGTGTCACTAAGCCTGTTAGATGTTTGCTCCTCCAAACCTCTGAGACCAACAGGGTTTGTGCAGCACAAGCACATGCACAGCGGCACAGTTCTTTACACGGAATTGGGGATGAGCATGCTTGACATTTGACATGTGGGTGGGAGAGCTGAGGCATACATCTCAGAGAAAACATGCAGAAGATCGTTTCAGAAAGCTGTGGCCCAGTGAATAAAGCAGATTTAATCACCCAGCTGCTCCTGGTTTGACTCTTCTCACTTTCAGCTGGCTGCTACACAGTGCCCCAAAGGCAATCCTCTCCCCTGCTGTTCCAGCACCTGAGATCCACACTTGCCAGGGAAAGAGGGCCCTGGAGACCTGCCCTCTCCTGACATCACAAGGATGGGCCACTGCACAGGTTGCCTTCTCCACCTTGAACCCTGTGTAGGCAGGGACAGCCTTTGCACCATTTTGCAAAGTTCTGTCACACTGTGTTGTTACATTACAATGTGCAATCATCAAACAGTTTGTTCAATTCCTTCTTGATTAAATTCAGCTTCATTAAACCTAAGTAATGTCTCTGTTTAGTTTTAATAGCAACCATATTTCCATTCTAAGTGTCTTTCTGAACATCAGCTTCCCCTTTCAGACCTTTCTGTGACCTCAAAGCATATCATGTCCCATCCCATTTTTATTTCGTTTCTCATTCTTTTTCTTTCCACGCAGGCATTTTCCTCCCTATGAACTTTGTTGAAGCATCTCTCTGGTTCCTGCCTTTTAGTATCTCCAGGGGTCTGATTGTGAATGCAGCCCTTGAAGCTGAATCAAACAGGCACCTTTGTCCTGAGATGATGGAAAGTTAGCTCCTTTGATTCCTGTTGCTATTGCGTGCAGCGGATAAAAGTGGTAATGCTTAGACAAATCAGCTGTTTTCCTGGTGATTGTATAACTCTGCTCAGGTTCCATTCTTACACAAACATGATCTTTCTGCACAGACTACCTACATCGCCTAATTATCATTCCTTCAATACATTAATTTGCATTTAACATACAGTGGGCACACTAACAGGCTACAGTGCAAATGAGGGGGAAGGGATGTCAAAATGAAAACCTATAGATGCCTAAAATAGGCAGAGGAAGCCAGAGTAAATGCAGCTTCAGCTCTCCTCACTGAGCCGACAGGCGCTGAGCACAAAGGTGAGCAGGCAATGCTACCTGTCTAATTGCCCCTCAGAGATTACCTCCCCCTCTCTGTGCTCCTCACTCCTGTAACCTGGTGAGCCTTCACAGATACCCTGTGTGAGAAATGATTGCTTTCAAAGGGCTGGAGGCTTTAGGAAGGGACCCCATTTTAATGACTAGATTTCTGACAGAACAGGAAATATTGGAGTAAATGGAAAACAAAGGCAAGGCAGAGTTCAGCGTGCCAGGTACACACAGGTTTAAGCAAGGGAGCTCTGCCCTCCTTTTCACTCATCAGCACATCTTTCCATCTCTCTTAGAGACTGTCCTTGAATTCTCCTTACATGTACGTTTGTACCATGGGAGAAGAGGGAAGTTTACTTTAAAGCCATTTTAAAGGCGCTTTTTTTTTTTTTTTTTTTTTTTTTTTTTTGACACTTTGAGCCAACAGGAGTCTGCTTTCTGTTTTGGATTGCATATATAATCCAAAGGGGATTAATGTGGTGCTGATTGCTAGGCTAAACTGGATCAAAAAATGTTAAAGCATAATGTACCCTATCTAATGTTTAATAATAGCTGTAGTTTTAGAGTACTTCTGTCATTTTAGACTTTTTATTCATTTTAGTAGCAACGGAGTCATTCAGTGTTAAGATTGTTCCTACATTACCTTGGATGACTTTCATAAAAGCAGAAGATTTTGTAACAATATATCAGTCTTCAAAGCAAGGAACTGCAAAGACTTAGAGCAAATTTTGACCACAGCCAAGAGGGATGATATTCTGCACCATTTCCTTACACTGGAGTAAGTGTGTTGTTGGCATTGAGGGTTTTATTTGTAGGTGAAATAAAGCAAATCACTTCGTTTGGTGAATAGTTAATAGAGAATCTGCAGAGAAACCAGAGAGAAGATTTTTTCACAAAGCTGGCTCATTCCATGAGTTGGCTTACAGCACAGCTCCTCAAGCCTATATTAACAAAGAGACAGGGAGAGCAATCTGGAGGGGGAGAAGTCTATCAACTACTGACTGTGTGGGTGGGAACTTAAAGTTCCCTTGATCAAAAAATTGCGCTTGATCGAAAAATGTCTTGCAGTTACCCCATAGGTGAGTATAACTGATATAGGAAGCACAGGTCAAAATGAAGGAGAATCTAAATATTTTTTTTAGTCATGACTGATCAAACAGCTTTAATCATTATGTTTCAACCTGACATGATAGCAAAGAGAACAGACCTCAAATCTGAAAAGCAAGTATTTACTGCTGAAAAGTCAATCCCTCTGTCACTATCTCTGGCAATAGTATCACTATAATTATGAGTTTAATATCTGAAATTCGTTGATTTCATATTTGCATGCATGTATGCTAACTAAAATTAATTAATTTTAATTGCATACACCAATTACAACATCAGGCTCATTTTCCAACATATTATTCCTCGCTGATTACATATCCTCTAAGATTGCTTTAATTTTTCATTTTGTGCTTTAAAGTCAAAGAATAATATGTATTTCTAATTAAGCTCACTTACATATCTCACTGCTGATTAAATCACTATTTAATATTTTATAACACAAGCCACCTTTAATTTCCCCCACAGAGAGAAAAAGCCTTGCAAACTCTTTTCTTTCTCCCCTCTGTTTCACTGACCTTGCCAATGCTGTGTCGCTACAGGCAGTTTTCTTCCATCTTCACAGCAGAATGCCAATGAACCACCTTGTTGACAGACATTCATCCCTGGGGGGGCAGGCAAGCACCTTCCTGACCACAGGACCCACTCAGAAGGGAGCAGCAACCTGCCACCATCACTAGGAGCAAAGGAACAGACACTCAGGAGAGGTTTTTAGCAGTGTCTTGGGAGATTGCAGGTCTTGCTGAAAGTCTCTGGAGCTGACACATAAGGGCTCAATGTTGAGAAATGAAGAGGAAAAGAGGATCTCCTCTCTCTCCCAACCAGCACTGCAGAGTGAAACTTGCCAATTAGTCCTGACCCACAATTGCATGGGTAAATCCAAAGTCTGACCAGAATTTGGAAAACCATGAGAGTCCCACAACTGCTTCTGCATGCCCTTGGATATTATGCAACTTGGGCTGTACAAGCTAAGGAGTGTCCTTTCAACAACATCATTCCTGGGGTAACACAAAAGAAGAAGCTAAACCAGATCAAATTCTTAACAAATTTGACTTCTTAACAATGAAAAGAAGAAATTAACCCAGAACTTGACCCAAACTTTACTGCAATTAATGGGAAACTCCAGATCACATTGTTAGAAGAATTATTATTATACATGTACTTGTGTCAGTGGGATAGATTTGTTAAGTTCAGTGCTGACTTGGGCTCTCAATGAAAGCAAAGCATTCCCAGTATCCATGTTTGTATGCACAGTTCTTCTCCCTGCCATCCCTCCAAGTTATGCAAAAAAAGGTAATATTTACCTTAATGACTTGTTAAACTATACTTTTGCAGCAGTTAACTCTTTTTTAGCATCTAATTCATTGGCTAGAGACTCACTGGCCCAGATTCATCACATCTCATTCTTGGTCTGTCAGCAAGGCACTGGATGCCTCCCATAGGGAGGGAGAAGGAGAGAGGAGTCTCCAGAGCATGGTTCATCCCCTCTAAGCTCTGAATTCTGCTCTCCACTGACTACCAAAGATTTGTCTGATTCTCTACCATCTAAGACTAGTTAAATGTGCCACTGTGGTAATGTCAGGTCAAAAATCAGGGTAGGATGCCATAACTGAGAGTTTCTGGGAGAAAAATCACAACCAGAACACTCTATACACCAAGTTTCTTACTGAATTAAACTAAAAAGTAGATATTGGTGCAATTATTTCGTGGTGTCAAAACAGGAAGACACAATCAAAAGAAAAATACACTGTCCAAACTCTTAAAATATTATGTTTCAGGGAAAATAGAAGACACAAGTAAGAAAAACTGGGACAGAAATCAAAAGAGTGAAAATTCTCCCCACCCCACCAAAAAAAAAGACCCCAAAAAACAGAAGGAAGGATGTTTTTAAAACATCCTTGTCTCCCATCTCTCAAAAATAAAGAAGTCATTTATATTCTCTTTTCTTCTCAAAACTAGATGATTATTCAGGCTGCATTCAAGATATAGGCAAGTACTGTTGCTGTGTCCAATTGGATAGCACAATCCTTCCAAAGAAAAAATGCACTCTCCCTACACTAAGACTGATGAGCCATCACACTTTATCAGACAATAAATAGAAAAAAAAAAAAAATAAGGTGTGGGGGAGGTATCTAGTGTTTGAAGCTATATTGTGGATATTAACTCAGGTCCCTACCAGAAGTCCCTTTAAGTTTATATGTTACCATCTAAAAATAGTGATATTAGAATGAGAAGGTAGCCTCAACTCAGGCATTGGTTGGTCTGTCATACTATCAGCTGTGAAATGGGGCTCATATTCCTCTACTTTCTTCAGAATAAATTATTAAATATATGTGTCATCTCAGGTAATATAGTAGAAGAGTCAATGTTGCGTTTAAAATAGAGAAAAAAAATATAACCAATTGTTCAGATTTCCTTTGGGTTCATTTCCTTCTAGGGAAAGAAAGGAAGGATGGAAGGAAGGAAGGACAGAAGGAAGATTTTATTTATAGGTTTATCTTAACTTGTCAGAATCAGTGCAATCCATATATTTTGGCATACAGATTTTTTTAAGTGTATAGTTAAATTGTGAGGTTTTTTGTTTTGGTTTACCATTAATTACACTTTGCATGTTGCCTAGGTGCGTGTGTATCTCAGAAGACAATATGAAATAGGATGGGCTTAATTTTCTTTAGTCTAAACAATAAGCCTCTACACACAGCTAGTGACCACACCACTTATGTTGACAGTGGGAAGAGATGTTCAAGGGGACAATTTATCTTCAGTACCTTAGACCTGTGTCTTCTATAAATGCCTATTGAAAGGTCTCCTCCATGGACTACAGTAAGCCCAGAGAGGCATTTTTTGACAAAACACTTAAGGTTTAAATGCTGCAGTTAGGTAAAATATATCCCATGCTCCTTGGGAAAAAAAAAAATTACTGGATTATCCAGAGTGCAACCTTTAGGAGAGGAGAGAGAACTATTTCTTGGAAGAGGAAGCATCTGAGTAGAACACAGAATCATCTTGAGATGCTGATGACTGAATATTTCCAGGGCAATGGCAATGCCCATGGCTGGATTTTTTTAATCTGAAGAATAAATTTTTTTCTAATGAACCAAAAAGAGACCCTTAAAATGATCCATGTTTACTTTATGGCAGGAAACAGCAAACAGTTTGAGGGAGGCAGAAGATGGCTTGTGATCATATCCCATATGCAAGGGAGTCTCACAGAAACAAAAGGACTCTTAATAACCAATACTGATTCACCTTTCCCTAATGTATGGGCAAAAATGTCATCAACATGCTGGTCAACAGTCTGAAGCAATTAGCCTTACAATAGTCTGCTAAGAGAATAACACAGCATTCCTTTATTTATCCAAACGTCACATCAATTGCATGTAATCCATGGAGAGATGAATGGATTTAAAGCAACAGGGGTATGAGTTACAACAGCTTCTCTTGTGGGTGTCACTCCAACGTAGTACCCCAACATTGTCTTGGCTTTAGAAGTTACTGAGGTGGCTTCACACCTGATTCTCCACCTCCACCCATCTTTGCTGTTCTGTTATGCTTTCAGTCACAATTTTATTTTTTATTTTTTATTTTTTCTCTTTTACCAGGCTATTAAGAGTAGCATATCACAGCAATTATGAAAGGTTTTTCTGTTTTGCTGCATTAAGGATGATACAATGTAGAAAAATATTTTGAGATAGAAATCATTCACCTAAGAGCCTTTCCCACTATGTTTGTTTCTGTCATTAAAATGCGATCATCCAGAGGAGTGGAATAGAGTGACCCACAAAACCCTCTTGATCTCTCCTAGGTGAAAACTTTGCTAACAGCAACTAGATAACACTTCTCAATTAAATGGTGCATAAAGGCAAGGCAAGAAGAATATATGAAAATCCTGTAATATCTAATTTCTAAAACTACATTCAACTGAATAATAACATGGCATAAGTATAATCCTATGAACCTTCCAATGTAATTGCTATTTGTGTAATTTATTACAAAATCCAAATGTACTATGGGAGGTTGAAGGGCTTTAGGGAAGAGGTGAATTTTTTTCCTAATTTTAATCCCATTACAGGTTTTTCTTTCAGTCTGTATATTTATAAAATATTCATTACCATAATTTCCAGGCATGTGACCATCATAAGAATGTTTTTATGGTTAAATGTTTTTGATTTTTTCCCTAGTGAGAAATTTCTACTGAGTTCAAACCAGGACATTTGGACAGAGAGCAAGCACCCAAATATCAGCCCATGATAAATTACAGAATTTCAGTTACTCCCTGTAAGAAAATTTGAAGGCTTTGAGGCAACTTTTATCTAAGGAAAAAAAAAATGCTTGTTTTGAACTCCTGATGTCCATCTTAAATAAAGAGCTGTTTTTTAGAGCTACCTTTTTTCTCCATAAAGCTTCAGACATCAATGAAGGTGACAGAGAAATGTCCATTTCATGGAATATGCATGGCTGTATAAATAATAAATATAAGTACTCAGCAGTGTGGCATACATGAGTCATACACACAAAGCAGTCTCACTAGCAAGATAAAAATAACATTCTAGCAAAATTCTGAACAGAAATGTGAACAAATGGATTGTTAAACATTTCTCAGGTACACAAAGCAAACAAAAACCCCAAATCATGAAAATTTAAAATTACCTCAATGTCATAAAATCATAGAACCATTTAAGTTAGAAAAGAGCTTTAAGATCACTGAGTTCTATTTTTAATCCAGCCCTTCCAAGTACACCATTAAACCATGTCCCCAGTTGCCACATCTATACATCTTTTAAATACCTCCAGGGATGGTGACTCTATTACTCCCCTGAGCAGCCTGTTCCAATGTTGATAATCCTTTCTATAAAGAAATTTTTCCTAATATTTAATCTAAACCTCCCCTGGTGCAACTTTCACCTGGCCAGGAGGCCATTTCGTCTTGTCCTCTCCCTTGTTACTTGGGAGAAAAGACCAACCTCCACCTCGTTACAACCTCCTTTCAGGTAGTTGCAGAGAGCTGAGCCTCCATTTCTCCAGACTACAAAACCACAGCTCCTGCAGCCACTCCTCATCAGACTTGTGCTCTAAACCCTTCACCCACTTTGCTGCCATTCTTTGAATTGCTCCTTTTCCATTGCTTGGAATCCAAAGAATTATTCTAAGAAAAGCAGTCCAGTAAAAGTGACAACATGAAGTTCCAAAGTTAATGTGTGTCTGAAATTTCAGATCAAATGTTAGTTTTAGAGAAGGGCTATTTGCTTCCCATTTCCTCTCCCAGTAACAATTGTAAGAAAAATTACTGTGCATTTGAAGTCAGCCTTGATCCTCCCTCTCTGCTCCATGACCATCAGTAAATAATGTTTGTGCAGAACTAATTAGGTCTGTTACCATATCTTAGTAATTCCACTGCCATCCAAGTATATATTGACCCAGCACAACATGACTGAGTCAGATACAGTCTCTTGAGGTTATCTGATGTATCCTTTTAATTAAAACTCAGAAAACACTTCTAATTATAAAGATACACAGAAAGGAGCAGAGTCAAGATCTCTTCATGGAGCTGAGCCCCTTCTGGAGGATGAACATGAGTAAAACAAGCAGTAGAGACATATTTTTGCCACAGAAGTCAGCAGATAAAACTCTGAACACATATGCAGCAGATCTGATAAGTTAAAAGGTGACACTTCAGTATTGTCACTTTTCAGAATGGAATCAAACTTTCAGAGCATATGTCCTAAGTTCTTTTCAAGAAATATCCTGGAGTGGTTAACAAATTAATTTTGTATTAGGAATGTTTAGCCGGCATTGTATGATAGACATAAAATTATTTATGTGGTCGTAAAAATATTCTACACTCATTGTTTACCACTTAAAGAGGAAAGAGAAAAAAAGGAAATCATTATATTCTGTATGCTGGCAAATATATGGAGTCAATCTCTTTAACAAATTTGTTACAGTTTTGTCACAACTGTCAAAGAGGTCAAACAATAATGGCATTTACAAAGTTATGTGCTCTGGTAGAAACCCACAGAAATGCCAGTTAATTGTGAAGGATCCTCAGAATAGCCTGAATATTAGAGGATCCAAAGACATACAACTGCCCATTCCTTTACTGTTTAGTCTTACAGTTTCTGTCAGTGGGATATTAAAAAGCATATTATTTCCTTCCTTTCTGTTATGACAGAACTATGCTAAAATAAAAATAACAAAAATCCAGAAGCATGTTTTGATTTCAACCAAAACATATAGATGAGCCATACTCAGTCAGATGAAAGTTCTCTCTTGATCATTCTATGACACTGAACAGTAATGCATGAGCAGGTGAAAATATAGAAACCAATACTAGCATAATCACAAAATAATAGCCTTTAGTCTCTTAACCTCTGGATGGAAATTGAATGCAACATACAGTAATACAGCAGTATTAGTAGACAAACTGAATAAGTTAATTGATTTTGTCTTTTTTTTTTCTGTATTTGGAAAATGCAGTGATCTCAAGCATCTTCCAGAATATTGCAAAAGCTCCCTCCTTATGGCAAGACACCAAAGATCTTTCCTTTTCCACCTTGTTTTCCTTTCTCACCTTGTTTTCCTTCCTTTCCTTACAGATTTTTTTGTTAGCTGCCACCAGTAAAACTGCTTAATTAGAAGCAAGGTTTGGTTCTCTTAACCAAAACAAAAACGAAGATATAACCTCCAGAGCAGTTATTGAACAGAAGCTTCAGTGAAAATTCCCAGAGGACACATTGCAAAGATCACAGGCAGCTAAACCTTATATTTAGTGATAGACAGTTTGATTAACTGAGTTTTCACACAGTGTTGCTCCTTTTTATTATTCTAAGAGAGGACTATTTCAACATTGCTTCAAATGACACTGTCATTCCTTTCCCAAGAATCCCTTTGCCCAGCATTCTTCACCGTGTCTGCCAACCCTCTGAGTCCCAATGCATTACTGTCTGACACACAACCTCTCATTTAGATTGCCATAAGCAAGTACATTTGGTTTCCTGGTTTATAATCAGCTTGATTCAATCCCCTGTGTGGGCCATTGACTTAAGAGTTGGACTCGATGATCCTGGTGGGTCCCTTCCAACTCAGAATAGTCTGTGTGATTCTGTGATTATTTTCAGTGTTTGTGTTACACAGTTAAATACAGAGGTTACTTTTTCTCTCTTTGGATTGAGAGCACCATAATACAGTTCACCAGCTCGGGAATACTGATACGTGCCTCAGACTCTTAAAGACTTCTACTGGAAAAATATACATAGTTACCATTCAAAAGACAACAAGATTTACTTCAATGGAGATTTCCAAAACATTACTCTTTTGAACACGGAAAAGTCAAAAGATTGTGTTTAAGAAGAGTTGTTACTGGATTTTTGGAAAAGACCTATTTGATCTGAACACCTTTGTCCTGTTACTATAACGGTTTACTCATTGAACTACATAAAAGTGTCAATGTATAATGCATTTACTTTTAGACTAGACATTCTCAGTGGTGACATTCACTTCCTTAAGAATTTTCGAAGTCATTACCAATTCCTCCCACAAGAACCTTGATAAAACACAAGGAGAAATTCAGGCAGATTTGACCTTGATGAAAACAATGCTGGTTATTTTTTCAGGTATCTGCATATCACAGCTTACTATTGTACACAAGTGTGTTCTGTAGACAGATACTTGTTCTGTAAAATGCAGTTTACAGTTTCTAGTCATTTTATCTCTTTCAAATGAAAAGTTTATTTCCTGGTATATTTTTCAAAACACTCATTAAAGGGGGATGTGGGGCTCAGAGAGGAGATTTTAAAACTTCATCAACAAGAAGAGACTTTTTCCCACCATTTGTATAATTTTAATAATTTACAAAAAAAAAAAAAAAAGAAGAAGAAGGAAGGAAGCTAGGAAGCTGAGGCTTCATATTTATTATACAGGGATTGGATAATTATATGTCATCAGATCCTAAATACTAGTGTTGCACTGGGGGTCCTATCACAGCACTGGGCAGGAGTAATGCCAGTCATACTAGAACTCAGTAATTATATCTTCTTTAAAACTACTGCTTCAGAAACGGCAAGGGATAACTGAAGTCTCATAGGCTTCTCTTGAATAAATGAGAAAATCTAGTGTCACAAAATGGTGAGAAAAGGGACACATGTAGTTTGCTGTTAGAGTGCAGGATGTGAACAGTAGCCTCAAAATTTAACTATTTTTTTTTCCTCTCTGTGAAGTATTACACAATTAATCTCACAAACTTGGTTTAATTGTAACACTGTAGTACCTACCTAGCAAGCTCCCCTCCCCTGGAAATCAGTTTATCACGGTGGCTACCATAACACAATTCATCAGAATCAACAGAAAGCGAATGCTCTTGCATGAAAATTAATGAACAGTGGTGAAACAAAAGGCATCTTTGTTTGTTTGTTTGTTTGTTTGTTTTGAAAGCTAAAAATAAGATATTGGGATGTCTCTACTCATGACAAAAGAAGAAAAAAATATTGCCTTTGTATTCAAACTCTGCTGGAGTTTAAATACCCTTCTTCCCCATGGTCTTTGGATCAGGCTATACACAATCATCCAGGATTAAAACCAATTATCCATCTGCAAAATCCTTCAACTGAAGAGCATGGATTACAAAAAGCTAAGATGAATGAAATATCCTTGTTTTTCTGTTTTATCATTTGAATGAGACCCCCTTAGAGCAGGTACTGAGTGAATGGCACAAACTACCATAACCTTGAAGAAAGATGTTATCTTTGTCTCTGCTTTTAGGGATGTAGACCAGTCCTTAAGGTACAGATGTAGATCCCTCATGCTTAATAACAATTTACATGATGAGGTCATTGACTTTAATGTTCACAGCATTAATGCTTTGAAGTGGCAAATTTTCACTCAGACATAGTGGGGAAACAAAATAGTATCCTAAACAGCTCTAAGGGTTAAAACTGAAGTGTTTTAATAAAATCACACAAGACCATGCTGCTTCTCGAGGGGTGTTTTGGTGCCTGGGCAGTTTAATACCCTAGGCAAGCTACAGTGATCTGGGTATTAGATAACTTGAGGGTACAAAATCCAGGCTTTCCCCACCAATTCCTAACTTTCCGAGTCTCTTACGTATTTTACTGTGTGTCTGATTTAAATAGTGACACAGCAGACTCCACCTGACTTCAAAAATTGCTCTGACACTGACATGTCCTCTCAATGACATGTCCTCTTAAGAGCTGGACAACACAGAGGGCAGGGGTTACTACCACTCTGCTATCCTAATTCTTGATTTATTTCTGTATAAAATGTTATTGTTATTGAGACTAAGACTGAATGTCATGATCTGGAAAGGCTGTAAACTGAAATGATTTTGTGTAAAGATTTTTTTTAATGACCTAGTAAAATCGATTGAGTCTCATACAGGTCAGCATTACATGATTTGGCAGAAATGTAAAACCTGAGTAAAAAAATCCCATGGAAACAAGAATCAAAGTTGTTTTGCAAGCAATGCATTTTTCTTACTGAAGGCATAATAGCTACCCTTAAGGTTTGGGTATTTTAGTTGATATAGAAAAGGAGAAATAAAAAGAACAAAGAGAGAGAGAGTTGCTTATGCTTTTACCTTAAAGAACAAGATTAATGATGTTCAGTGAACAATGAAATGAAAACATTCAGTTTGGTCCAAAATACTATTTACTGGTTACCAGCAGAGTTAAGCAAAAATGTGATCATTTTTAAGATTTCAAAGAGGATGGAAAGTGAAGGTATACAATATTTTTAATGGTGTTTTTCCTTTAGTTTTGGATCAATTAAACCATTTTATTTTGCTATTTTCACATGTTTACATGTGAACCTGTTTGGTTTTATTGGAAGACAATTTTAAAAGTAAAAGGTCTTGCAGATTACTCCTTGCCTTAGCCCTGTTAACTCATTTTCCACTTTTAAAATGTCAGGTGGGACACTTCAGCTACCTAAAACAAATTTCATTTTTTTATTTATGTAACAAGGAAATTTTCGTAGTAGAGAGTCTTTTGTAAACTTCAGCTGCAAAACATAATTTTTAAGTAAAACACTATAGCTGAAGAGTTTTTGGGGAACACTTTAGGAGATCACAACAAAAATAAGACACATGCCGTCCCAATAGCTCATATTATGTTGAATACATAAAAACATTCTAAAGACCACATGGAGACTCTATTAATGGTGTATTGTTTAATGCTTGCTTAAAACATATGTCCACCTATTGTTTAGATTCACTGAAGTCTTTTGAAAATTCAGATGTGCTACACATTTTTTACCTATTCTCCTTCTTCCCTAACATTCTTCTGAAGAGGAGAAGTTTGTTCTTCTGACTTAATTTATATTTTCCATGCTTTCTACTTAGAAAGGACAAATTTTTGAATCTTGTCAGCATAATAAATATTCTCTTTGCTATTTGTGGGTGCTCTGCCACCTAATAATACTATTAGGCATTATGTGAGAAGGAAAAAGAAAAGAACAATAAATTTCATAAAGTTAACTTCACTAAGTTTAAAACCATTCATTAGAGGATTTTCATTCTGAAGAGCAATGTGGGACTAAAGAAACTATTGTAAATATTATCTTTGTATATGCTTTCAAAACAAGATAAAAGTGCATCTAGATTAGTAATAGCTATAGGGATCAGGTCAAGGATATTTCTTCAGTTGTATTCTGGCTCCAGCAAAAAGCAGATGCCCAAGAAAGACTCTAAAGAACAAGGCACATAGAATGGTTTGAGTTGGAAAAGGTCTTAGAGAGTATCTAGTTACAACCTCGCTGCCAAAAACAGGGACACCTTCCCCTAAACCAGGTTGCTCAGAGCCCCATCCAGCCTGGCCTTGAACACTGCCAAGGATGGAGCATCTACAACTTCTGTGGGCAATCTGTTCTGGTGCCTCACCACTCTCACAGTAAAGAATTTCTTCCTAATATCTAATCTAAACCAACCCTCTTTCAGTTTAAAGCCATTCCCCTTTGTCCTGCCTTTACATGCTCTTGTAAAGAGTCTCTCTCCATCTCTCTTGTAGCTCCCCTCCCGTAGTGGAAGCCACAATTATGTTACTCTGGAGAGAGCCCTCTCTATTCCAGACTGAATAATCCAAATTCACTCAGCCTTTCCTCATATGAGAGGTGTTTCATTCCTCTCATCATCTTGGTAGCCCCACTCTGGACTTGCTCCAAAAGGTCCATGTCTTTCCTGTGCTTGTACGTGAAACACTCTCTGAATGTTCTTCCAGCTTTGAGTCCTTAAAGACTGTAATTTCTGTTTCTTACTGTTGAGTTTTTTGACCTATGCTAAGATCTCCCTCTCTTTCTAAAGATAATCTCAGAACAAGTAATTTTATGTGTATTGTGCTTCCTCCATACATCACTTTACACTTACACTTAATTTCATCCGCTGTTAAACCTAGCACACAGCCTCATAAGGCTCTCCTGAAATTCTTCTCAGTCAGCTTTCTTTTTGTGCTGCCTTAGTTTGCTTTAGTACAATCAGAAAAATTAATCATAACATTGTTCAATACCTTTTCTGGGTAACTGATACAGTCTACAGAACATCAGTGGTAACTTCCCTACCTCAAAAAGCAGTGATTGAACTGCCTTTTGGAAATCCAAGTATTATGTTACAAATGTATTTTGTCAACTGGAACTCTCTGTTCACATAGCTGTTGACATGACAGTTAGTGAGGTGGATCTTTTAAAAATTATTTGTATTTTAAACAAAAACCAAGCTCATGGCTCCAAAGTGAACCATGGATCTTTTAATTGTATTAGTTTCCTATTCTATTTCCTTTTCTTTTGATTGGTATAGACAGATTTACATTTCTCTCTCATGACTGACATCCTGGAGTTCTCACGAACTCTTCTGGAACCCTTTAAAAGTCCTTAAAAGCTCTTATAAGACTGATATCACATTTCCCACGGTCCAGGACTCCTGCAGTTTTAGACAAAAGTCTACATACCACAGCTCACAATTCTCCAATTTTATCCCTGACTTCCATTACACTTTTAGGTCACCACTCACTCCAACAATTTGTTCCAGAACCTCTTCTTACAGACATTTCAATTCCATACAACAGTCCTTGATGTGTCTTTGACCAAGATGGCTTTGGCTCTGAGCTCTCTGCCTCTTTCCACACTGCAGGTGAATGCATTTTTCAGCTTCCTTATGTCTTTGACAGGTAGTTTCCTAGGGATCTATGTAAACTGGAGAAAATCCTACTGGAATTAAGGAAACTTTATATAAATCTGTACACTCACACACCAAGAACCAGTTTGGCCTCCAGAATTGTGGGGTTTGCTGCTCACAAGATATAGAGGATTGCTGTATTGCATGAGAGTTTGCGTTCAGATAGACCACTCCATGCCTCCCACAGCAGTGATTGCATCAGCTTCAGGTGTAACAGGACCTAAATGGAAGATAACTGCATGTGGACCAGAGAGGCATAGAAAGGGAGAGGAGAAAAAGAAGCATAATCACCAATGTTGTGTAACTCCAGGTATTTTTAACTGCTCTACAGATATCCAAATCCCTTTTGAAACTTTCTGAGCTCTTGACCTCTCTGACTTGCAGTGCCAAAGAATTTTTCAGATCACTTTTTGAATGAAAATGCGACTGGTGGCCAGAAGTGTTACTAAGCAGAATACTCACATCAGTTAAAATTCAATAGATACAATCCTGCTGTTTAACCATTGACAATATTTCTATTTCTTTTATACAGATATGTGGCAGCAACATTTCTCTGGAGCAAGGCTAAAATACAAAGGACAGACTTTTGAACATGACTTCTTAGAGTATTTAGCTGGAAATCCCTGGTTCCTTATAGCACCTGCAGATCTCAGCACTCCTTTTTACTTTCAGGTTTTTTCCTAAATCTAACTTTGCCTTCCCACAGGTGAAACATTTCATCTTAGATATATTCATTCTGCTTTTTTACAATCCATTAGCTTGCTTTCTATCAATTATCAACAGGCTTTTTACATCTTTTAGTGCACAAGTCAGTGCAGAGGAAATGTTACTAAAATTTCTAAACTGGGGAGACATCTAAAAGAATGAACAGAATCTCTAAGGGAAAAGCACATTTAAGGAATGCTTTTGGAACAATCAGAATTTGACCAAACTGATAATATAATATAGATACAGCTGCTATCTTAGGACTTTTAATACAGCAATGAGCACATGAATTAATTTGCTTGATCATACTGGTTCAATCTAAGGATACCTGCAATAATTTACATAATTCCCATCTCCTCTGTTTCTGTAGGCAATTTAGGACAATGTGCAATGCTTTTAATCAGTCTTTTATTAGTATCCTAAAAATGAAATCTTCCAAAAAAAGGTTGTGAAGCAACCTAAACTCATGTACAATTAGCTTAGTTTAAAAATGTTTTCTCCTAATGGGATTATGCTCTGTAAATGATCTTGTTGCTATGGCAACTACCACAAAAACCGCACCATGTTTTCGGTTCGATAGCAACTGTTGCACCTGTGTACCAGCCTTTCTTTCTGTGGTTTATGTTTTTGCTTCTCAGACTGGAGTGTGAGAGCAAAACCAAAAACTGTGACCTAGAAAAGTTCAGGCATTGTTTCAGCTACGCTTGCAGGTACTATTGTTACTAGTACTTCTCTCATCATTTTCTTGGGAGTTACGCTCAAATTACCTGTATTCATTACGCTGAAAAAAAATCTCCCAAAACTATTGGGGGGGATATGTGTACATGCATCTGCAGGGGAAGTAGGGAACACACGCCTTAGTTTGCATGGCATACTAGCAAAATGGGTACATAAATTGCACAATGATAAAAAATTGCCTTACTGTTTCAAAAAAGGCAGAAGGAAGCCGTGACCAGTATCAGCAATAGGCAACAGCAAACAATTCTGTGTGGCTACATAGCTATCTATAAAAACAATTATATGAAAAGCCTCTCTCGAGCTTCTTTCCACTCAAGCCAAGCAGGCATCAAAAAGTTATCTTTTCCTTACCCTATATTCTCTTGAGAGTTGATGCTGGAAACACAAGGGAATGAGGAATTATTTTTAATAATATTTAAAGTAAGGTGAGGTAAAAATAGCTCCTTTTTACTTATAAATATATGGTTGAGTTGCATCTGGAGTCGCACTGACTTAAGTGACAGAAATGAATGTCAAGCTCAAGAAGTAAATGATGGTGATGAGGAAAAAGAATTTACATGGTAAAAGTAGAATTTACTGCTAGAAGAGATCAGGTAGAAACCCCCAGAAATATATGTCCATTTTCTCACCTAACCTTTTCATGAAACAATTTCAATTCCCTCCTAAAGGAAGAGATGATGCTGCCCTTATAATTGTGAGGGGCAGTCAGACACAACAGCGATGGATGCTGAGTTTGAACACAAATAATATTGAGTTCTGTTCCTCCAGTACCATTATCCTTTCTGCCTTATCAAAGGCTTATCATTCATATACTGTCTCAACATAAAAATTATGCCCTTTTATTTTGCAGAAAAGTAAATGCAAATCAACATGTTATTTGCAAACTGAAATCACTAAACAAGGTGTATAACAATTTTTCAAAAGGCATCCTAGGCAAAAGAAGGTCAAAACCAGCATCTGATGAAGTCTGAAAAGAAATGCTTTGCTGGGTATAGAAGGATGACCAGCCTATTTGGAGAATAGCGAAGAAGGCATTACCAGATGCTCCTCAGCAGAATACTGCATAATCACCTGTATTGAAGAGAACTGATGGGTTCAACACAGTTAAAAGAGACATTTTGTCTATGGGTGTTGACAGCCTGAAAGTAAAATCTTGTCACCAAAGTGACCTCTCAACAATAGCTCCACCTGAACAAAATGCCTTCATATTCTCTCCATCATACACAACATGCTCCTTGCCCCAGCTCCACAGTCACCACTTTCAGTCAGCAAAACTGTGCAAGAAGTTTGTCTTTCCCTATACCTTCTTCCCTTCACTACCACATAGCAAGATGTTTTGTTCTGTCTTTTCAGTTAATAGATCCAAAGGCTGCAAAGGGTCATTATAAAACAAATCTTTTGGAATGCAGGTTATCAGGGATGTCTGATCTGTACAACAACACTTTGGTATCAGTATTTCCTGAATCAGACTGATTCCTATTTCAGTGTTACCACTTCCTGTTCTTTTCAGACAGTGCTTAGAAAAGATGAAACATCTTCAGTTTATGGCAACAGATTTTGATTGAACAGCGTTCAGTTCTCAGCTCTACCTCAGATTTCCTTTGTCATTTGGAAGACTTCACCCATCTGTGCTGCTGTGTTTTCTCCTGCCTGCACTACAGATTTTCTGCATGCCTGTGCTTTTGTTTTGCATGGCATAACCAAATCATAGGCATGTGTGGGACTTCCACATGCTACTGGTACAAAAATTAACCAATATGTTTGGATTTGTAGGCAGTGTCCCATCTTAGAGGGATAATTTGTTCTTCTGCATGAAGACACAAACACCAGCCATCCTTGCCTTTCTTTTGTATAATTCAGATTCTGCTGCTTAGCTGCACAGAGTATATTCCTATTGTCAGAAAATCAGAAACAAACTCTTTTCACCACTTCTACTCAAGCAACAAGCCACAGGACCAAAGTCTTGTAACCTGAATTAAGCCCTACCAACAAAAGGGAAGATAAAATTGGAGATATGTGATTATCTCTACTTTTTGGTTCACTTCTGGTCTTTTAAAGCTGATGCAAAAGGTGCTTTCTGTTACCTGGAATATTATCTATTTTTTCTCACTATATGTGAGAAATAAAACATAGAGTAGTCCTAAAAGAAAACCTCAGACTTCAGTAGCCTGAGCTCACTGTAGATTTTCATCTACTGACTGAAGACCAGTGTTAAATTGTTAAAAAATGTATAACTATGAAATGACAGGTATAATCTGTGCAAGTAGCCATCCACTTTGACATACCAGTCTGATGCTGACAAAATTCTCAAATGACACTAGAAGGGGGTGATCTGCCTTACCTTACACACAAAACATGAATCCTATTGATTAACCTACACTTTTGCACACTGTTATAAAAAAATTGCCTGAGATAGCAAAGTATCCACTGATTTATGGGCAATAGTCATCATCTCTATGGTGACATACATTAAGACAGCTAGAAAACTATTTGTTGCCACAGATTATTGCTCAGTAGTTCCCAAAATTTTTAGACAATAGGGGACATTGGCAAATCAGGGACATTTTTTGACTGTGAACTTTTGCCAAAGAAATGAAAGAGAAAAAAAAAAGACAAAGAGCAGTTCAGGACGAAGAAAAACACTGCATGCTGGGGTCATTAAGTTTTCATTCTGTGCATTAAAAAATAATGAATAAACTAGAATGTAAACAGTGATGAATAGAAGAAAGAGCGGTTTGTTTTAACAATTCTTATTTAATTCTCAGACAGGACATTTTGTTTCTGAAATATTTAATTTAGAAGTTCTTGATAGTCTCTTCAGTTACCAAATACCAAATTCTAATTAGATCATGAGACTTAACTAGATGGACTGAAATGCCACAAAAATAAAGGTTATTTAATCATCAAAGCAGTAACAGTTCCACTCTGAAGAGGGCTCTTGTGTAGTTTGCTCAAGTTAAATCAAACTGTAGTGATTCTTGAAAACAAAACACTGCAAGATCAATATTCACAATCATATAAGCATCAGAAAACCTTTATTTCAAGCATTTTCTAGGACATGGGACAAACCCCTCACTTCATTGCTCAGTCCTGCCCTACTCCCATTTTTGCATGTATTGAAGAACACACATTAGACTTTAAATCTCTCTAAGGAAGAGATGGTTCTGCAGTATCCCAGGCTCAGTGCTGTCACCACTGCCCCCAGCAAGCTGTCCCCAGCCTGCTTGTGACCAGGAGCTGAAGGGAGTGTCCTGCTCACATAAAAAGACCATCCTTGGAAATAAATTACTTATGGCACAACACAATTGAATCTGTTTCTGAGGTTAATCCATAACGACACAGATGGCTGGTTTTGCCTGTGAACTCACTGTGTTAAGCAAGTGCTGATCTTCCTGGGAGTGGGAAGTGAATCCTGCTGACTCACCAGGGCAAGCAAGGGGCTGGAAGGAAGATTTGGAATGACCCTGAAAAATGAAAGTCTAGGCCAAGAGGCCCTCGAGGATGCAAACTCAGGGACATATCTCGAGGCAAAATTTGCTTCATAATAATTATAAATGTAAGTGAAGAGTCACTCCATAATAATATTAGTTCTGACAATCTGAAAAACATGTTGGCTATGTTAACAGCAGTCTGAGAAAACTCCCAGGCAGGTGCCTATATGCCATCAGTATCTATCTAGAAGGCACCAATAATTCAAAATGAGCACAGAAGGTAACAATATTATTTTGGATCCACAGGGAACTACAGGAGATAGTGTAGAAGAGTGAGAAATAAACTTCATAAGCCTTACAAGTTCTGCACTGTCCTCTCTTTGGGAAACTATTCATCTGGTTTGCTCTAAATTCTAAGCATTGATTATCACATATTCAAATATATATTATTATTATTATTTTTAAATTAAGGTTCTTTCAGAGAAAAGGCATTTTTACTTTCCAGTCATGTGAAAAGAAACTCAAAGTGTTCCGAAAAGGTAGGCTGGACCTATGTGAAATAATTCTTCTACAGGAACTACATCATATGGAATCTGATCAGAACATTAAGATCCTCATGCCACTGTGCACTGTTGTAATCAGCTCCAACTGTATGCTATTTTACTCTCATAAAAACAAGAAGAAAATTAACAGTATTTCCATGTGTATTTTCATTTCAGAAGCACTGGAATGTAAGAAAAGTGTTCTCTAGAGATAGATCACTACAGTGTCACTTTTCCTACACTGTGACCTTCCTCCCTTATAACACAACCAACACTAAACTCCTCTTTTAAGACAAAGTTAAAAGAAAAGGACAACTGCAATTGTTGACAGTTCTGTAATTGATCTCTGTCAGTCTCGAGTCTGTAGAAAACACCGAATATTTATACCCAGTGGAACCAAGTATTCCACAGTCCAGTGCTGTTGGGTCTGGCTTGGAGCATAGGAAGATGTTTCTAATCTCCTGTCCCAGGGATAGTATAGCTCTCTACATGAAGTAGAAAAGCTTACAGGCTGTTCTGTATATGCCTGTAACCTCTCCTTTCTTGCCCATCTACCCCCTTCAGTCAAAACTTTCCCATTTCCTTACTTTTGTCTAAAAGAAACTCCTTAGAAACAACTGCAAGGACAGTCCCATATGGAAAAAAAAAATCAGTTTAATGATCTGGGTTTCCACTGGGAGCCAATGTTGTCAGGAAAATCTTTACTATCTGAAGAAATGGTCCCCTGACACCTAGTTACAATCCCGTCAGGAGAGAATCATCAGTATGAACAGCTCTGTCCAGCCCTGACTTCTGGGAAATGTGGACTCTGGATCTTCTCAAGTGGTGCATAGTAAGCAGAGACAAACAACTGACAGGCACATGTTCCCTCAATAAAAAGGGGGGGTGGGGGGGGGGGGGGGACGGTTACTTATCTTTCTGC
>JAWWEV010000083.1:47723452-47748164 GCA_035583235.1 Hafferia zeledoni
TGCCATGATCTAGTAAATGGACTAGAGATGGACCAAGGGTTGGACTTGATGATCTCAGAGGTCTTTTCCAACCCAATAAATTCTATGATTCTATATTACAGGAGTTTTTCTATCACTGAGGCAAGGTTATCTCAATTATTATATAAAAAAATAAAATTTTCATGTTCCTGTGTGTCTTTCAGACTCAAAAAAAAAAAAAAAAAAAAAAAGATATCTCTTGAGTATTACAGCTTCTGGTACTTTATATGCTCGGCATACTTAGAGAAGTACCTGAAAGAAATCCATTCAGTGCCAATCTTCTTTTCTGAGTATGAAAGAGCCATCTCTCGAGAAAGTACTCCTATATTCCCAGACTAGTTATTTCACAGGAAATAAAAGATGTAAAATCCTAATCCCTTCCACTCAATGGCACATTTGTATTACAAGAATCACGTTCATGGTAAACAGCTTTGAACAATAGTTAGAACTCGTCCCTAGAAAGAGAGGGTGAAATAGGACAAGACACTAAAGATCAACATGAGGCTCAAGAACCTGCACTAGGAGAAAGATTACAGATGTCCGATCCCCAGGAAGTATTCATAGGCACAGGACCCTTCTTGAAAGATGGATAATTCCCTGAGTATATTCTGTATCTGATGTTTAGGAATCAAACCTGGTGTGACTGATAGGACAAGTGTTAGACTTAGGGAGAGGTGACAAGAACAGAATAGATTTGACTTGTAATCTTTGTGGCTGAAGTGGATGGAAAGGAATGAGATAAACAAAGCTACAGAAATTCAAGACTATCAGAAGAAGAGGAATATTAAATTAAATGAAAACTCTATAGGAGTGGAAGTTATTCAAACAGCATACAGAGTTAAATGCATATGTTAAATGCAGTTAAAATTGGACAGACCAGATAATCGCCTAGAAATTAAAAATCTAGATTAGAGACCCAGCAACTAATATTTTATATCCCTGAGTTTGTGATAGTAGATGGAAAACAACAAATTTAGACTATTTTAGTTAATAAGAGAAAAGGTTTTTTGGTCCATTAGTCTCACTGCAAAGATAGAAGAGACTTTTAAATAAATTCTGAAGATAAAAACAATTAAAATATATGCTAAGTGAAAAAGGAAATGTAATAGTACATGGTCCTGGACTGCATCGAGCTATTATCTTTCTTGCTAATTAATCTGACTTTTTACATAAAGGAAATGTTATAGATCTCATTTGTTTGGACTTAATTAAAGCATCTTGCAAGGAAATATGGGAAATTATTGAATGAGAGAAAATTCATAGTAGTAAAATTATTATAACACCTATAAAAGTACTTTCTAGAAAAGACAAGAAAACCAATAATGGAGAATGGGTCTTTGGCCAACTCTATTTCACATTTTCATCAGCAACTCAGCTATAATAAATAAAAGCACACTGGTGAAATCCAGCAGTGATGGTAAGGAATGGTAAAGACTGCTAAGGACTCTCACATTGTCTTGGAAGATCTGGATGACTGAGAAACAGATATAAGATGGGTTGAAAACAACTACTTTGAAGTGCAAAGTCACAGATTTCAGGACAAATATCAATAATTTTAACTGAGGTTTTGGAGTTCACCCTATGAAGACGAAAAGAAAGAAAGAAACATAGCAGTTTATTTCAGGATGATCTACAAGCCAGCAACATACTGCTGTTGTGAGAAATGCAATCTCAAGTAAAATGCCTGCCACAAGGCATTTCCTTGGAGTTAAAGCAAAAATAACAGTTCTGCTGAAACATCATGTGAAACTCAGCTCTGGCCAAACACATTTAAGAAGTCAATTCAAACTGGAACATGCATGAGGATGAATGACAAGGAAGGTCATCATAAGCATGAAAAATTTCTCTTATGAAAAGAAAGTGAAACAGTTTGACACATTCAGTGCAACACATCTTACACCGTGGAGGGGCAAGTACAGGAAATGAGGAAGAGAACAAAAATGCAAGTTATATAAAGTTGTCACAAGCACAGACAGGTAGCCTGCAAGGCTGACATGATTAATACAAACTCTGTTATCAGACAGCACACAGTCTGTCATATATTTGATTACCTTTGGGTTCTCAGCACAGATTACCAGGTGTTTGTAAGGAAGGAACAGCTTCTCTCAAAGTGAGAAAGAATATCATGCTATTGGAGTGACAGACAATTTCCACTCTCCTACTAGAGTTCACCTAAGCACAAAACTGCCTCCACAGCAGTTTCGTGATAAGTTTACATTTAGAAATCTATTCTCTCTCCAACTGCTTCCCTTCTTGTCCATTGTGCCCATCTGCTACTTGTAAATCCAGCAAGGATTTTTAAAAAAGTATCAGGATCAGAGAAAAGGGTTTTTAATCCTGAGGGTTTACAACCAAAGAGGTAAAACTAAAAAAAACTTCTGTGTTTTCCTATGCCAGTGAATCTTATTGGATTTTGTCCAGAAATAAGTGAATATACTCAATACATTGTGAGAAAGCAGCACATTGATAAGTTAACACAAAGAATGGCTCGAGGGGAATCAGCCTCATCATTACACCTCATTTGTGTTCTACCTTTGCTTTACTATTTATACTATTTATACTATTTATCTTCCATATTCTTAAAAGGCAGCTGTCAAAAAGAAACCAAAACAATCCCATGTCTGTTCACAACAGGCAACTAAAAGCAAATACTCAGCTCTGTGTGGGATTGCTTCTGGTTAGTTTCCACTAGAAAATGCCACACACCGCAAAACCTTATAATGACTAATTAGACAATCAAGAAGATGCTGGAGTGTGCCATCCTCCAACCCAGCTACAACACCAGGAAACAAACACCAAAACAGAAATAAAATAACACATATCTCCAGAAACTGTTAATGCAGCCCAACAACACATTTAAAGGTGCCTCCCTCAGGGAGTGTCAAGCACACCTCTAAGGCTCTAGGATGAGACCCAAACTGTCTGTCAGGAATGACAGTGGCAGAAATCAAAGAGACTTCGGCATATTTGGCCCATTTGGTTCCTCTCTCACTTGACCTTTGCTGCTGCTGCTGCCTTTGCAGGGCAATCCCATTCAGTGCATTGGTGGGTGAATAAAATAAAATCAGCCTACATTCTAGCAGACCACAGGGAAATTAAGGAGCTAATTTTGAATCACCCTGTTTACAAACAGTGGCCCAGTTTACAGAACTCTTCAGGGAGTTGAACTTTTAATGACAGTTTTAAATACAGTGAAACAGGTTTCAGAAGGAAAAGCAATAGTTGTCCAGAGACTGTACAGTGTGGGTGGGAGCAAATGGCAGTCCTATAAAGAATGCAGCAGCTGCTGCCAGCTTGGCATAGTTATGCAGTATTTAGCATATATCACCCCTGAGGATGATTATCTTTCTGTCATGAGCATAAAAGACAGATAACTCATGAGCCAGCTGAATCTCTTTCTCATAAGTGCTAGGGAGGTAATACAATGGTAACTCTTAGGAGGTTAAATATATTTATTCTATCAGAACAAGCTTTTATTATTATGGTATTTGAAACAGACAGATATTGTCTGAAATCCTGATTTTTCATTTCTCTGTCTGTTTGGGTTAAGCTTTTTATTATATCTGCATTATGCTTGCCACAGTAGAAAGCAAGAGTAATCCAGAAGAGGCAATGAAAAGAAACACTGGATGAGCATATGCATTTCTTCATTAGACTTTATGGTGCAAGGACATGCACCTGTTTTCTTTGGGTAGCTATGTGGATGAAAACCTGACCAAAGAGGACATCACTAATATAGACCATTATTAAGAGCTCTGTGTCCTACTCCTGTGGTAAAAGAGCAACAAGTAAGAAGTTTAGAGGTGGAGAGGTACAGTTTCTCTAAATCCCTCAAAAATATCTCTCTCTTCCCACCCCCCTCACCACCACCCCCATTTCACAGCAATGTGGATGTCTAAAAGAAACAAGAGAAAGAGTTTACACTGTCATGAGACCCAGACCATCCCACACTGAGTAACACTAACAGATCAGCAGGGCCTAGGGCAAATAATTGCTTTCGGACTTGATTAGGAAATACTTGATCATTTCATGGAATTCTCAGAAGCTCTGGCCCTAAGTAATTTTTTTCAGTGAAATATGAGCAACTCTGAGTCAACTCTTCACTTGTTAAGCTAAAGCAACTTCTTTTGACAAAGGATGGGCAAGGTGCATCATCAGGGAATTAGCCTGTATCAAAGATGATGCAGCTTGCATTTCAGACTCTTTGGCTTTATATCATTGTTAAATTTCAAACAAATTCCAAGAGAAGCATCTATGCACAGCAACACTGCCGCAGAGAAAGACAGCTACAAGCACCAGTGGGACACTCTTATTTATGGTTGAGTCACTTCAAGTTTGGCTCTTAGTTTGAAGGGACTGTTCCCTTTTGCTTTAAGGAGAGACTGGGGGATTTTCAACTCCTATATTGGGCAACTTTGGATTGTAAAAGTTAAAAAGGAATCTAGCTGCAACCTTCATGTTCAGAGAGGTAGTCTTTGTGTCATCATAAGAAAGATCTATCCATTAATTTTTCACTGTCTTTGGTTATCAGCTTAATCTAAAACTGCATTTTGAAAGAATAAAAAAGCAATACACAGGTTCTTGACTCATTGTATCTTCCACAGCCTCCATAAAATCGGTTACTTTGGCCCTTAATATAACCAATATGTTGAAAAAAGATTTAAAAATTATTACAATTATTTTTTCACAGAAATTGCCTGGCACTTGCTTTCGCATTGAGGGCAAAAAGGGTATGGAAAGAGAACTCCCCCTTCACCTCCTTCCTTGTGCATTATAAACAGCATTATATAAAGCAAAAATAAAAATTTAAAAAGTAAGTCGCCTGTATGTTGAGCTGAAAAAAAACTGCTTAAAATTCTGATGGAGACTGATTATTCTAACTGCTGAACAGGATTTTTAACTGCAAGCCTCTGAAAGACTCATTCATACAATGAACCACTGTCACTCAATCAAAGAAGTTTTATAATCCACTTTTGAAAGCAACAATTTCCTAAATTCTGTGAAAAGATCAGTCTTTTTGCTCTCAGAGTTTATAAATTGTTCCTATTACAGCTTTTTTTTTTTTCAATGTTAAAAGACAATTAACTGTATTACTGGGAAAGCAGGTTGAATAGAAGGAAAGTAAAACAAAAGCCATCTCAGAGATGTTCTGAATGCCTTGCTGCAGAAGGGGAGTGGGGAAAGCACCTTCTCAACAACTACAGGTAAGTACAGCAGGAGAGGATATTCTCCAGAAAACCAGGAGAACCTTTTATTTGGGAGTCAAATGGCTTTCATGAGCAAGTACATGGGCCTCAATAGCTCACATTTCTATTAGTTTTTGACAATTTTAATTAATAAGCACATAAATAGCAACTTTTCCAGGAAATTAAAAAAAAATTACAAACAAAGCAAAGCAAACTCCCCCCTTATTTCATCAGTTCCTTTTCTGAATTTTTTCTATCCTTTGCTGCCTCTGTAAGAATTTTTAAGTAGTCCACTCAAGATTTTTACAGTTTTGCCATATGAAGTCTAGTAGAGTTATGGTTGATAATAGATCAGTTCTCAGTCTGTGAAGTGGGGATAATAATCTTTCCTTTTTCTGCTTTTAGCCATGGTGTTAGATTGCAAAGCACTCAAAGAAAAGAGTGTCTCTTACTATTTACATACACAGTAGTTGGGCATTTTTCTCCTCTTAATGCTCTCTTCCTCCCTTTCTTTTCAGAAAACTGATACCTAAAGCTCTATGCCTATTCTTTTTTTTTTTTTCACAGAGAGAATTTGTCAAGACTTTTCATGACATGACATTAATATTTATTTTTTCATAAAGCTGCTAAAAGTAGAAGGAGCAAAACCAACCCCTCAACCCCCTCATCAAACTTTGCATTCAAAATCAGTAAAAAAAAATCCACAGGAATTTAGTTTCAATTATATTAGGCAGAGTTACCTCCTTCCTTCAGTAATTGGAGCCCACCAGAGTAACGTTAGGAGTGAGTAGGGCTACTTTTTAACACCTGTCTAAACCAGGCATGTCATCCTTGCAACACATCAAGGCACCAGTCAAAGGAAAAGAGTGTGCCTAAGAGGGATAATAGGCTAACATTCCAAGAGGGCAAGAGCAGCACAGGGAAGAGGAAATGTACAGCAGCTTAAAGTTTCTACCTGTCTCAGGTGACAAGAAAAATGTGTAACTTCCAATGTAGCAGAGACATTTAAAGATATCGTTCATGTTCAAGGTGCCACTCTTGGGAATCTCGAAGGGTTTGCAGACAATTTACAACCTGATGCACAAAGGTATTTCTGTTCAAGCAGATACTTAAGCATAAGCCTAACTAGACGGGAATTTCCTATTAAAAACAAAAGAAAATAAAAAGTTTTTGCCATTCTTTATTTCTGTCTTCTCCAGGAAATACTTTCTTTGACTGATTTTAAGAATCAGTTATTCAAATATTAAAGCAAACTGACATGACCTGTCACAGAATCTCAAGGTTCTTATCTACAGTCCAGACTCACTGGTCAGATCATTTTGCCAAGATAATGAGGTGTTTCAGACAAGAGATGTAGTGTAGCAATGGAGCTTCATCCTGAGACAGCATTTGCAGGAGGCAGGATGATTACTCACTACACAAGGTTCAGTGCTGAATTCAGCATTGAATGTTAACATTAAATGAAACATTTCTAGACATTCTATGCAACATTTATTTCAGTATTTTTTGAGCTTTTAAAAAACTTATTAAGAATGTAAAAAAAAAAATCTAAAAAAACCAAACTTGCCAACAGACAAAAAAATTCTAATAAACACTGATATTTTCACATAATACAATTTCTTTCCTCCAACTTCTGAGGACTCAAACACATACTTTGTTGCAGGCTTCATTCAGGAAAACATCCTCTCAGTTGTCTGAAGATTGTGTATTAGTCCAGTCTCTATGAGAGGGAAAGCATTATCACATCTTTTTCCATTTGCTTACTGCAGTATTGCTTTCCTACATTCTACTGCACTGGCAGAATCAGTACAGCGGACACAGAAGAAAATTTTGTACTTAATCTCTGATTTTTTTTACTTCTGGATATTTATTTTGCTCTTACTCAAAACTATTTTTATCTGAAGAAATTCTTTCTAATAAAGCAATGCTAACGAATCATAGAAAGATGGGATTATACCAAGGTAGGGTCAACAATACTTATGCTGTTCCTCAAAAGCACTCTCTAGCATTTCCAGAATGTTTCAGGGATGAATATTCCACAAACTCTTAAACATCAAACCTCCATGTCATCCCCTACATATTTAGTGTTCTTGACATTCAGTGTTACACATCAAATTAGATTTGCAGCAAACTACCCATTTCACTACCACCTTCTGCATCCAGCCCCATCTGGGACAGCTGTTATGCATGTCAAAGGATTATGAGAACACGAGGACTTTACCATGTTTGGTGGGTCTAGACTACAAGAGCACACACAGCAATTGCCAGGCAAGCAAAATTTTTGACTTTGAGCCAGGGTTGAATTCCTGAACCATAATCTTGCTTGCTTTCAACCTCCAAAGCTCGTACCAACAAGAAAGCTTCAGCCACAAGAGTATAAAGTGGTAGTTAAATTATATAGTAGTTCAAGTGCAAAACTCCAACAGACTAGTCCTCATCTAATTCTAGTCAAGTTGATGTTCCTCAGCAGTAACACTCCAGGTACTAAAAAGCAAAAGCCACGGAATTCTCTCTCTCTGACACACACACACACACACACACACGAACACACAGGTGAAATAAAGAATTTGGGCTGTCTACACAGAATATATACTGAACTTCTGGTACAAAACAGCTCCCTATATGAATGCAAAGTGGTTTTAGACCAGAATAGTTTCTCTGACTTAATTAAGGCAGTTTTGTTTTGTTTTGTTTTTTTCCAAAATGAGAAAGGCCTTGCATGACTTCAATGTGGTTTAATTAATCCAATTTACATCAATTAGCCTGGATTAACTTCTGAAAGAAGTCAACACTTCCTGAGTCAGCATTTGTACTAGCACAATAAAAGTAGCTGATTTTAAATACATAGGCTTTGATGGTAATCCCACTGACATTCATTATGGCTGCTCACATACCTGAAGAAAGACACAATTTTAAGTGCTTACATAAAGCAAAAGCAGGAGGTGATTAAAAAAAGGATTTTCAAAATGGGTAGTCTAAAGGAGCGTAAAATAAAACTGCCATCTGACAAATGAAATATCAATATTGCTTTGTAAAGTAAGTGTTTCTTTATGGTGAGATGGATCAGTCCCATTAACATATGAATAGATTTTCATAACATTGCACCATTTAAATTGAAACAGTCAAACCAGTGGAACTTACACTCTCTTTTAAAACTGATCCACATTGCTCCAGTTTGCATCATCTGTGACTTCCTGCACAACGTTCCCTTTCACACCCAAGCTGGCTTGTCAGAGCAGCACTTGCTCCAACTGGAGGTCACCTTCTCCCAGAGAGCATGGGACACCTCACAGAAACTGGAGGGTGTCTGCTTTAAAGATGTTTGCTGGCTTCAGGCAAATTCAGCCTTTAAGTGGCTTACCCGAAACACTTAAATCAACTGGTTTGGTTAGTGCAGGTGCTTTTGCCCAAAGCAGATTAAGACACATTTCCACAAACCTCCTACAAGGAAACAGATTAAAAAATCCTTGGGCAGAAACCTTTCTAGCAGCCCCATGCGACCCAGAAAACCACACAGTCAGACAGGGCTAAATAAGCGTATGAATTGAAAACCAGACTGAGGCTTCCGAGGCAGTGAATGATAAAGGGCAAAAGTAACGAGAAAACAATGATGCTCACGTTATTTTTGCCCTGTCCTGTCCTAAGGGTGCTCACACAAGGAGAGCACAGCTCCCTTGTACTACTGGACTAGTTGATCACTTATCTGTGTTATAGAGTGGGAAATTTTGTCAGATCTACCAGTCTATGGCATAATAGCCTCTTCCAGTCCAGGTCATCCTGACTGAATCAAATTACACAAACAGAACTCAGCAGTAACTGGAGGTTAATCACTGGAGTCTGGAGAGAATAATGTCTTCACATGGCCAGGGCCAATGAAACAGGACGCCAGACCACAGCCTAGCCAAGCAAGAATAAGCTAGAAACAGACATAAAATAAGACAAAGAGTTGCAGGAATGTTTCTGGTTTGTCCAAGAAACTAGCTTATTACCAACAGACAAAAGCATGCAACATAAACCTATTTACAAAGGCATAGTGCAGGATGATGTACGCTTCAGTGGACCTAGACAGACGACCTCCTTCCAGCTGCTTCTCTCCTTCTGTCTTTTTGTCTCCCACAGTGTGGGCAAGAGGTACTGTCAGCTGTGACTCGTTGTTTCTCTGGTGGCCAAAAAACATCTGCCTTTTTGTCCCCTCACCATTTCACTTGGCCTACTCTGAGGCAGATAGCACTAGAACTCATCTAAAGCCAGAAATAGCTCCTTCTGGGGTTTTCCTCATGATCTTTGTCTCCCATGTGATATTCCACTACACACTTTCACATTTTGCAAGCTTGTTTCTCTTCTCAGAAGTAGTGATGAGTCTTAATTTGCCACAAAATAAGGTGGCTGTAGAACAAAATCAAGAATTAAGCTTTAAAATCTTCTTCAACAATTATTAATACAGTAATACAGTTGTTTTCAGCACACAGAGAAACATCACTGTGTCTTTGGGCAGGGTCCAGCAGTCTGAATGTAGGTACCTAGAAAACCAATTTATCAGTGTCTTTTGTCAGACTGCAGAAGCCCCAAACTGGACATGAGGCTCAAGGGACAGTCTCACAAACACCAAAGAGAGATGAATGAACCACTTCAGCCTGCTGGCTATTGCCATCCTGAGGCAGTGTGGCATGCAGGCAGTTTCTTTCCTCATTGCCAGGATATACTGTTGGCTCACAGTCTACTTTTGGTCCACCAGGACCCCCAGATAATGTGCAACAGAGCTCTTCAGCCAGCTGATATGTCCCCAGCCTGGGCTGCTGCAGGGTGTATTTGCCTGTGTTGAGCCCATTGCTGCAGCCTGTTGAGGTCCCTCTGAATGCCAGTCTGGCCAAGCAGAACATCAGCAGCTGCCACCGTGGGATGTCACATACACAGGGTGGACCCCTTTGTGCCACTGCCAGGTTATGACTCCAATGTGTGTTAAGCACAAACATCTTGCTGTGCTCATTGTTACTGCATGCCCCCAAATAGAACAATAACTCCAGAAGAGGGTCAGTGGGAAAGGCGGCACCTTAAGCAAAGGGAAACACTCTTCCAGCTCGTAATACTTGAGGAGTCCTTTCTACTAGTACAAAGAATTTGTCTTTCTGTATCAGTCTCCTTTAACCACAAGGCAAATATCAACTAGTGGCAAAATGAGAGAAAGAGCAAGCTGAAGATGCTAAAGAGTATGTGGAGGGAGGAAAGTCAAACTCCTGAGAGCTGAGGACAGCAGTTCCAGCATGATTAATACATGCACAGTCCTGAATGTAAGCATTAATGGCATGCAATAAAATTGAGCTGTCTAGGGAAATCAAGCAGGACACACTTTGCAACACCACAGCCTCCCTCTAGGGTTTAATTTTCCTGTTTACCACTAACAAAATCCTTTCCCTGGGTCTCAGCACTTTCCCTTAGTTTTTTCACACAGTTACTCCTGCAGTTCAGGTGAGACAAATCATTTTGGAATTCATCCCAGAGACCTGCTTAGTGGATGTGGGCGTAGCTCTATTGAAACTCCACAGTTACTTCAGCTTTCACAAAGAATACATGACAAAAGATAAGTTAGAAGCATCTTTTACTGTTTTGAAAGCCATGCAAATATGGGTTGTGCTACCTTCCTGCCTGATCTCTGCAATTCAGCTCTTGGAAAAAGAGAAATTTCAGAAAAGCATCATGGTTATGTAGCATTGATTCATGACTCAAACTTTAGCATACCAACAAAATTACAATTTTGAATGGTGATGATTAAAAATTGGTAGAAGTCTGTTATCTTAGTGATCAGTTGTTTGCATGTAGAAGCTTTAAATTTTCCATATTTATAAAGGGATTATTGTAATCCAAAAGATACAAAGCCCCCTCCCCTGAAATAAATAACAATTAAACTGTTTTTTTCTCCTTTTTTTTTTTTTTTTTTGCTATTAAGTGGTAAAACCATCTAGCAGAACACTCACTTAAACCTCTTAAGGTATCCCCATTTACACACAGTTCCAATTTATTTCCTTCGTGAGCTAGTTTATGCTTAATAGAATTTGACACTCCTAAATGCTCTGTCAAGCTACAGAACTAATAAAGATAATTACCCTTGCAAAGTGAAAAGTACTTCTGTATGGACTCATTGAACCAGGCTACACCAGTTGCAGAAGACCTTTTTCAAAATAGAAACAAAACTGTTAAAGAATGCAGGCTATTAGAAAAAAAATATGATATAATCCCTTGCAATTTACACCTTCCAAATCATAATTTAGTCCAGGAGTTGAAAATGCACTACAGAGTATCAAATATTTACAAAAGTCTAAATATAACAGCTCATGTATCCCTACAGAGAAAAAGAAAGGAGGAAAAGTAAGAGCATGCCAACTTGCTTTCCAAACAACTCTAATTGAGAGAAAAGTGTGTTATCAGCATCTTGCACGTTGTCCTGGCATATCAGAGAAAACTGCTGTGGGCTCATTTGCAAGCTATTAAAAATGACCTCTGTTAGTCACATAATGCAAAGAGATGCCATCACCTGCCCACCAATTCCTGTCAGTGTTGAAACCATTCACTCTTCCTACAACCCTGACCGGTTGTGTTTTTCTTCTAAGAGCAGTCACTAAACACGAGGAATGTCCTCATCCCCTGACTTTGTCATTCATTCTCTGCCAGAACTGAAGTTGCCACGTGGGAGGAGCAAGCCCAGCCTGATCAATGGCACATTTAATATATGTGAAAGATCTGCAGCTGGCACAAGCTGCTTTAACCTCACCAAGTTAATGGAACTAAAACATTTTCAATGCCAGCTGACAGCTGACCCATCTTCTCTGTAATTATTTGAAGCAGTCAGATTTGTAGAGAGAAACTGTTTTGTTGTACTAGCTGACTAAGACGGATAAACTGAAGAGTTTTTAAGTTTCTTCAGGTTTTCTTCTGACTTTACACTGTTGTTCCCTCCAAACCACCTGTCCCATTACTGAGGTGATTGCAATCACATCTTTTTTGTTTGTCCTTAGTGAATTCCAGCCCACCCAGCTGTAAATATAGCTTGCACCTCAATTAGGGACTGCTTCTAGGTAAACAGATCAGATCACTTTCTGAACAAGAAAGCACATCTGTATTTTCCAACTACATATACCAATCTAAAATAAGTCTGTTTTTTAAAATGTTATCTCTACCATCCTTTAGCAATCATGTCTATCACATGATCACCAGGACAGAAGATTTCTGTTCATGCTTTTACAATATTAACTTATGTTGCAGGCTGCACATCCAGCCTTGGCAAGGAAAAGAGAAGAATGACCCTGCAATTAACAATCTGGTGTTTCTCTGAATCATGAAAGACACTGTGAAAGCAAAATTATCTCCTTAAAAAAACAAAACAAAACAAAACAAAAAACAAAACACCTCCCAAAAATGTAACGACTTGTGATTTTGAACTGCACTGATCTATGCCAATATCAAAATTGACTTAGCTAGTCCTCGTGAATGAGATATACACCAGTTCTTTTAACTCGTATCTGACTTGCACCTGCACTGAGCAGAATCACTCCCCTCAGACCTGTTGGCTTCACTCTGGCACTGCAAGGGATGCACTGCTGGCTCTCATTCAACTCACCCACTAGAAACTCTTTTTCCTTCAAAGATACTTCCTTTTGCAGCTGGCTCTTGGCCTCTGCTGTGGCATGGGACTATTTTGCCCTACACGCAGGATTTTCCTGTCTTGATCTTCATGGAGTTCCTGTTGCCTCTTTTCTCCAACCCGTCCACTTTGCCCTGAATAGCAACTCTCCCTGCCAAAATATCAGCTGTTCCCACCAACCTGGTATTCTTCACAAACCTGATGAGACTCCACTCTCTAATACTATCTAGATTATTAACAAAAAAATTATATAATATTGGCCTCAATACTGATCTTTGTAGGACACCACTGGCAACAAACTGCCAGCTGGGACTTTGAGCTGCTGCTGATAGTCCAGCAATTTTCCACCCACTTTATTATCTGTTTATCTATTCTATATATCATCAGTTTGGCTATTTGGAGCTTAGCAGACCATGTTAAAAGTCCTTCTAAAATCAAGATATACAGCACTCATGGATCTCATCATATCTACAGAGCCATTGCCTCATCACAGTAGGCTGTCAGGTTGGTCATGCATAATTTGTAGTTGCAAATATATTCTGGCCATCCCCAGCCACCTTTCTCGCTTTCACACAGCTGGAATTGGCTTCCAATAAAGATTTGCTCCATGACCATTGCAGGACTAAGATAAAGCTGACTGGCTTTTAGTTTCCCGCATAATGCCCTTCTTGAAGACAAGGATGGTGCCTGCCTTTTTGTTTGTTTGTTTGTTTGTTTGTTTAAAAAAACCAAAAAAAACCCAAACCAAACCAAACCACAAAACCAAACCCCTTCTCAGTTGCCATCACCTTTCCAAGGTGTTAGAGGGTGGCCTCAAAATTATATTGGGCAGCTTCCCAGATGCATCTTGTCTGGTCCTATGGACTTGTTTACACTCAACTAGTTTAAGCACTCCTTATTTTACCTTCCTGTAGTGTGGATAAGGCTTCACTCCCTTAGACTCTGCTAATAAACATCCAAACCTTAAAGGCCAGATAACAGAACTTACCCATGAAAAAAAAATCAGGCCAAGGACAGACCATCTTGACCTTTTCCCTGTCTTTTGCTATTAGGTACCTGGCCCAGCAAGTAACAGGCTCACATTATCCTTCATTTTTCTTTTGGTACAGAAGTACTGGATAATTTTTGTTGTCTTTTAAAATCCTTGCTAGTTACATCTCCAGCAAATCTTATTCCATGAGAGTATATTGAGGGGTTTTTTTATTTTCAGGTGTTTGTTTTTTTTTTTTATTTTGAGATTAAAAGATATATGGGGGTGCACCTGTGTTTAAATCAGTGTGTCAGTTCCGTTAGTTCAAGAAAGGAAAAAATTTCTTTATTTTTCACACATAGTTGAAGGAAAGCTCTTGCCCCTGCCCACTCAGATTAGAGCTTCTTGTCTCTTTCTATGGTTATTCAGCTTCCTCTTTGGCTAGCCCAGTAGAAAGGTGAAAATGGAAAGAAAAATTCCCTCAAGAGATGTAAAAATGGTAACTGCCTCCAAATGACATATATCACCATTGTGTACAATAGGGAATCAAATAACTACCACTTATTTCTTCATCTAAATGGTCTATTCACTCATTCTTAATATTGATTTTTTTTTCTTTTGCAGTAGGAAAAATCTGAAGAAAGAAGATGATAATGCAATCTGCCCCTGCTATACACACATACACTTCACATCAATGCTTGAAGCCCTGCATTATCCAGAGCTATTAAGCAGGAGCCTGAAACTGTAGTCAGTCTTGCATAAAGAGTTAGAAAAGCTGTACTCTTTTTTAAATCAATTTACCACTGTGCTCACCATGGTCTCTGGAGAGAGACATTAGGCGAGGCTCAGAAAAGGTTATTGAATCGTTGTTTCTCCAACAATGGTTTTCAATTACAAACAAAGGGAGAGCTCCGTTCTGCAAATCCTTACTTGTGGCCTGTACACACATGCACTGCAACACACAGAGAGGGAATGGAAAGGATTACCAAATAATGTATGAGGTCCTGTTGACTTCACAGGGGTTAGGGGCTTGACTTAACTTTCAGATTTCCAGGCTATGACCTTCAGCAAGCAGAGTTGTAAAGCCCTGGCTTTGCAGAAAGAAAATACCTAAAATTGGATCAGCATGATTAAAATAAAGCAACAGATGAGTCAAACTGTATTGTAGTCTTAAGAGTGTTTAGGAAAGAACATTTCACACTATACAATGGATTTCCTTAGAAGAGTGACTTCACTGGCTTTTTTTGAAACGGAAGAAAAGCCACATGGTTTGTATAGCTGGGTAAAAAGGCCTGTTTGAAAGCCAAAGCATAGTCTCATGTTCATCATTACAGTATCTTATTCTTTTAGTGCCTAGAAAGTGCATGGCCCTTTAAAAAGAAGTGAAAACAATGTGGAGTGATGCAGAGGGTCTAAATTAAACTTTCCACAATGGATGGGAGCATAAAAAAATCTTTTGCAAATATTGTTACTTAACCAGGTTTGTGGCTCTCAGAAAGTAATAAAGGGAAATAAACACTGTCCTAATTGGTTTGCCAGGGACATCTGTACAAGAAATAGGCAAGGAACTGCTTATGGAAAAAGGACCTGGGGAACAAGGAGTAATTCATGACAGATAATAAGTAGCAGCAGGGTTAGAGTGCCCCTGCCCATGGCAGGAAGGTTGGAACTAGACGACCTTTAATGTCATTCCCAACCCAAACCATTCTATGGCTCTATGATAAGCCTTTTGATGAAGCATTCAGATAGGAGGAGTGCTAAAGAAACTTCACTACCTGACCATTCAGAAGGCACTCTGGTAGTCACACTCTCACCACCAGAAATATTGACTGCTAAGACTGAAGCCCCTTCTCCCCAGGCAGCTCCAGCGAGCTGATGGGTGCCCTGCTTGACTCCCTACACACCCCACTCTCACTCACTCAAACCAGGTTTCCTTACCAGTTTGACTCCAGGTTTCCCTTCACAAATTCTAAGACCTCTGGATCCATAAAGCAAGTTATTCATGGCTCAATAACACAGTACCAGCTCAAGCTGTCTATCCATGCAAAGTCTGGGGTCTTCCTGATGAATGTCTCCTGCTGTGGCTCTGACTGTCTGGTCACCTGGCTGGTGCCACAGGTCTCTGTACAAAGAGATGGCACCAGCCTCTTACTGAGGCTCCCACCACTCAGAGCTCAATTTCCAGCTTGTACACTGAGCTGCCTGCACTAAATGTATTCCTCAACAAGGAGAAAATTCAAAGCAGAAACTACCAACCAGAAGTTTCAGCAAGGTATTACAGAAGTCTTAAGACTGGAAAGCAGGGGGAGACACTAAGGACCAGGTAACAGCAGTAAAGGATCAGGCACACAGGATGTAAAACCTTCATGACCCTGTATCTTCTGGAGTTTATGATATTATTAAAGGTTTGTTAGGTGAGACTCTTCCTTTAACATATAATAAGGGCTACACAGCACAGAGACGCTGATGCCATGACAGTCAGCAGAGGTAACATCCAGGAAAGAAGGTCTGAGGGTCTCCTAAAGCCTTTAACCCAAACAATGAAATGTATCAGCCAAAAAGTGACAGGTATGAAGCACTATTCCCTTTCTCAGTGCTCAGCAGGTATTGAAAACAAGCCTAAGAGAGGAGTGCAACATTGAAGGAAATCTTAGAGAGGGGAAGTTTGTTCCTTTAAAAGAAAGAGGGAACTATAGCATATATTAGACACAGAATCTGAGGTGAATTGCCCTCAAACAAAAAAGCCCACACAAACTGTGTTCTCAGTCTCACATACTGCAAGGGTAGACAGGTAAAAAGAAGGAAAAGAAAGGACAACAACCAGAGCATAAAATGGCTTTTTGTGGTATTTGACCTAAGCAGGGAAGTACAAAAAAATATAGGCTATCATGACTTGCATGGCCATGAATATGTTAAAAGTAGAATATTTGCATTAGAGGAAATTAAATCTAGAGCTTTCTTTAGAGACTGGTTAGATGAAAGAAAAGAATGCCATGAAATACTTTAAGAAACAAACTCATAGTGAAATTATATTGTTCCATCCCTCCAAGTATTAATGTCAAGCCCATTCCAGAGACAACTGGAAGGTTCACTTCAATGTCTAATCAATCTTATAGTATAACAAAATGAATCCAAAAATTTCTTTTGGTAATTAGAAGAGCAGGTAGGGGAAAAAACAAAACAAAACAACCCCAAATAGTTGGAGGGCAGACAGTCTCGAAACTGTAAGATGTCAAAAAATAGATGCAACCTACATGCTGTAAGGATTCCACTGGATGTTGTCTGTATGGTTTAATTAACAATAACTATCCACCCCCTGTTTTGCTGCTAATGTAATCTCCAAAGCACTACACTAATTCTACTTGCAGATTTTATGGTAACATTTAAATTAAAATACCCTGAGTACACTTAACTATACATTCAATGCGGATTTAATAAGGTGATTATAGGTTCATTAAGTAGCAATTGATTATTAACTCCTTGCTGGCCTACAGATGTGAATATTTGGTAAAGAACAGTGTATTCTAGAAAAAAAATCTGCCAAATAAGGTATCATCTTAGCTGGCTCCTTAATTCACTAGTCTAAACCATTTTGTCTATTCAGTAGTGAATGTAGGAACAATCTTGTGGCAAAATACCCATCTTCTTCACTGTGAGCAAGATGTTTTATACCATGACAGTTTGGTAGTGAATTTTGTCTTAACTAGGAAACAGGTCACTATATTAAAATGTACTAATAGTAATAAAATTACATTTTCTTTGATTTCATTATCTTGGGAACCCTGCTGGAAAGACCCCCTCTAACCCACATGCTTCAAAAAGCAATTCAGGAAGCCCAAGTCTGATGAAATGCCAAGAGGACATGTCTAAAAACAGCAGTGCTCTGCCCATGCTCATCTGCTCAGCTTAGGGTGGGTTCCACACTTAGTGACAAACAACAGGGGAAGGAAGCACTTGTTTAAGATCAGGATGTTACTATGGTACACTCAGAAGTGGGACCCATTACTCAAAGTGCATTACTGCCCATCACCTTCTCATGGTTTCTGTGATTCAAAAAAATCAACAGAAATAATTCACTTTCTGCTTCATTCCTAATAGTCCTATTTTGCTGTCTTTGGACTCCTTTATTATTGTCACTGAAAAGGGAAGCCCATTTAATGAAAGATCATTCAAAATGTTTGTTCTCAAAGTTTTTCATGCAGAGGCTTTGAAGGATTCCAGTCACATCTTTTAGACTCAATTCAGGTAACTTCCTCACTGTTATGTGATACTAAAGTTTACCGGGCTCCAAGACTGATCAAATCAATTTTAACCTAAACTGGCAACATTTTAAGAGCATCCCCAGATTATAAAGCACATGCACCAGTAACCTGACCGCTCAGCAAGCATTACCAAACAAGGTATTTACATAACAAATAGCTGGTACTCTTTAGCATTTCACCTAAAGGATAAATGTGTGCTTGAAAGCAGCTCATTACCAGCGTCTGATGTGTTCGCAGCCCTATAGACAATACTGGTTTTTGCAGCTTGCTTCAAGAACTGAGTAACTAAGAAGGGAACAAACAAAAGCCACTAGAACTGAAAAGAACACACAGCAACCCCAAATCCCTGCTGTATATTCCCGAGGCCTGACATGTTCAGAGACAGCTGAGGAGCATGTAGTTTCTACCAAGTAATTGAACAGCTTTCCTCTAAACTTCGTAAGACCAAACTTTATAGTTTACTGGTTTAGCCTGTGCAGCACCAATTTATTTTGTTGCATTGCATAACAGAAAAGCCTTCCTCTTACCCAGGTGAAGAAGTGCACAGAGCAGGATCTTCACAGCTTCATCCTCAAAACCTGCTTGCTCTAATCCACAGATCTGAACTCAGGCTATATTGCACTACTAATGGTATAATCAGGCCCCTCACACATAATAAAGTACAACTTTATTAACTTAATTCAAGTAATTCCCTGGTGCATCTGCAATTCTTGAGCTCAGTTATAATGACTTTAATGAAGAAAGCAAATCTTTTGCTAGTTAAATGCCAAACGTGCTTTTTCCTTAAAGTTTCTCTTCTACTTTCATTAAAAAGCTCTCTTTCCAAATAGCTGTGTGCATGTAAACAGTGAACTCAGATCCACATATCCAATTAAACCGCCTCATACAATCACAGCATGCCATGGGATCAGCAGTGCAGACATGTATTTGGAGATTACTGGTATAAAGCCTAGTTTCTTCCTCTGAAATTGAATAAAAGATCATTTTACATTCCAGATAAGTTAACCAGAATATCCTTCTTAATTGTTTCAATTATAACATGCAGGACAGACATTTTAAATAAAAGACTGCAAAAATATAGCTCATTCTTCACATTTTAGTCACTGCAAAGATGGACTTGATGAACTACAGAACACTTGTTAGTTCGTAAACATTAATTGGAGGAAAAGCAGCAGAAGTGAATGTGACATTTGGGATCTCAATTCAGACCTGTATTTCATGGCTCACTCCAGTTAAAGCTGTGGATAAAACTAAAGGTCTTGCTTCAAGACTCAGGTTTCCCATATCCCAGTGAAGGCAAATATTAAAAAAAAAAAAAAAAAAAAAAAAAAAAAAAAAAAGCTTTCTTTGCCAACAGAAAAAATACACCCAAACACAACAACAAAGAAAGGAAATAACCAGCCACCATCTTAAGTATATTTAATCTAAATGGATGCCCTGAATTCAAACATGCTTGATAAAAGAAGCTATTAGTGCTTTCAGTATCCTTTCTTGGAGAAAGACTCAGTTTTCTAGCTGATCTGACAAACAAAGATGACTAAAAGCAGCCTTACTTTGTTTCTGGCTTCATTTCATGAATTGTGGATATAACGTAACACCCCAAAAAACTTCTTTGTGTCACACTTCAATAAACTTGACATCTGTAATAAAGCTTAGGTCACACTTTACTTGTATTAAAATATTTTTTTCCTCTCAGGATCACATCAGTCAAACTCGGACTGGTATTGCCAATATGTCTACTCTGCTATATACAGTAAATGGAATCAATAAACACTCACCTGTCGTTTTTGCACAAGCCAAAACATACACTGCTTACAGAGTCTCTCAAGGAACAGGTCTTAAACATATAAAGAAAACTTCTCTTTGTGAGTTTTAGGCATTAAAAAATCCTTCAGAAGACACTTTTTGGCCTGCAATAACTCCTCTGAACACCAGAGGCCACATCAGTAGTTCATATAAATCACCACTGTTTCACTGACATCAGATGAGCTTAACCAATATGAAGAGTATATCAATTAGGGTGTATATTAACTATGAGAAATGAGAATGGGAGGGCTTGACTTCACTTTTCTTCATATTTGTCTCAAAGTTGAAAAGGTGTTCAAAAGGTCTCTTCTAGATTTAGCTAATGAGCAGATTTAACTTAGAATCATAGAATGGTTTGGCTTGAAAGAGACCTTAAAGATCTACTTCCAACCTCCATGCCATGGTAGGAACACCTTTCACTAGACCAAGTTGCTCAGAGCTCCATCCAGCCTGGCCTGGAACACTTCCATGCATCCACAACTTCTCTGGGCAACCCACTCACCAGTGCCTCACCACTGCTACAGTAAAGAAGTTGTTCCTAGTATCTAATCTAAACCTACTTTCTTTCAGTTTGAAGCCATTCCCCCTGGCCCTGTCCCTACATGCTCTTGCAAAAAGTCCCTCTTCATCTCTCCTATAGGCTCCCTTCAGGTAATAGAAGTCACCCCAAAGCCTTCTCTTTTCAAAGCTGAACACACCCAACCCTCTCAGCCTTTCTTCATAGCAGAAGTGCTCCATCTCTCTAATCAACTTGGACTTGCTCCAGCAGGCCAACAACCTTCCTGTGCTGGGGACCAAGAGCAGGATACAGTTATCCAGGTGTCCACGCTGCTTTTGATGCAGCTCAGAACACAACTGGCTCTCTGGGCTGCAAGTGCATATTGCTGGCTCACGTCCAGCCTCTCATCCACCAGCACCACCAAGTCCTTCTTGGCAGGGCTGCTCTGGATCATATCATTCCCAAGCCTGGACTGATACTGGGCAGTGCCCCGACCCAGTATCCTCTGGATAACATCGTCTGTCCAGGTCCCTATGGATAGCATTCCCTCCTCCAGGAGTTTCAACCACACCCCTCAGCTTGCTGTCACCTCCAAATTTGCTGAGGGTACACTCAAATCCTTCATCTATGTCATTAATAAAGATATTAAATAGCACTGGGTCCAGTAAAAACCCCTGAGGGACACCTCTTGTCACTGATGTCCATCAGGACCCTGAGCTGTTGACCACTACTCTCTGACCATCCAACGATTTTCTAACAGTCCACCTAACAGCCCACTTATCAAATTCATTTCTCTCCAGTTTAATGAAGGATGTTATGGGGGACTGTATCAAAAGCTTTACAGCAGGCCAGTAAATTACCTCTGTAGCACAGCTTCTAGGAGGATCTGATCCACGATCTTCCCAGGCACAGAGGTGAGGCTGATAGGTTGGTAGTTCCCAGGGTCCTCTGTTCTACCCTTTGTAAAGATGGGTACAATGTTTCCCCTTTTCTAGTCACCTGGGACTACACCTGACTGCCATGACTTTTCAAATATCATGGAGAGGGGCTTGGTAACTACATCAGCCAATTGCCTCAGGACTCTGGGATGAATCTCATCAGCTCCTAGACTTTTGTACATTCAGATTTCTCAGGTGGTCTTGAACCTGATCTCTAGTTACAGTAGAAGGGACTTTGCTCTCCCAGTCCTCATCCTTCTGTCCATCCACTCGAGAGGTGTGGGAAGAGAGGCCATTAAAGACTGAGGCAAAAAAGTTGTTGAGTTCTCCTCATATGTTGACATCAGTTTTCCACCATTGTTTATCCATGGGGTACACTTTCTTTTACCTTCCTTTTCTGATTAACATACCTGTGGAAGCCCTTCCTGTTATTCTTTGTGTCCCTTGCCAGGTTCAGTAACAAGACTTCTTTTACCATTGGGTGTCTTTGAGCAGTATGAAAGACCTTCCATTTAAAATGAGTGTAATAAATAAGAAAAAACAAATATGCAAAAAACCCCTTCTTTTTTTGTTCAGTGAATGTTTTTCTTTCCCTTCACACAGGATTTCTTCTCTTCTTTACCATCAACAAGTTTAGAGTTTAGTCTTCCACAAACCTGCCACTGTAAAACTGAGATTTCAGTACCAAAGTGTTTCAGTGGGACTGACAAAATGAGTGACATACATCAGAGAGGGGTGTTTAAAGTACATGATGGTGAGTGTTAAAGACCTCATTGACATCCATTTGGATAAACTGCCTAATTTTGTAAATAGGCTCATCACTCATGAGTAAAGCAAATGTTCCAAGTGCATGCCAACATTTGCACAGCATTACCTCAGCCTACACTGCTTCACATGATGCTGAAAGAAATATGTTGTGTCTGCAAAACACAGCAATCAAAAATGTAGGATTTAATTTGGCCCCCTGGTGGGTATGTGCTGTGACATAGCTGTTATTTACCTGATTTTCCTCCCCTGAAACTCTTCACTCAGAGTGCATGGTAGAGAAATTATTAAGGGAACAAAACTTGTGAGTGATATTGTTCCTAACTTGTTTTATTCAGAAGCTGGATATGCCTAGAGCAACCATTCTGCACCAAAAGTTCACATGCAGTAGGAGCAGTTCAGTGATCATTTCTAATAGAAAAACAGTACAAATTCTATTTGCATTGTTTCATGGAAATAAATAAAATGTGATCATAAGAGAATTTTCCAACAGAAACAGTGAACATCATTGACCTGACCACCAATGAAACCTGAAATACTTAACACTTCTTTGATCACCCATGCTCCAAGAGATGAATCTATTACCAGAACAGGTGCAGAGAACATGTTCTAGAATAATCAGAGCAGTGAGAAACCCCTTCTTTTACATAAGGAACCTAAAAACTTGGCTAACCTAGTCTAATCAAAGAAATGCTGAGGGGGATATGATTGCTGCTTATAAATATATCAGGAAGTGAGAGAAAGGACAGTGGGGAATGAAAATAATGAATCAAAATATTTGTACAAGAACTAATAGGTATAAAATTGCCAAAATACATTTAGACTGAAGACTAGAAGAATGTGTTAACCCGCTGAGCTATGAGATTTTTCAATAGTAACAAAGGCAAAATAATGAACCACTTTCTAAAATGGAGGTTTCTGTGTAACATTAAACTACAGAGCAAACTGTGAGGCTCTGAAAACCATTATGTGGGCACCTAAATGGGTTTGTCTGAAGTCATAGAAAGTGTCTGGGGGTAGCTGAAAAGTCAGCTTCTTTTCCTCACTCACCTTAGACATCTCTTCTTTTACTCTTAGGTTGCTTCATATTCTTAACTTGCAAGAAATAGACAAAGTTACATATTAGTGGCACACCTGTATTTGTGTGCTCTTGAACCGAGACAAACACAAGAACAGGTGAAGATGCAAATGCAAAAGATAGTTAGAAATCATGGACAAAGAAAGCTGCTGACATTACAACACTCAGAATTCAAGAATGGATAAAAGCCATCAGCCCCTGGAAGGAAATCGTACAGTTAATGTTCCCACTCAATCAGAAAATAGATACAGCTCCATTTGTTAAGCTTGTGTGAGAAGAAAAATAACAAGGACTAGCATTCCTAACTGAGGGAAATTATGCCTAAGGAAGTACAACCTTCTCCATGAGGCACACCATGGGGAAAAAACACAAGCCTTGCTCAGAATTCTGCATTCCAGGTGTGCTTACCAAGATTTTCAACTTCTCTTGACCTCAAAACCAACATTTTCAGAAGATAAAAGGAGCAGATGGACCCAGACTTTCCACAGCAATGGGTTTTCCCAAGAACACAGTGGGCAGCAGGCTACAAGGAAGCCCTCTGCAACCTCTCCTCTTGGGACAAGGCAGCCTAGGAATCTCCTTTAGCAAGTCTCAATTGATGCACTGCTCCATAGTACAACAGCCGCTTGATTTAGCTGGGGCTTTTCTTAAATTATTTGAATTGAGAGTACATTGCATAAGCATGAGGGTACCACAGGTAGTGCTGATAACAGGGCAGAGGAGGGTCCTGTGCCACACAGTTAACTTGGATGCAGAGCCATTCACTTTTGGCAGATTTAGAGAAAGACAGATACAGAAGGGTCAAAACAGAGCAGTGGGAAATCCTTGTTGATGGCTCTTCCTCTTCCTTTGTGAAAGCTGGTCTTGTCCTTGAAGGCAAAATTCTGAAGACGCTGTTGTGGCCCCTCTCTTCTCTTACACTGCGTATTACCAGCTAAGACTGAGGATTCAAGTGAATCCAAAAGCTGAAATTTAGGTGTTGAAAAAACAGAATAAATATTAGAGCTACAAAGTAATTTTAAGTGCCTCCTAACCTACAGACTACTGAGCAGGCTCTACTGTGTTTATTAACATGCTCTGCCAGGATATCCAGTAGGTATCTATGCCTGAGGTCACATTCTTTTTGACTGTGCTGTCAGACAGCAAGATTAGCTGGAAGCTTGTAAGTATCATGTCTGAATTCATAGGCTCAAATATCTTGCAGATGAGGATTTCAAGAGCAGGTGGTTGGTTCATTAAACCCTGATTCACGTCAGCAAGTCTTCGCCTTCCTTGAGATGTTTCTGCCTCTTCCCTCCTCTGCAGCTCCCCGTGCTGCTGGGGATGAGTGTGCCTAGCCCTTTGAAAGCATACCAAATGCACTCTTCAATAGCTTTGGTCCAGTCTGTCAACACAAAAATCTGCAGCTGTTCCAGAGATGATGTGGCAGGCTTAGGGCAGGGACTAGTCAGATCTGAAATTTTTGTCATCTTAATTTACAGGACCTTCATCACTTACATGCAAACCTGAAGGACTGCAGAGAGAAGGGGGGGGGGGGGGGGGGGGGGGGGGGGG
>JAWWEV010000083.1:47748174-47778151 GCA_035583235.1 Hafferia zeledoni
CGGGAACAGTAGGGGAGAAAAATCCAGTATTTTCTGCCTCCTTTTTCCCAAAGTGTTCAGGATTGGCCAAGGTGACTGACAGTGATCTATGAATAATATTGTGCTGAAATTACAATGATTGGCCCTTTTAGATAGAAATTAACAGCAAATTGTCATTACAGAGCCCTCTGTGACAGAACTTTGTGTCAGTGGCCAAAACCACAGGTTATACTCCATAATTATCCACAGTCATTAGATGAAAATGGGTTTGGCACTGAAAACATGGACCAACAGAAAAAAAAAAAAAAGAAAATAATGTTTCTGGTTCTTAAGTTCCGTGCAGATTTTGGTTGGTTAGTTTTGGTTGCTCTTGTTTTTTCTCCTGTGAAGCAGCATTTCATTTACAGGGCTGGATTTCCACTTGTTTTTAACATGGTCAACTTGAATTTAAAGTTTGGAAGTAACACACAATTCTGTTTCTTTTCTAACTCTACAAACCTTCTATCTCTCACCCCTTCTTCCATTCCTGAGGGAGGGAAAGTAGCACAGAGAAAGTTTGCTTCCTTCCTGATCCCCCTATAAGGGCACATAGTTATTGCCAGCAGTGCATTGTTAAAAAGCCTTTGCTCCCTCTGCTGGCTGTTCTAAATTAAAAGCATCTGTGACTGCGATGACAAAGTTTCAAAGAACCTAAATGTAGCTAAATTCAAAATCCACAGTCATCCTCTACACAACACAGCCTTCAAGTAAATCCAATTTTCACTTAAATTATCTGGCAGAATTACTTTCGCTTTATTCTTTTAAACTCTGCTGGAAATGCAGAAATATAGTGACAATACCACAATTAAATTTAAAGTTCACTCTGTTTATTTGCTTTGCTTCTGGAAGCCAGTCCTGTGTCTGTACAGTTGAACACCTGGGTATACTCATTCAGAGGATGCATTGAGCACAGATGGATGTGGCCTGTGGTAAATGACAAGGACTCACCACAGGGCCCAGTTTCTCTTTCAACTGTTTCACAAAAAAATAAAACTGGAGGACTTTTCTCTGCTTATGGAAGAATCATAGTTGCTCTATTAAGTAAAGTTTAAAGGAAGAATTCAGCTGGCAGTAACAAAGAGGGTTTGCAACAAAGACATTCTTTTGGCTTTTATAGGGCATAAGGAAAAAGGCTTATTGCATTTATTTTTAAAAACAAAAAAAGTAATTGCAGTAGCATCCCATGGAAAAAATAAAATTTTCATAAATGTTCTGCTACAAGACGCAACTGTGTTTTGGATTTTTTTTTTTTCCCAGAACCGAATCAAACTTCTCTTTATTTCATTATGTGTGCTGCTTTTGTTTTTATCCTGCTTTCAACCAGTTTCAGTTGGCATCTCAAATCTTTGAACATTGGCTATTTCTCTTGTTCATGAAAGTAATGGGAACCTGCATCAAACATTTCTGGTCTGAAGCCAGCGTGACTTTGGAACCTACTTACATGTTCCCAAATAAATCCACATCCCTTTAACCACAGAAATTGCACAGGGAACCTGTCAGAAGTTATACAGGTTTCTCAAGGATGCCAGTCAGAGTGGGGGGCAAAACTAAAGAAAGGCCCCATAGCAAAACATTTTATTGCTTTTCATGGGCAAATTCATCTACTTAGGACTCAACACAGTGTAGAATAAGCCTTGCCAACTTTTTATTCTGGAGAGACAAAAAACTGTTCATCTACTAGAACACAAAGTATTAATAGAGTTCCTCTTGATCTTAAAACCATTGCTAGAAGGAAGTGTCAGCACCAGTTTAGCATCACAGATTTATGGTTCTGAGTCCAGAGTAATAATTGTTCAACCACCACTACTCTTCCTTCCTCCTTTGCATTTTGGTACATGGACAAGCTGAAAATATACTTGGCTTTTGTCCACAGACCCATCTATTGTACTGCTAAAAGGTTCAAGCCTCTCTCCCCCTGCCAAATAAAAAACACTAAGGCCTTAAATATGTTTTTAAAACTCCAACCATCAACAAAGCACCAAAAACTGTGTGCATATTTTGAAAAAAAAAAAGGTCCAGCAGGATTTTCTCCAAGGTGCTGACCACACATCACAGTAAAGTCACGGGATATTTCAGCTGAAGATGAAAAAAACAGCAGTCACTTCTCCTAATCTTCCCACAGACCTCTCCCTTCACGGCAGTAGCCAAACTGGATCCCACAGCACACTGCAGAACTCCCTCTGGAGCCACAGTGTAAGCAAGCTTGAGCCCCACACTGGCACAGAGGAAGAAACAAAAAGAAAGAAGAAGAATTCAGGCTGTTATCTCCTGAACAGCTCATTCATTTGAGTGTGTTGTGGTGTGATTCTCTCCTGATAAATGGTAAAGTCAGTCTAACCACAGGCCTTGTGTGATGCCACCTTGCAAACTCTATGGAGCACATACCTAACAGCACAGGTCTACTTCAGGAGCTTTTAAACAAAGCACACATACATATGTATATAAGTACTGAAAGGTAAATTTTAATTATACTACAGGACTGGCTGTTCCTGAAAGTTGAACAGGAAACTCTGAAATAAATCCCAGAAAAGGTAGAGTTGATACGAAAATATAAATGATGCAGTCACAGGATTGCAATAGATCTATTTCTTCCCAGGTACATTTTTTTCTCTCATACTGTAGCCACATAATAAACAATTTATACATGTCACAGCTATACAGCCTTGTCCATGGCAAAAGAAAACACAGCTACATAATGTGACAGACCAAAAATGAGCCTGAAAAATCCCATACACAAATGAAACAGTATTTTCCCCAGGAAAAAGGGAAGAACTCCAAAGGGCTTGAGAAATGCAATGACCCAGTTGAGATTTCTCCAGAACTGATGATCTAACACACCCAGTTTCTACTGGGGGTGGATTGAAATCTTATACTGACTGCATGTCACCAGAGCCCTGCTTTTAAAACAACCAGAAGTTTAGATCATGCTGTATTTCAGCAAGGTCTACATTCTCTTCCAACCATACCAATTCCTAAAGACTCCAGACCAGTGTAGTTAACAAGTCTTTTGGATATTCCCCATACCTGGATGTCAAACTATATATAGAGAAATGCTGTTTAACACACTTGCTATGCACACATGTAATCCCAATAGTAAAAGCTTTTCCTCCCCTACATTCTTATTCAATCTTAACATTTCTTATGACAAAAGCTGTTAGTTTAGTCTGTTGATGATGATAAACAATTGTAACTTGTGACTTTACCACTGAACTGTTTTTGAAGGGGGTTTTTTGACACATCAGAAGCCAGGCACTACTCTCTAACATGTTTCTGCACATAAACCCTGAACAATTTCCTTAGCAGTTAAGTGTGTGAGGCTGCAGCATGTCAGCAACCATTAACAGATGCACTGGAAAGAGTCATACAAGGCCATGAATGTCGTCTCATTCATGCACACACACATAACAGTCTCCTTTGGAACAGAGAAAATACACATTTTGAAACATCTCTCTGAACACAGTAATAAAATATAAGAGAAATAAAACTGTGATACTCAGAAGTGAATGTGGAGGCTCAGACAGAGACTGCCTGTAAATGTGAAATTAGTTTCATTAGTAACAGGATTTAAGCATGTCCAAGAAGTATTTCTGTATCAGGGTATTATCTATCTATCTACTTGCCAAGTATGCTGCAGGGACATTCTCTGAAAACATCCACATCCATATTTTAACCACAGGTTTTAACTGAGCCAAGCCTGTAGGGTCAACATGTATAAACTGACACATTGCCAACTTTTTTTTTTTTTATGGAATTACACTTATTCAGAGCAACTGGAGCTGCAGTCCCTTGACTTTAATTGGAGCTTATATTCACTCTTTGAGTGTTTTGGTCGTGTCTTTGGCTGAATGTGGGCCACATCAACTTGTGTAGCCCAGTGGAGGAGAGATTACTACTGCAATACTAGCTTTTACATCCCTTGAATAGTTTTGGTATTGGTGCAACTGGCTTGTTGCCTTTCTGGCATAAAGGAATACATTAATGGGTTAAAAGCCAACACATCCTAAATCAAGCATGGACAGAATCCACCAAAATGAATTACAATGCTAAAACTGATACACTTTTTAAAATGTCTTTTAAATACCTGAAGTCCTTCTGATATCAAATAATCATGTGTGCTCCCTTACTTTACCCCAAAGTCATTTCTTCGATGAAATGCCTGCTAGTTTGCATTGAGAAGTCACTACCAGCAGGCACTTCTCCCCTAACAGGGAGTGAGATGCTTGCTAATACTGCATCAATCTAATGAAAAACATCTGCTCAGTGAAGCAGACACCTTGGTGGAAGTCAATACTTCCTTATTACTTCTGGTTTTGAGTTGTGCCAGGACATGCACATGTATACACACAGGAAATCACTAGCAAATTTAAGGGCAATATTCCAAAAGGCTGAAGCAATGGCTTTCTGAACTCCCTTACCTCATCAGTAGGTCACACTCTGGGTCCTCATTACATCTGTACAGGGAAGGGCTGAGTTTAAAAAGAGGTGAGGTTAATATTCTGCTAATAGAACATCTCCAGTTCCCTTCAAAAGTCAGGAACTTACCATGCTGGAGACAGCTGGGTCTAACTTGGGAGCCAAAACGACACCCTGGAAAATATTGTTATAGGCTTCAGTTAGAAGTTCAAGCCAGAAAAAATACCCTGAAAATCTCTCTCTACTCAGAAAACCTTCTTCTAATTTTGCCTCAAGCTTTCAGGCTTATAATAATATGTATACTTAATTAAACTATTGTTTTCATTTATATTTCCATACAGTGTATTTGAACATAAATGTTGAATTTAAAAAAAAAAAAAGTTTTGAAATTCATTCAACCAAAACTTACTTTTTTGCCAAGTTAATTCAATAAATATCTCAGAGGGAAAAGTTGTTCATTTCACCCTCATACAAATTTTTTAGTTCTTAGGATGATCATGAACTGAAAAATTAATTATTTCCACAAAGTTGAGCTAAGTGTCACAGAAAGTGACATACAAAAAAAAAATCAATTCCTGCTTCAACGAGTTTGTACTAAATTACAGAACAGGTGGAAGAAAAGAAACACTATTTTCTTGGCATTGCAGTATACTGGAACTAAGCGCAGAATGATTTACTGAGCTGACCAAAGTCACACTAGAAATCAGTGTTAAAGACAAGAACTGAAAGCAGGTTTGCTTTGTTACAGACAAAAATATTTACCATGTGCTTTTTATTCCTTATTACTATCAAACCACCTAGATTTTGAATTTATAAATGTAAGACTATTTGCTATTTTGCACCTTAACAGTAAAGAAACAAATAAATAATAAGGAAAAAACCTCTCAGCAGGCCATGGCTTACATCTCAGTTCTGAGTAAGACTTTCTGATTAAGTATAAAGTCCTAGAATATTTGGTAACTACAACAACATAAGCACCACTCATGCACAAAGCAGTCTTTGCTCTGGCTGAAGTTGATTAAAAATGGAGAGGAGTTGAAGGAGACATTTTATATTCAGTGGTTCCACAGTTTCTGACAAATGTTTGGGTTTTCATGGAAAACTACCAATCAGGAAATTTCTAAGAAAGAATGAAATTTATTTCTACTTAGCAAAGAATGAGTTACAAAAAGGAACATATGGCACAAGGGGTGAGATTTCCATGAACCCCCCACACAACTATCACCGCAAGAAATAAGAGTAGTTTAATATCAACTAAAGCTGTACAAATACCATTGTTTTTCTCTTCCTGGCTGGGTTTGGTTTCAGGTTACCCAAAAGGAAAAAATGTGTGGTTTTCTTGTGAAAATGAGAGCATTGTTAAACAAACTTTTGAGGTTATGTCAACATTTTCAAATGATCCCATTATGCTTCCAACTGAAGGAAGCATTGCTCTTTTCAAAACAAAAGAAATATGTTTAAAATCAAAACAGAAGTACTTCAAACATATATATAAAATCTGGGACTGGACTCATCAGTTGGAGGCTTTAAGAAAATGCCCACCATTTATAAAGCAATGCTGCTGTGAGAAAATTAATGTGATTTTAGGATATTTTTATAAAGTAAGTTATTTTTAAGAATAGGCACATTTCATACAGTAACAGCATGTGAAAAAGAACATTGATTTCTTTGGAACATTTGCTAGGGACAGGTATGGTTACAAAAGCAAATTGACACTGGAGCAAGTAACGAAAATGCAGAATGCCTGTTTGTGGGAACAGCCATCAAACAAAGCATTTCATATGAAATTGCATGAGCTGACTGTCAAATTTATCCAAAGGCTAAAATGTTATATGATAATTCCTTAATAACATAATGTGGTGTAAATATGAAGACGGCAGCACAGTGTAAACTGAAGGATAATAACTAGACTATGCTAGAGGTAAATGAATACAAGAGACTTCTAGTCATTTGGGAAGTGATGAAATGACTAAGAGTCATCAGGAGAAGGGATCAATGCCATTTTAATATGGGAGATTTCTAAATTTATGGAAAGGACTGTTTACAAAACCCCAGCAATGAGAAATTAAACTTCTAATTTGAGTCCTTGCTACCCGATGTGCTGATAACTTGAGTGCCTCTGAGAGGAGAACCAATCATCTTTTGTTTGCACCATTTTTACAAGCAATTATCCCTGAACCTCCTACCAATTACCTGAAAAATCTCCATTCCACAACTAGTTTCTGCTGTTTTTATTTCACTTCCCACTGCAGCACTGGAGCTTGCCACAGCTAGACAAAAAACATGGGGCTGTGTAACTGGCTCGCCAGTCACACTAAATTCCTTTAGACAAACAGTGGCATTCATAAGCACAAGAAATAGGTAGAATCAGTTTATGTAGTAATTTTCCCCACAGTCAGATGACTTGCACAAGTAATCCCTGCCCATGGGCGTGGAACTACATAGTCTTAAGGTCCCCTCCAACACAAACCAGTCCATGATTCTACGAATAAGGATTTTTTTCACATCCATTGGGGTACCCTCACTTTTCTAAAATCATCATTTTGCCCAGCAGGTTTCCCTTGCAGATTAAAGCCTTGATCTTTTCTGCAGCATATTACACTTGTGGTATTAGTTTGAGAGCTAGTAAGTGCTTTCCACCCATGGTACAGAATATGGAATGAGTCCTCCTGGATCCCTCTGTAAGCTTTGATTTCCCTCTCCTTGTTCCCTCCACTCTGCAGTTCACCCTTCATTAACCTAAGCTGGATGCAAGGCAGTATGTGAGAGTATTTCTACCAAACTCAACCAATCTAACTTTATGTACATAGACTATATGTAATAATTTAGGTATGGACATTTTTCATTACTATGGTAGTATGTTTTCTAGGGGTCCTAATACTGTAAAAAATTACAAAATTAGTTTCTGTGTTGTTTGTGGGTTGTTTTTCCCTTTGGTGAGAAATCTTCCAGCAACAAAACCTTACCATGAGGGCCATTCCACTCCTCTGATCCCGTGCAGAAGTGTTGCTGAATTCGCAGTTCTATAATTCAGGATACATTTTTCACTCCAGTGACAGGTGGCTCCAGGTGTGCTGGGGATTGTGGAGCAGTTTCTCAGCTTGTCAGCTGCTGTAGTTGTCCCACTGATGGACTGCCAGGTCTTCTTTGTTATCCTGGAAACATATTTTTTTTAATTTTCCTTTATTTTCCCCCTATTTTTGATTTGGATAGATTTTGCTCCTACTGCAAACAAAGCTGTTGAAAGTAACTTTTATTATTAATTCTTCATCAGGTCTCTATGTATGCTCCAGGTGCTTTAAAACATGTGTCTCCCCATAAAATACCCCACAACTCCTGCCTGAACAGAGGTGGGTGGTGCACTACTTATGTTCAAAAGCCCATCGACCTCTCGGCTTGCTTAGTGAGATGAATTTTTTCGTTGCAGTTTTGATTGATAAAATTTCTTCATTTCTCTGGAATTTTAAAGCCATTATGCAAAGACAACTCTCTGGTTCTCCAAAGGAAATCTCAAGAACAAAATAAAATGCTAAAGACAGAGCAACAATCATACAAGTTTTTGTTTTGTGCTGCTCTCTGCAGATATGCTTTGGCTACGGGGATTGCATACAGACAATGTGCATAGGTAAATTTAGTATATCCCTTTAGCGTGGCTTATTTTAACTTGCTGCAACCAGCTTGATAGAAACACCCATTGGATCCCAGAACAGCATAAAAAAATTAGGCCTGAGCTAATAATTAACAGCATAACACAAAAGCAGAGTTGAACCCCCAGCCTACTGCCTGGGCCACAATTCCTAAAATAATTTACTGTTTAAATACTGAAAAGCCAAACTATGATCAGTGTAAAAATAATTCTAACCCCAGCTGAGCTTGTTTGTCTTTTGCCTCTCTGACAGAAAGATTTAAGCTACTCCCATAGCTTCATGACATTAGTTTGTCAATCAATAGTTCTGCTAGAGTTAATCCAATGCTCCAATATCGCTGAAAGAGAAAAAACCCTAAACAGCAAGTGCTCAGAGCAAAAATCCAAAGCCGATTAGCTCCATGGAGACTTGCTTCTACATCAGACTGCATGGCTTATTGCTCCTGCAAAAGACTGCAGTGTCAGGCACGCCGGGCTGGTGACACTGAAATCACACAGATACACACAGCAAAATCAATTGGTGAGCCAAACCACCTGAAGACTCTGCAAAATCTGCCCAAAGCTTGGGCAAGGGAGGTGGAGGGGGTCATTTACATGGCCTTGTAATCAACCCTGCTCTCTGGTCCTTGCAATGCTGACAGAGGTGGACACTTTTTTGGTACCTGTATCTCTGATCACTGTATTAGAGCAGCTCCCTCTTAAGGTCCTGACTTAATAAATGTTCCCTATTCATCAGATACTTAAGCATCTCTTTCAGCCTGTTTAAGTGGCACATAAGCAGGTTCTGAAGTACTTTGATGAATGGGGCGGATCAAAGCATGTGCTTAAATGTTTTGCTAAATAATTAAAAATTGGCTTGAGAGCTGACATAAAGGCACTCACTGAAAATTACCAAGCTTTATGAAAATTAAATGAAGCAATTAAGCTTAGCTTTCCTATCTCTACTTCCAGAAAGGCCTATTAAGTCCAGCACACAAGCCCTGGTTGTTGGAAGTGTCAGGATAAGTAAGGCTAGGGTTAGTTAAAACAAAATTGCCTTTTTATAGAAAGGCCTTGATACAGACAAGGCACTTTGTATATCTCTTCCCTTGAGGTAAACCCTGGAGGAAGGCTTTTGAGAAACAGCCTAACAACATAAAATAAAAATTATTTATACCTTCATCTTCCTTAGGATTGCAGCTTGCAATAGGTGATTATAGCTTCATAAATCATAGACTCTTTTCTTGTGGAGGCAAAGCTGATATCCCTATTTTCATGGCACCCCTTCCCTTTTGCACTAGTTCTTCAAAGCCTCTGAGAATTTTATTTTGGCTGATCCTTCCTACACTTGTGTTAATCCCCAAACTGTAATCTTTCTAAACTTGAACAAAACTGATTTATCTACATAGGACTTGTTATTCAGACAGCAAAGCTAAAACCAAAAACAGATGCATAGGCAAAATCTACAGGGATAGGAGACGAGTCTATTCTCCATGCAAGGGCTTGCAAAGCATTACACTGCTTTAAAAGATCTGCAGAAACATTTGGGTTCAAGAAAAACAGTTGCCAACAGAACTGAGTGTTTATTTTAACTTGCAAAAAGGCTGAATTCATCCTGCAAATCTTATATCAGTCTATTTTGCCCAGTTATCCTTTACCATCAGAACTATCAACACCAGAAAAGCTCATGTTTTCCTTGTGTAAAACTACATCAAAATCATATGGTAAGATAGTCCTTCATACTGAAAAACAAACATTATACATGGAAGAGACAACCATTAGAAAATTGTTAAGAAATGTTTATGGTATTCCTTGAAGTGAATTAAAAACACATTTGTACTTCAATATAAAAGAAAAATATAATAAACAATTCCTTGTGCAGACTCCTACCACAACAACCAGTTCTAAGGTGGAGCCTGAAAAGATGTGTTATGAGCATCTTCCTTGTATACTTTTGCCCCAGCACCAATCCTGAGAGGTATCGCATAGGGCACCTCAGCCAGGCCCGGCTCTGCTGCCTCCTGAGCACTTACAGCCCAGGGTGGCCACAAGACAACGCTCATGTTGTTTCTTCTCTCATCACCAAGAGAAACTTTCCACCCTTGCAAGGAATCTGCTCTGCCTCTGGCACGCCTTCTTCCAGCCAGTTTAACCCCTTCTTATAGCTGGGCCTTCTTGTCCTCTATGCCAGATTGTTCCTCAGCCACAAGTTAGCATTGTCAATTAGAATTTCCCCTTGACTGGAAATAGATGCTGGCAGAAGAGACTTGCCCAAAATTGTACACCCAATTAGAAGCAAAATTAAGAGTAATACTAAGATCTCATCACTCCCAGAAATGTCATCTGCTAGACTAAGCACTAATGACCGCAGGACAGCTCTCACTTGGAAAGCACATGCACCTTGTTAAGACAGTTATTCATTGCAATTCTATTTAAAGAAGACGGGGGAAAATAGAGTATGTGGCATTACAGAGAAATGGAAGGTGTGAACAGAGCAGCATAGAAAAGTCAGGAAAATGTTTCATCATCATATAGGAAGAGACATGAAAGCAGAGATTAAAATAAAGGCTACAATATGCTGGCCTAAGTTACCACAAAGACGTTCAGAGAGAATTTAATGCTCTGAAGTCTGTGGAGTTCACATGAAATGTCCTATGCAGTTGAGGTTTAAAAAATTACAGTCTTTTTAAAGTGGCATAGTATAGATGAGCATTTAAATGACTGCTGCTCAGCTCCTGAAACACCCTCAGCCTCTGCATCAGATCCCCGATTGCTGTTGCCAACAGGGAATCTGGTCTCTTGAAGCAATGCACATCCATATCTGCCAACTGACATCCATGAGGAGGAAATAAACCCCACAAACTTTTTTCTTTCTCTCTCTTTTAAACTTTATTTTTAACTAAATGCTCCTGTGAACAATAAATATTTAATTTTCAGAATTAAAAAAGGTCTTTGGGTTTAGTAGATGGCCTCAGTCTCGTTAGCATCAGCAGTTTTTCCCTCTAGGGAGTAATTAAGGGAAAGCTCCCACCATAATGCTAAACGGTAATAATGACAGAATTTTAAATCATTTTCGTACCACAGGCAGCATTGCAGTTCATTTCCATGTGTTCTGTCTTCAGTGAAGGTCTCAAGCTTATAAAGTCTCCTGGGCAAAAGGATGACCAAGGTCCCAATGCCTGGAAGGAAGCTCAAGGGAAAGACACACATTGTCATGCTATTTGTGATAAGATTTCTACATTATGAAGTTGGAAAGTGGGAAATAAGAAGGCCCTGGAGATTTTTGACTATATTTGTCTCTACAACACAGTTAGCACCTGAGATATGTGATGTTTTGTTGGTGGTTCATCTGTGCTATAAATTATTTGTTAATACTGGACAGTCAGTACATAACTACTGCACTCACCCTAAAGCCAGGTAATGGTGAAGCACCTATGAGTAATTTTCACAGTTCACAGTTTGCAATGCACTGTAGCTGAGACTATCCATTCACTGCAAAGCAATATAGAAAAAAATATCATTATAGCCACATTACCTAATAGGTCACTGTTAACCTGGGTGCAGCAGTTACACCTTGACAGTTACATTGACTGTAATTCCAGCTCTGGCTTTTTCAGCAGAAATGAAAAGACCCTTAGGGGAAGGTCATTTGTCAGATATCCCATCTTGGGCTGAGAGTTAAAACTATTGGTAACACAAATGGGTCTCCAAGTGTGGCCTCCACATCAAACTTGGAACTGAAAGTAATATGGACAGAGAAATACTCCGGGGAAAAAACTCACAACTAACCAACTAAAACAACAAAAACAAAAGACAGAAAAAGAAACCAAAAAAAGCAACCAAACAATAAAAATTGCAATCAGTTTGTTAGCAGCAGCAAACAGCTTGGTATAATTATTCATTCATGTTTTGTCTCTTATTTTGATCATCTCCAAGTTCACTAAAATCAGACCCAGTCATGTAAGGTGGTAGATGAATAAATATTTATCACACACACAACTGGTGATCATACTCGAGAGAACTCCTTAGGGGAGGTAATTGAATGAGAACACAGAAGGAGGTTTACCAGAGAAATGGGAATTAGAAACATGATTAGTGTAGTAAGTGGAAGTAGAGAGGAAAGGACACACCTTACAAAAGGAAAGAGTGAAGAGAGCTGGGAGCTGGAACCTGGTGAAGGGCATGGGGAGCAACACATGGGTGACCAAAGCAAAACCTCCAGATTTGCAGGAGCATGGCAAGACAGAAAGAAAGGTATTAAGCAGTGAAAACTCTCCACCGAAGAGCTGAAAATGGGTCCCCTGCATACAGTTAGGCTAAATGTATCTGGAGATGCATCAAAGGAGGTGTGACCAGCAGGTCAAAGGAGGTGATTCCCACCTTCTACTTCACTCTCATGAGATCCCATCTGGAGTGCTGAAGCCAGCTCTGGGGCCCCCAGGGTAAGATGGACATGGATCCATTGAAGCAAGCCTGGAGGAGGCTACAAAGGTGATCAGAGGGTTGGAACATCTCTCCTTGAAGACAGGCTGAGAGAGCTGGGGTTATTCAGACTGGAGAAGAAAAAGCTTTGGGGAGACCTTAGAGCACCTGAGTACCTAAAGGGGGTCTATATGAAGGCTGGAGAGGAACTTTTTACAAGGGAATGTAAAGACAGAACAAGGGCAATGGCTTTAAACTGAAAGAGGGCAAGTTTAAATTAGACATTAGGGAGAAATTCTGTCTTGTGAGGGTGGTGCAGTACTGGAACATGTTGCCCAGAGAAGCTGTGAATGCCCCATCCCTGGAAGTGTCCAAGGCCAGGCATGGAGTTTTGAGCACCTTCCACTGGTCAAGTGTGGAAGAAGGAATCCTTGCCCATGGCAGGAAGTTTGAACTAGATGATCTTTAAGGTTCCTTCCCATCCAGATCTGCCTATTATTCTATTATAAAGAATAAAAAGGACTTGTCAACCCAGAAGCAAAAGGGACAGTAGAGTTATTATCTAGAAAAAATGAGCAGAAGGGCAGGTGGCTTGTTTGTCCTGGGCTTGGATGACAAAAAATGGACCCCGAGACTCACCACCCTAAGCCATCAGCAGATCTCTACACACCAAGACTATTCATTCCTATTTTGCCTACTTTTTCACACAGGGAACAATGATCTGAAACTGCACTCCTTTGTTCTGGTACCAGGCTTTGGAGCCATCAGCCTCAAGAGCCTTTTTCTGTTGATGGCTTTTATAGCTGTCACTATGATGGTATAGGATGAAAACAAAATGAGGGAAGAGAATTGACTGCTGTTCTAAGCAGCTTAAAAACACATCTTAAGTAGGAAGGACTCTAGTAAAATGACATTATTTAGGTTAGAAAAGTCAGTCCTCATAACACAGAGAATCCTTAATTTTGGTAATTTCCAATTCTCCAAGATGTTTTAATGTACCAATCTCAATGTACCATTATGGCAGCATTATCTGTGTATGGTGACTGTACCTGCCATTCCTGTGAAATCATATTTCAGTCTACTTTACACCTCCTAGGGAAGGAAGAAATCTGAAAACAAAAACAAAAGACCAAAATTTTGAAGCATAATGCTGATGTATATTGTTGTTCTATCTCAAAAGTAGAAAGTCTTGAAAATGCTCATTTTAAACTAGAAAATTTGTCATTCAGTCATGCAGGCTCGGAATGCTCACTTCCTGGACAAACCTAGGAGAGTACCTGAACTTTTTCACCTTGGCAGAAACTTATATCTCACTAATTCTTTGAGGTTCCTCCATTTCATCTCAAATAATTCGTCTCTAAACACAGCAAACAAAGCAAAACCTGTCACAAAGCCTTGAAAACTTATTTCCTTTGGGTTTTTGTTTGCTTAACATGGTCTGTCAAGGAATCAATACCTATTCTCATATGCACACAAAGACAAGTACTCTTAAGCGTGCATATGAATAAAAGGTAAGCAATAGATTTTATGCAACTGGGACACTGCATAATCTAAGTTTGTAAACCCCTTTAAAGATCTTTATAGAACTAATTAAAAAGGTAGAAAAAGACCTGTCTCAATTAGAACCACACTTGTTCATGTAATGGTTTTGTGCAAATTTTAAACTCTGTGTGAAACCAATATATCAGCAAGGACATAAAACCTTCTAAGTGCAACACTTCAGGAAAGGTCTGGACACTCAGGATTGACAAACTGGTTGACAATTTTTAAAAAACATCTGTTTTCTTCTGTTATCCAAGAGGCTAGATTAAAATTCCCAGTAGCATTATGAAGGCATCTCATTCATTATAACAATTTTGATAATATAGTCAGGAAGTAGAAGTAACATTATGTGATTTGTCACTATCTGTAAACAAGAGATCAAATTTCAATAACTACCTTTCAAATATTAAAAACCAGCATTACAGCAAAAGACTTGACCAAAAAAAATTAAAAAAAAGAAAAACAAAAAACAAACTAAAGCCGAAACAAAACCAAAAAACCCACATAGAAACAAAAAACCCACCCAAGTACTTCCATGACTGTAAAGATTACATTTATTGAGTGTATTTTTGCATGCTATTACTCACCAAGACCTACCCTCTTTAGTAGAAATGATCCATTTGTATCTTCTTTATAAATTTTGCATTGAAGTCCAAGCTCATGCACATTAAGATAACTAATATCTTCCTTCTACTCCTGTAAGAGAGACCCCATAATTATATCATTAGCACAGTGAGCATAGCTCCATTTTTCTTCAGGAGCAATACTGCATACATAAAAGCATAGTCTAGCTTTGCTTCAAGAAGGTCAGAGTGTCTCTGGAAAAAAGCCACTTCTCACTACACAAATGTGAGATAGGTAAAGATTATACAGAGATGGCAAGAGCTATGTTAGCGTTAGGTTAAATGATTTCCTGCCAAAGGGTACACAAAGAGACAGGAATGAATGGTGAGAATTTTCTTCAATAGACTTTGTTGGTTTAACAGGATTTAGATGTTCTATACATATAAATTACACCCACATATTTAAGGTCTGTTATCAGTTAACAATTGCATGAATATTCTCCGACTTGCAGAGCTGGGGGCTTTTGCATGTCTTGCAACAATAATTGTGAAGCTCATAAAACGGTTTCATAAGAAAATAAGCAAATAAAGAATTATTTCTCTCTTAGGCACCAAGAGAAAATCAACAGTTTCATTTTGATCTTAACACACAGGGATGACCCATGTGAATCGAAACACAGAAAATATTCACACGAACTGGAGAACCAAGAAGTGCTGAGTTTTGCACAAGTCAAATTAGCCTCCTTTTTGTACTCTGCTTCTTGATATCAAATTGTGATCTGGGGACTCAATTGCTACAGTGGATCAGTGGGTTTGGCTGAATTACTCTAGTGACCCACAGGTCAATAAAAAGCCTTTGGTCTCTATTAGCAATGTTTTATTGAGGCCTCCAGTGCATTTCCAGCAATAAGGAAGTAAAATCTATGATTCAACTCTCTTCACTTTTAGACCATGAGGAGCCACAGAGTGGGATAAAAGATGCCAGACTGGCATTTTATGTTGCACCCAAATACAACCAGTCCCTGAATCAATAGACACCTGAACCAGATGCCACATAGGCAGCACATAATGGTATAGCACAATCATTTATCAAGGATGAGACAGGGCCAGATACTAGAATGAAAAGATACAAATGCATTTACACATCACCAGCAGAATACAGGAGGAGTGCAACACCAGTTCCTTCTAAATTCCCAGTAGTTTCATCATTCTAGGAAGCAGTGGATTCTGTTGTCAGAGTTTTGGTCCAACCCATTTTCTTGTTCAAAAAATGGGAAAGCTCCACTAAGTTTATTGTATCATAGCACAGAAAGCTGATTTATGAGAAATGGCCTCAGCAACTGCTTGCAAACAATGGCTTGAGTGTGGCTAAATGTATTTGCCTCATCAAGGCTGACACCCAGAACCTGGGTGAATGTTTATGTTTGGCAAATACTTCATTTAGCAATGATAACATTAAAGCATGTCCTTTTTATTATTCCCCTGCCTCTCTGGTCTCTCATTGCCAGCAATTAATTAAAAAAAACAAAAAAACAAAAAAACACAAAAACAAAACAAACAAACAAAAACCAACAAACAAAACCAAACCAAGCCACCAACATATTTCCACACAAAATTTTCCAAGAGTCCAGACTCTGAATGAAAGTCATCTTTCACATTTGCAAATTTCAAAGCAAACCTCTAATCCTTTATATACCAGGACAACTGACACACTGAACTCTAGCTCACATCTTTAGTAACACCTTTCCATTGATACTGCATGTGCCTTTTGGGTACAAACAAAACATTTGAACTACAAGTTTATGGCTTGAACCTTGCTGCTGCTTGTGCCAGGTGAAGTTCTGCAGCCTATGTCCAGCTGAACTCAGTCTTCTAGTCCCTTAAATCCTCAAAACTGTCAATAACTAGAACTGTAGCTTGCAAAGTCTCTTTTAATTGAACTCATAATCCAAAATCAAAGCTTTTAAGTAAGAAAAAGGCAAACATCTTTTAGGAGTCTACAAGATTACAGGTATACAAGTACCATTTCCACAGACTTCATAACCTAATGATAATTTAGATTAAAACTGCTTTCAAACCATAGTTTGAAACTTGTTTGAAAACCATTGTCATTCCTTCTAACATGTAATATTTAGGAAATATAAACAAAAACAAGTGCAAGCCAAAGCAAGTGACCACCAAATTTTGTAAGCAAAGGCCACCCACTCAGCAGCTGCAGTTGAACAGGCCATGTGATAGCAGAGACAAATAGATATACAAGATACAATCCAATGATAAATAAATAAATACACCGAAATCTTAAACCAAAAAGTTTTCTAAGTTTTAAAATAAAGATGGAGAATTATTTTACCCATCCTCTGATTGAGATGTAGAGTCACACTGAGCCTTGCTCTTTCAGAGATACTGCCCTTTGAACAGAAAGCCATTTGTCAGCAGCTGAAGCTTCACAGCATCAGTATCCAGTGTTTGGCACATCAGTAGTATACTGACAACTAAGGCATCAGAGGCACTGGGAAGCAGCAGGAATACTGATTCTGGCACAACTGCATATGGGAAAAGAATAAGAATTCTAGCCCAGAGAGAATTTTTATGGAAGCTGTAGTCTGCTGGACCAACCTTTTATTAATGATGTAGCCACAGGGGCTCATTAGGCATCTGCAAACTACAAGAATTTTATATATAACCCAAATGACAGGTAATTTTTTTTTTTTTTTTTTAATCGGGCAACTGAAGTTAATATCACCAGTCATTGAAAACTCAGGCTACCAACCTATTCCTTGACCTCTGTCCCTTTGACCACAGCCATGAGTAAGCGTTTCCCCTTTCTCTGGCAATTTTCCATTCAGCATAAGGGCCATCCATTGCATGAACCTAAAATCCAGCATCACAACCAAGAAGTGAGATTTAGATTTAGATTTTAACCATGGTCTATAATACATAACAAAACTTATCTGTTTTCTGGGAGTAACTGTGTGTAATTTTCATTGCTACATTTAAGCTCATTTGTAAATCAGCTGAATAAGGTAATAATTAACGAAACAGCAATGAAAATATGACGGCACATTACTGGAAAGGAACACAAAACATTTCACAGTGGGTCATAACAGAAACGTTATTCTGTATGGGAATTCTCCCCAATTTAGGACTTTTTCTTGTCATATCAAGCACATTGACTGATAACAGGGAGGAATAAGAAGAGTTAATTGAACAGCCAGGTGATAAGGTCTAATAAATCCCTGGATTTCCACCTGGTGAGTACATTTTGATAGGTAAGGGGAAGTAAGCAAAAGTCAGGCAGGGTGACTCATCAGTTCTAGCAATGTAAGAAAATTAGATTTTAAGTGGAAAAAGATGTTTCCTAGGAAACTGCATGATCTGCTTGTGGAACATCAAACAAGAGCAATTTCCTAACAACAGCCATGGCTAAATTGATCTACTGCACCTCAAACAGCTTTATCGGTGAGAGAGAGATTGAGTCCCTTTTATATTTTCTTAGTTACCATCATCAATTTGTCTATTATTTGACTCCTTCAGCTGTTACATTTCTGACCTTCCACAAGCACAAGTATGATTATTTGCCATTACCTAATTGGAAAGCATGTTTTCCTTTCTCTTGTCTTTGTTACCTCTCTTTTTTGCAGCAAGCTCTGGATTTCACTATTGCTGCTGCCAGAGCCAGAAAGACGTGAGCATGACGCTGGCATGCAGCAGGCATAAGCACAAGCAAGTGCCCTGTTTGAAACCCTCCACTTTGCAGCAGTGAAAAGTGAGCTGCAACACAAGCAACTTTCTGGGCTCCCTGCTTTGAGATGATCAATCTACTGTACTTTCATCCCACCTATACAATTTACATTGGATCAAAACCAATGTCTTCCCTTTATAGTACACTGCCTATATTTTCATTCCAACAAACTAAACCCCTTACATTTCTGTGATAGCATATGACACTTTACATTATTCATGAAAGATATCAAGTATTTTAGATGGTAGGGAGGAGAACATTTGTTCCCCGTGATCATTTCCAGTGCAGATTGTTCAATATGTATGTCATAGCTGATGCAATGCAGACACTGTCTTCAGAACATGACCATGGATTTTGGAGCATAAATCAGTGCATGTGCTGACTGTGTGTAGTCAGACAGGGAATTCTAGTTCCAGGCAGCTTCTCAGCACTTGTGCTGCACGCACAGCTTGCACGTGTCCTGTAGGACTGAGTAGCGAATGCACATCTGTTCAGCAATTCTGGGCTCAAAGCATTTGGCTTCCTGGACATGCCTCTGTACATTCAATATGTATGTGCATGCTGAATCCCATGTACCATAAAGTAAGAGGATTTACTCTGGGTGCACACATAGAGATGCATCCTATCCTGATGCCAAGGCATTTGAATTTCTCTGAGACAAAATTTCCTGGCAGAAAAGTGAGATATGTCTGAGGAAACCTGAATCCTGGTAGCTCTACTCAGCCACTCTTGAACTATCACAATGGATAAAGACAACTGCCAAAATTAAGAGCCAAAACTTAAGTAGTCTGCCAAATTCAGCATCACTGAAACATTTTCAAACACATTGATTGCACAGACAGTTGCTAACAGGGAAAGATATGCAAGATCAACTCCATTCACACTTACAAACTTGCTTACTGTGTAACTTGTGAGGAAATAGGAAACAAAGACATTATAGGTCTCTTCCACAGTGTTGCTCTCACTAAAATGAACTGAACAAACAAAGTATTCTACATAATATAAGACCATGTAACCGAGGTTTTATTATCACTACTGCTACTAACTTGGAGATTCAGATGCAGGCAGAAATTACAACATCCTAAATTCAGAAAGTCTGTTCAAGCACCACTTTTACTGCCTAAAATAAAGCAACATGTTCTAGAAAGCGGGTTCTACTGTGCCTGAATTCTGTGGCCAATTGACTCAGTACTTCAGTGTGAATTTCTCCACTACTGACTATGCATCAGCAAGTCACACATGGAACAGAATCTCACATGAAAGCCAGAGTGAGTGAGAGAAGAGACTTTGTGTTATGGATTTGTGGCTCTAGAGAACTGTCAAGTGAGGCATGGGGAAAGTTATCCCACTGTAACTAGTTCTTTGGACTTGCAGCAATGATTTTATTGTCATCAAAACAAAGTCGAAAAGTCTCTTTTCCAGCCTACTAAACAGAACAAAATTCCACTAGATCTTGTTGAAGTCCAGTAGCAAACTGTTTAATATCAAGAATTACACACCCACTGCCACCATCACCACTGCCAGAAAGATCACTTAAAATCCTCTCAACAAAACTTTCATTCCTGCAGTGTTTTCCCCAAACTGCACCTTTGCAATGATAAAACCCCTCTTCTTTTCCTTCCTCTCAAGTTTACAGCTTTGTTCTTAGCTTAAGACATATTTAGGACTAATACTCTTATTTTAAAGGAGTAAGATTAAGTATTTTTAGCCCCTGTGAAACAAGATGATGTATGCTGCAATTGTTAAGTCCCTCTTAAATTGCATGTAACACATTCTGTAGCTCATAAATATTTAAGATGACTAAATAATTATCCTAGACTTCTCAACTTGCCTTTCTTTATTAGTTCCATGGGGAGCCAGGAAAGCATTTGTTCTTTTTCAGCCATATAGACAATTATTATATTGCAAAATATCCTCTTTCTGTTGTTGGTAATGCTGCTACATAATTCTCTGATATTGTGGTGTGAAGGAATTAGCCTCTTGCAGAGGGAACAAGAGCCCCCACTTTCTCACCAGATCAATCCAGAGAGCTTGGCAACTTTTCCAAAACATCGCCACCAAAGCAAACCCCATCTCACTTAATTCCACCCTTAGCCTCCTGCTCCCAATGGCAGAGGGTAAGAGCACCCTGAATTATACAGGATTCAGAGCATCAGTGGGAAAATGGCAGGGGCTGATTGGATGCAGGTGTATGTATTTAAACCAGTAACTCTAATGACTTGGGGGAAGAGGAGGGTGAGCCAGCAGCCCTCTCACCATGGAATAGCACTGAACAGAATTTTTATAGTGGCATTACAGCTTATTCTCCTCTCTGTCTCTTTTCAATGCAGCCATATGGTAGCAAGCAGATACTTGCAACCTAATAGCAGATGAAGAGCCTGCACACTCTCACAGGCAGCAGAGCATGCCCCAGCAGTCAGAGTGGCAACACCCACCAGCAGAGCCAAGGGAAAGGAGCTGCCTCCCAGATGGCCGGGATGCAGAGCTCTGTCTCAAAGCCTAAGCTTCTTGCTTCTGCAGCTGTCAAATCTGTCACCATGGTTCAGTACCCACTGCCACAGCCCCCACCCGCTTCTGCTCGGGTGCAGGGCAGAGAAGCAGAGCAGGAGCACAATACCCACATGCAGTGAGCGCATTGCCTTTGGAGGGCTGTTGTCATGTTGTGCCGAGACTAACTTGCCTTGGAATGCTACTGTAAAAGAGGGTGCACGGCATCAAGTCAAAACAGCCCATGTAGCTGCTGTAATGCACATCTGTGCTGAGCAAAAACATGCAATTGCCTACAAAAAGTGATGGCAGAGATCTGCCACTGCTGTGTTAAGCGTTCAGCTTAGGGACAGTGCCAGACACTGGGGAAGATGAGACACGTCAGAGTTGCAAACTTTTCAAGCACTTTCCTAGTTTTATTTGCATTTTGCAGATTCACCTTTATTTTTAAATTCAAAATAATGAAAACAGTAACATAGCTAGGACAGATCTACATGGGGGACCACTGAGATGGTAGGAGTCTAAAGGCATGAAATTAGCACGCAGAAACTAAAGCGTGTTACGTACCAATGGGAATGCTCTCATTCAGAAATAAATTGGCTTAAAGTTCACTGTGGCTTACTACTCCCTGGAAGACCATTATTTCCAGTGACTGGAAAAACCAACATGTAAATCAGCATATTTTAGGGTGCAGTTTGACAAGCCTGCAAAGCCCCTACATTTTTACTGCTACCAAAGCAGGTACAGGAGCAAGCAGCTCCCTCCTGTTCTCCCCTGACATACTTCGCTTCCCTTCCTTTTGTTCTGGCTCTACACTTCTTTGACCTTTCAGTGGCTGTGTTCAATTAGCTAATTCAGCAGCAACTAAGAAAGAAAAAAAAATAAAGTGATAAGATGCAATAACTGAAAGTAATTTTGTAGCCAGCATGGGGGGGGTTTATATCAGGTCCTTATAATAAGATTTTGCTAGGAGAGGTTTATGAGCTACAAGCCTGAAGGGAAAAAGAGAAAGGGAAGAAACAAAAAACCAAAACCAACACCCACATCCTTACCAATAAAGCAGTACCTGCAAAATGCTAGGATTTAGTTAGGCTATATCAGTCAGAGACGGCATAAAGCTGTGCTAAAACAATCTGCTTCCCTTTGATGGGGTGGTAGCTCTGCAAGAAAGATTCTGCCCATGTGGTTGGAATGGTGGGAGCAACCAGGGACAAGCCTTTCCCATCCTGTCTCACTGCTAATTCCCCAGGGAATAAATAAGCACAAAACACCAAACAAACCAAACCACAAAACAAACACACAGACAAACAAATTCTTTAAAAATAGTTCAAGCTTGCACGGTAAATTCAGTACAAAATACATGACACGTGCTATTCGAAAAGGTCTAGAACCAAGAAAAAAACAAGTTCAAAGTAGTGCCCATACATAATCTAATCAAAACCCATTCCCTTTACAGGGAATTGCTAAAAGGTGGGAAGAAAGCAGCAACAGTAACACAGCAATAATTTGACAATGAATAAGGATTTACAATGACAATATTCAGATACACTTTGATGAAAGAGACTGTAATTATTGGTGCAGCTGTTATATACAGGGCAAATATTTCACATTCCCCTCCTCAGTACTGCTGTCCTTGTACTCAGATTAAACAAGCCAGACCAGATCAATAGGCAGAGTTTGAGACTGCAGTATGGAGTGCATAGAGCAAAGAATCACAGGGAGGGAAGATATTTGATGCTGCCTACTTAGAAAATGTCAAACTTCTGCATCCTACCTTTTGCTCTGATCAGTCTATCACAGATTGAAGCAACATGAGAAACAAATTAATCCAGATAAATGTGAGACTGTGGGTATGAATCAATCAAATCCTCTGTGCAAAAGCAGGAATAGTTTTCTATACAATAGTATTACTTCTGCTTAGGAAAGCTAAAGATCCATTGGAAGCTGAGAGAATATCTGGGGAAAAGAGGTGAGGAAGACCAACCATTACTGTATGTTTGCTTTTGTATTTGTGATTTTACTGAGGCACTGCTACTGACCATTCTTGGAGACAGGATGGTGGGGTAGAGGGACACACTTGTGCACAGCTGTTCTTCATTTCTTCCTGTTGTATGTGCCTCCATCATTGTGCTATGGAAACAGAAGGGGTGGAAGTCTCTTTAGAACATGGGATAGGAGAAGCAGTTGAATAAGCCAAGTTTTCATTTTACACAGGCATGTGGCAACTGTATGATCCCTTGAGGAACCTCTAAGCTGACTTACTGTCTTTGGATTGCCAGTGATGATTTTTCAAAACAAACAACCCATTGATGATGGAGATTTTGATCAAGTCAATCTGTTTGACTATAAAATGTACTTTCATACAGAACACTGTCTTGAAAGATTGCACCAGGTGTCACAAATGACATAAACTGAAGACTTGTTGCCAGCTGGAAATTGTTTATGCTGCAGAGCACTTATTCTTGGTAATAAAGGGCCAAAATTAAAACACAGGTTATTTGTCAGTAGTTCTGTGTCAAGTGGGAAGAATGTTACAGCTCAGAACCTGCAGAAACATAATTCTATCAATTATTTTCATAAAGTTGGGTCATGGAGTAGAGAACACACACAAAACATACAGATGACATAAAGCTGGAATGGTTTGCTATTACAGTGAAAGAAAGAAAAAAATAATGCAATATCACCAAGAAAAAAATGTATGAGGGCAAATGCAAAGTACTGCATTTATTAAGGCTGTGTCAAGTACAAAACAGAGAAACCAGGGTGGGAAACTATTCAGAAGAAAAGGATTTGAAGCATTAGAGGAACACAGACCATTGACTCATTTCTAGGATGATACACAAAGGCAGCTATCATTTGGAGATGTCTTGACAGAAATACCCTATGGAGGATAAGGATGGTCATTATTTATTCTGTTCTGTTCTGTTGAGATTTCAATTGCAATACTGTGTCCAGATTTGAGAAGAATGAAACCAAATGAGAGAGCAGAGGGGAGCTACAAAAAAACAAAAGATCTGTAAGGGAAAAAAGGAAACTAAAGAAGAACACAGGAGAAGAGATACAACTACAGAGTGTGAGAGCTGCTTTGAAGAGAAAGGTAACCAGACATTCCCATGTCTAGTGGGGAGACAAGACAATATAGATTAGCTAAATTTCAAGCAGATAATGTTTAGGTTAGCTACTGGAACAAAGATTTTTAACTGCAAGGATTTACAAAGGATTAACAAAAGATAACCATGGTTCTACAAATTTTTACCTATAGGGATTTTGGGAATAGGTTTAAAAAATCTTTGTCAATCCTAAACACAATTGATACTTCCAGAACTTACAGAGGATTCTAGAAATCTCACATGGCTAGAAATCTCTAAATACCATCTTTTCCCTGCTGGGATGATGGAAAAAATCTGTATTTAAACATTTGGGATTTTTAAGTAGAAAATGAATTAATAAAGCAAGCTTCAAATGTACATAGGAAAAATGTCACTCATTCACAAGAACAATTTCAAATAAGATGCTGAGAAATAAACATAAATTTGAAGCACATTATTTATGACAATCTAATTTGGTCTCCTGTGGATGATATGAGTCATCTGAGTGGGCTTGGGGAGTAATTTTAGGTAAACTCACAGCAATTTATTCTGGAAAATTATGTTCATCAATATGATATTTACAGCTAGGTGAAAAGAGAGATGATATCTTGCTTTCTCATTTCTGATACTGGATACCTATGTAAGCAGAATTACACTTTAAATACAAAGCATAAAAAGATATTCGGTATTAACATTGTATAAGAAAAGTCAAAGCTTGCTTGTGACTGAAGAAAGACCACAGTGAGTTTCCTTTCTTTAGTCAGTAGTCAGGACAGCTCAGCTTAACTAAATACAAAATTGCCTTTCCAAAATTCAGTCGTAGCCAGACAATGTCTGAAGGAGGGTCTGCTTGCATGTAGGATGATGTGTTTTAATATCAGAAGGTTAGAAAGGATCTTGTATCCTGCAGTGAACTCAGCCTCAATCATACATCTCATTTTTCCAGGAGCCCTAGAACACAGTTGTCACACAAACTGAAAACTCTATTTCTGGAGTTCACAAATCAAGCCAAGTTGTTATATAAACCCATGTGCTGTTTTCCTCTAATTCAAATCTTTGTTTCACACAGCACTAATTATTAGGAAAGGAGATAGACATAGGAAGGGGGCAATATTCATTACCACATCTCCTAAATTAATTACTAGATAGCTCCAGCTATGTCTGAAGCAAGAGGAGAAATGTCAATCCATACTCAAGAAGGCCAAAATAATTCTATTAAAAAAAAACAACAAATCATAACGATCTTTTCAGCACGTGGATATGTTTAATCTGAAGTCAGTGATGACACCCAGGTAAGCAAACTATTTTCCCCCAGGACTTACATCATCTGTAAACAAAAAAAAGTTCCCCAAAATAAAAAAAATAAAAATAATAAAAATAATAAAACCCAATGCATTTTTCTGTATTCCTGTCAAAGAGTTTCCTTAGTGACTGCCTGCACAGTTTTGAGCTTGTCCCAAGGCATTCTAAGTGAATCATGTAAAATAAGAAGGGTTAGAAATGTGCATATTCAAAAGTAACCACGTTGTATTTGTTTAGAACTATGTCCCCCTTGTGGATGAGTCAGGGGAATACAGACATGGATCAAAGGCAAAAAAAGCTTTCTTTTAAACATCATGTAAAGGCTGGTTCTTACCATATAGAACTCCCTCTGCAAATTCATAGCTAGTTGTGTAGTGGGAAATTCAAACTCAATTCTACTTTGAAAGAAGTATTGAGATCTCAAAACTGCGTTTTGCTCTAGCATGGAAAGAAATTTTACTTCTTAAAATAAAAATAAAAAAGTACAATCAATAATAATAAAGCAAGGTACACTGACACAAGGGATTCTGCCAGACAGATATAATACAGTTTTAGATGAGGTCCTCAGGAGCCACAGGCGAACAGAATCACTTCCTTCTCTCAACATTAGGGTTTAATCGCAGCGTTTAACCTCACACTAACCCCTTCAGCTCTATTAACTGTTTCAGAGATATGATCCTACCCTACCACTTCAGTTCTTCCTGGATGCCATTAGACAGCTCAAAGTACCATGCTGAATTTCCCTACAGTTTGTTACACATCAAATCTAAAACAAGGAAAGCCCAAATGCCATATGTGAGACAAGCTCATATGACTAGAAAAGGAAAAAAGCAAAAATACCCTTTAAACATACAATCCACCTGCTCAGAGATAACCTTCTCTTCAGAAAGAGAGTGCTAAAGGAAAGAAACAGCAGCAGATTTGTCCAATGCCATCTCAATGCATGCTCAGGAAAATCCTCCCATCACACCACTATCCATCACTCATTACAGCCAAGTTACTTCTACCAAATGTTGTTCCTGTCCACAGTAGAAAAACGAATTTACCTTGTGCAAAAACTACCTTATAAACAACCTGATTTAACCAGCTACATGTTCTGTGAAGCCAGATAATAACCCAGCATTTACATTACCTACACAGAACTGCTACTAGGAGGGAACGTAGCTGATGTTACTGCCTTTGCTGCAGCACTTTCCAACAGTAGCAAAACAATATTCTGCATCTAGAAAGGCTTAGGCTTTGTAATTCTTGTATTTAATTTTTACAATTTGATAGCAACATAAAAGCAAGAGCACTCTTATCTTGATCAGAGTAGTTATAAAAGTAATTTTGTGCTTTTGGATCAATTTCTCACAAATGAATATTGATCATTGAACCAATTTCCTGCTATGACATTCAATTTGAAAGATCATTGTAGTATTTGTGCCTCCAAAAGCACTAGATTAGAAAAAATCATAAATAAATATTTGGTGCTTGGTTAAGTACTTCTTGAATGAAAATAGATAATAGTAGTGTATTTCATAACTATAATCTCTTACAAATAACATCGTATATGTTTCAGAACAATATTTTATCAAAGATTTTATAGACATTTCCCTTTGATCTTTCTGTTTTATAAATTCGACTTGACACTATATTTTGGGTTAACAGAAATAAGTACAAACTACAGCACATCTAGAACAGAAATTCTAGAGAAGGACAGACAGCTGTGAAGACATTCTTTGCATTTAGATCCCTCTGAAAAGCCTTGGAGAAGGTGTGTTTCTAGGGCTACAGCTCCACCTTTCCAACATTTATTAAGACACTCTGTGGAGTAGGAATTTTTAAGTCCTATTTTTCTCTGCAAAATGGCTCAGGAAGCTTCCCCTGCCCAGCTATGATCATCACAAATACAAGGGGGATCGGCTCCTAGACCAATATCAGACTTTAGAGTGCAGTCTAATAGTAAATACATGCACTTGAAGAGATTTAGCAACCCTTGAGTGGGTCAGCAGCTGTGAGCAGAAAGCAAACATTGTCACATGTCCCCACCCTGGGGCCACTTCTGAGCAGCTGCACACATGTGACCATGCAGCATTATCACTCTGTATGGCTACCTGGAAGGAGGTTGTAGCCAGGTGAGTGTCAGTCTCTTCTCCCAGTATCTTCCTCCCAGTGATAGAACAAGAGGAAATGGCCTCAAGTTGCACCAGGGGAGGTTTCGATTAGATATGAGGAAAACTGGCTTTATGAAAAAGTTTGTCAAGCACTGGAACAGGCTGGCCAGGGAAAGGGTTGAGTCAGCACCCCTGGAGGTGTTTAAAAGTCCCAGAGATGCAGCAGTTAGGGACATAGTTTAGTGGTGGACTTGGCAGTCTGGTTTCATGATCTCAGAGATCCTTACCAACCTAAAGGAAGTTATGATTCTATGATTCTACATCTATCCAGCCCTGCCTGAAGCCCATGACTCTACAGAGTCAGTCTGTGCAGGGTACAAAGCTATTTCTACTATTTTTTTGAAAGGTACAAAGATGAAAAATCTCTAACCCAGCCTACTTTATGTCTCAGACAATTCCTTTCTGCACAATTTCATATTTGTTAAAACTGTTGCAAGATTAAAAAGGAGAGGTTTTATATTTTTTGTCATTTATGTATCTTTAGCTGTGCTTATTAGAATGGTTATGGGTTTTAGATGCAATCTGTAACTTTTCACTCTTTTGTTCAATCAGGAGTTCCAAATACGCACACACAGCCAACCAAAGATATCTCTCATGAAGATGACACTAATGTTATTTATTTCATTCCTGCTCCTCTTCACACAGCAGTATAATGAGAACTTTGACTACCTCATCTTACTTTTTGGAAAAATAAAACAGCATTTCTAATATGGTATCAATACTGCTCTCACCATCAACAAAATAATTCCAGAAGTCCCCTTTGAGCAGAAAGCTCTGCTCAAAATACCACTTTCCCTGTTTTATGCTATTGTTACATAAATGCATAACACCATCTTATTGTATATGTATGCACGTAGATAGAAATGTCTGAATACAGGGAAAGATGGGAAGAACCAGCAAACATCATTTGGCCATTAGTAGGAATTTTGACACTTTCTCATATAACATTTTTATATTACGTGGCTAAAAAAAAAAAAGGATTAATGAAACCATTATAACCATATCTATATACATATCTGACAGAAAACCATGCTGCAAATATTTATCAATGGCTTGGCATTAAAACAGAAAATATAACAAGATGAAACTCCTCAAGATACTCAGTCTACCCATGCCACTGAAGATTGCAACTAATCAAATTTGTATGAGACAACAAGTATGCTCATTGAACATGAAAGTGCCGTCTGTGTAGAGGTGATTTAAGCATGTTTGGACCATTATTGCAGTTCAAAAGTATTGCAAAGCTGGAGAATTTATTTAAAAATACAAGATACTAATGAATAAAGACAACTGCTTACAAAAATAACCAAATTCTGCAAACACAGGAAAAGTGTTTTATTAACTGTTTTGCAGAAGAAATGGAGAGCATGTCAATGATTATGGATTACAAGCTAGAATAAAGCGAGGATGTTGTGCTTTAAAACAAAGATAAATGATATCTTGAGCTGCATAAATATGACTATTGCTGGCAAGTCCTATACAGTAATCATCTTATTTATTGTGAAGCTGGTAAGATCTCGGCTGAGTATTACATGTTCCAGTTGGAAAAAGTCCAGAAGAGATCAATGAGAAAGTGAGAGGTCTGCCAAATATGGTCTACATGGAAAAAGGGAAAGAATAGCAGTTACTTAATCTAAATAAGAGAAGGCTGAAAAAAGGCATCATATAATAAGCACAGCTGAACAGAATGAAAATAAAATGGTCTTCTTGTCCTATCTTCAGATATAGTAAGTGAAGAATTTATATTACAGTGAAGGGGAGGAGGGGAAGAAAATAAACAACTTTGTGGCAGTAAGGATAAGGATTGTTGCATATTTTACAGATTGCCTAAATCTTTATGGAGTCTCTAGATGTAGAGGTTTTGGGCTTGAAAGAAAAAAGATTAGATAAACTTTATCAGGAATGATTTTAGATTGTCTTGATGGTCTTTGGGGACAAAGGGATTGATTAGATGACATTTTAATGTTCTTTCAGTCCTTTGATTCCTTATGTTATTTTTGTGTTGTTTTTTGAAATTTAAGGTGAGTCACAACTGGCAATTTCATGCACTACAGTTAGTAGTGCAGCTAAAAATTCTAGTGGATAAGCAGTTGATTTTTCAGCACTTGTTACATACACAGACAGGAAAATGGGGCCTGTTGAACTTTTGGCTGTCTTCAAGGCCACCTCTTTACACCTGGATTCACACATTGAATCTTCCCAGAAATAGCCATTCTGAGTTATGGTGCTTTATACCATCCTGATCTGTTTGCTCTTTGTAATTTCCAGTTAATTTCATCAGCTGCAAATCACTTGAAGTTTTATTTCAGTTTGCCCTTGAAGTGTTCTCTCTTTCTCAAATGCAGGCTTTGTTCTTCAGTTTATGATACCAGAGCTTCTTTATCATTCAAGTATTTTCAATTCAGCATACATGACTAACCCAAACAAAAGAGTAACTAAAAAATTTTTGCATCTTAGAAGAATAGAAGGGCATCAACTTCCTGTCAGTCATGACTGAATGTACAAAAAGAATAGTAAGTTTTCTGTCCCAAGAAAATTCTCAGCTTTAATAAAAACTTTCAGCATCAACATTTCTCCAAATTGTGTGTGAATGTTCTTCATATTTAATGATTAAGTCA
>JAWWEV010000083.1:47778251-47812511 GCA_035583235.1 Hafferia zeledoni
AGCTTTAATAAAAACTTTCAGCATCAACATTTCTCCAAATTGTGTGTGAATGTTCTTCATATTTAATGATTAAGTCAATCTAGAAAGTACAGCTTTTCTTCCTACACAATAGAGAATTAAAAATATTGTGTGTTGCAGTATAAATACAGTTATGAAGACCTTTTCTCAGGCAAGATCCCATTCAAATAATTGGCATCAGATCTCTTTGATGTGATATGATTTATTGCACTGGAGATATTGTTACCTATTGGAATATAAAGATCTGGATTACCAGATGCATTTATTGTGTTTGGGTTTTGCAGGATGATACTGAAAGGAGGGCACTGTAGTTTTCTTACTAACTTGTTCAAGAGGAAACAGTTAAGTTCTCAAGTCTGTAATGCTAACCCTCTGTCCTGGTTATAACACATAGCACAATAAATGCAGAAGTTACTAGCAGCTGGAACAATTTATAGGAAATATGTTATTAGCAGCACATGCTTAAAAATGGACTTTAACTTCAAGAAGCCGGAGTTGAATATCTGTATATTCTTCTCAATAGGTGCTCAAGAATTCATAATATATTTATGACTATTTCCAGTTCTTCAGGTTTATTTGAGGATTCTCATTCTCCTCCAGGGATTTGCACATGGCTGTGGTTAAAAACTGGGGCACTTGAGATGCACCCAAGACAATGTGACATTGATACTGAAGAGTGGATGATTCCAGTAGCAGATATTTAAGATATTAAGAAGGGGCTTGAACAAATACAGCACAGAGTTGCCTGCAGGAGTTTGTAAAACACACTCATTTCACATTCATGCTTGTACCCAGTCACTCAGCAATGGTGCAAAATCTGGGGTGCCTGCATTTTTAAGAATGACAGTAGGAGGCCTACAGTATGTCATGACTAATTCTGACAATCACAGCCTACCTGTGCTTGTCACAGAAGTTAATGATGGATTGTTAGAAACCACTTCAGCCTCAGGCAAAGCCCTGGGAAGTTAACTACTAGGACAATCTCTAATAAGCTGCAAAAACCAGTTTATAGGCTATTTTGGGGATAAAATTTACTTCTTCTAATCAAGAGAAACTTTACTAAGCCATCACCCAGTTTCAAACTCTGGCTCAGGTAGTAGCACAGAGACCAGGTCAGAGATCAATACATTTCCATTCATCACATAATTATGACAGATAGCTAGAACACATCAGGAAAATGTTACCATTCATATTTATAGTTATTTTGAATCTATTTAAATTGCTAGAACAGGTGACTTTGTCAGCAGATTTTAGTGAAGGTCATATGCAAATAACCACTTCACCTCACTACACTAGAATTTCTTCCTGAAAACCAACTCTGCACTAATGGTACTTAACATCATTACCTCTTACTGAAGACAATAGTTCTGCTGCTAATCATGAAACAGAGTAGTCTGGTTTAAGTCATGATGGTCTTGTCCAACAGTAAGAGTTGGCAGTTGCTTATTATGCAAAAATTCAGTTCACATTTTTTAGTTTGCCCAAGCTATGAAATTCTCTACCGCTGTAATGTATTCAATATTTACATTGTAAAACTGCCTTTGATCCACAATGAAGACAAGTGGCCAGTTGTGGAGATGCTGTAGAATACCCTGTGAATGCACACTGTTTTTATAAGTCCGTATCATTCACAGCTTGTACACTAAGACAGAAATTCCCTAAACTCCATGATACTGACAGTCATTAATGTTAACCTACATTGATACAGAGGTCAACCAACAGTGAATGTGCAAAAAGTCAGTGCTGTCAGCACTGGGCGGCCACACAGGTTCATTTTCTTACTGTGAAAACAGAACCAACACTACAAAGCCATTTGCTTGTAACGCATTCTTGTAGTTTTTCAACTCCAAGAAGTTCTGTAAGTGAACCTTGCAGAACATGTACCCTTAAGGAAAAAGGCCTGAGATGTCTTAGTAAATCAAGATGGCAGGAAACTAATCAGGAGAACTCCAGGAGCAGCTTACAACACTTGGAGACACTCAGGTGCTATTGACTAATGAGGTAGGAGGCCTTGCTTCTCATAAAGAATACAGGAAAAATAAAAAGCAAAAGCCTAGAAATAGAGGTCTCTCCATGGTCTTTGGTTGATTTGGGGTTTTCTTGGGTTTAGTTTTGATTTTTAGGAGGACTCTTATTACTCTTATAAAAGCCTAAGCGGGCCTTAATCCTAATATGAAAGTACTTTGAATGATCCAACCTTACCTGGCATCAAATCAGCTTTACATGTAGCATGCAAGTCAGGTCGTCTTTTCTGCTTGGAAGTAGAAGGAGTACCTCAGTCGATACAGCACTAAATTACCATTCTGCAGACTTGGGCTAAATCCCCAGTTTAGCAACAGTTACTGGGTATGGAACTAGGAAGGCCCATTCTCACTGAAGTTCAATCTAATCGCTGTTCATAAAAAGCTTTGGTGTAAACAGAAGTGCAGTTAATAATTATTTAGTGAGACAGTAAGAAAATAATCTAATCTTGAACGAAAAGTCCTTTTGAACAGCCCAAAAGCAGTGCACCATAACTTACCTTCAATTCTCTGTACTACTGCATTATTGAACAAATATTCTAAGAAATCAAGAGGGTTATTTTGGACTCATGTTGATAGAACTGAGAGAAGACTTTAATTCTTTATTAACATTCTGTTTAAATATTAATAGGCCTAATCTTATTAAATCAGATTATCCATATTTTTGAAGATCAAGAAATATATACAAAAAATGAATTATGCCAGAAGTCCATAACTGAAGTCCTAGTTCCACATTCCACAACAATGAAAAGACTAATTCCTTTCTCTTTATTTCTCTATTTGCTCATATGTTTTCTCTTTGCTTAAGTTCCATACTGAGTCTGCACTGTCATGAACTTGAAAGCTGAGTGGAAAAAAACAGAAACAAACCTGAATTACCTAAGCCTTTAACATCTCATGATTGGAGTATCTGTCAAGGTTAAATAAAAGGGGGGGAGGCGGAGGGGGGGGGGAGAGATGTGCAGGTCCTTCCTTTTCAAAAAGATGTAATCATAGAATCATTCAAGTTGGAAAAGACCGCTAAGATCACAGAGTCCAAATGTAAACCCAACACTGCTAAGTCTGCCATTAAATCATGTCCTTAAGTGATATATCTACATGTTTTTTGTTATAATTTACAGAAAGACTTAGCAGGACATTTACTTTGGGTTGGGAGATTACCACAAGCAACATTTGAAGAGATTTTGCCATGAGCATACTATGTACTTATGAAGATGGTACCAATTAAAGTAATAAAAATATCTTTGAGATGTACCTATGCAGTAAAACGTAATTAGGAAATTACCAGTGCAAGATTCACATCATTACCCCGCCGTGGCATACTTGACTTTGGGTTTACAAGTCATCTCCAGCTACAACACTGAAGTCTGACAAATATATAGTGTTAAAAGATGAATCATTTTTCTATCATCCCCACCTTTTATCCAAGGATCAGGTAAGGCATTGGAACAGGCTGCCTAGGGAATTAGTGGAGTCATCATCCCTGGGAGTGTTCAAGAAACTATTCAATATGGCACTTAGTGCTGTGTTTAAGTTGACATGCTGGCGTTCAGCCAAAGGTTGGACTCAGTAATCTTGGAGGTCTTTTCCAACCTTAGTGATTTTACGATTGCAGCACTACACTGCTGCCTGGGTGGAGAACCTGGTACATCACAGCGATGCTCCTGTGCCAAGAGATGGGCCACTGGAGAACATGTAGAAGGCTGCAAAAATTGAACTGGCTCAGGCAGATCATAAGGGTGATTTATTTCTAGCTCATTGGACTCATGACACCTTGGACCATCAAAGAAGAGATGAAATCTATAGCTGGGCTCATCACCAAGAGGTGGACTTGACCATGGACAATATCACAAAGGTTATTCAGGCATGTGAAACGTGCTGCAATTAAGCAGGCCAAGCAGCTAAAGCCTCTCTGGTGTGATGATGTCTGCAATATAAATATGGGGCAGCCTGGCAGACTGATAATAACACATGCCTCCAAACTCACCGAGGCCATGGGCCATGTGCTTACAGTGGTTGAAGCAGGCACTGGATGGCTGGACACATATCCTGTGCCCCAATCCCACTGCTCAGAACACTATCCTGGGCCTTGAAAACCAAGACTTATGGCAACATGATACTCCAGAAAAAAAAATAAGCAAGACAACAGGACTCATTTCTAAAACAATTTCATAGACAACTGGCCAAAGAACATGGCAGGGAGTGGGTGTATCACATTCCCTCTCATGCACCAGCCTTCAGGAAAATCTAATGATACAATGGACTGTTAAAGATGCCACTGAGAACAATGGGTGGTGGGACCTTCAAGCATGGGGATACACATTTAGCAAAAGCTATGTATTAGTCAACACTAGGAGAGCTGCCAATTTGGCTGACCCTGTTCAAACAAGATTTTTATGAACTGTAGAAGGGGAAAAGTTCCTGTAGTGCACATAAAACTAAGCTCAGTTACTCCTGCCTCAGGGAGAGGCAAACCCATCTATGGGATTGTTTTTTCTCAAGAACGTTGGTGCACTTGGTGGGTAATATGGGAGTATAGGGGAGTCTGATGCGTGGCTCAAGGGGATTTGATTTTGGTTGAGAATGACCAATTAATTAAATAATGTTATGTTAATTCCTATATAATGCTATACAGTATCACTTTTATGGCAGCTATATTCCCATCTCCACACTGGGCAACTCCTCTCTGCCACTCCAGATTTTGGAATCTGAACCCAACTCCTTTTCAATCACCACTTCAGTGAAGAATGGACTTTGATGAAAGTGCCAAGCAAACAGTGATGGAATCAGAACTCGCTTCGGCATATAGCAATGCAACACTATGCTCCACCTTTCCTGCCCTGAATGATGCTTATGACAGATGGAGCTGGAAGTCATGGACTAAAGAAATTCAATGGACTTTCATAGGGATGGTCCACAGAGTAAGGGAATGACATCTCTGTGTATATAAATCAAAGGACAGGAAAACTGATGGCGTACTGGAAAACATGGAACCTGGCATAACATAAACGGTATGAAATAAGGGGTGAATACTACCATGGTTTTGTCTGGGATACAGTTAACTTTTTGCTTAGTAGCTGGCACATGTCTGCGTTTTGGATTTAAGATGAGAATAGTGTTGATAACATGTTGATGGTTTAGTTGTTGCTGACTTACCCTAAGTCAAGGACTTTTCTGTTTCCCATACTCTGCCATTGAGCAGTTACACAACAAGCTTGGAGGGAGAATGGCCAGGGCTGCTGACCTGTATTAGTTAGAGAGATATTCCATAGCATGAAACACCTGCTCAGTATATAAACTGGGCAGAACTGGCTGGGCACAAGGTGGACATTCATCAGTGGGTGGTGAGCATCTGTACTGTGCATCATTTTTGTCTTGGGTTTTATTCATCTCTCTCCCTCTTCTTATCATTAAAATTATTATTATTATAATTTTTGTCAATTATCAAATTATTCCAATCCACAGGGTTTGTGGTTTTCTAATTCTCTTCCAAACCCCAAGGAAGGGTGGGGGGGACAGGTGTGGGGAGTGAGCAAGTGACTGTGTTATTTAGTTGCCAGCTGGGGTTAAACCATAATGGTAAGATAAAGCAAGTGATTTTGTGTCTGACCTATTTTGAACCCATATAGGGAGGACATGAGAAAAATAATAGCTATAGTCCAGGAGCTTGCTATAAAGCTATTTCTTCCTTAGCAGTCCTGTTCTTCAGCATTCTCTCTCCTTTGCAATTCCCTGTGGTTTAATCCTTTTTTATTTCCTTCCTTTTCCAAAAATACTTTCCCATGTTACCAACAGTTGCCAAAGGCCAATTGTGCTGAAAATAGAGGCTATTACTCTCAGAGGAAAAAGCAAAAGGAGTTGTTTTATCTAACACTGCTAAATTAGCCACGTTTTTCTGAACTGTTTGACAGATTTCATTCTCAGTACATGACACTGAACTTCTCTCACAAAGTCTCTGATAGGGTAAAAATAGCAGTCAAAGTAAGTTCAGGCCTCTTTGGGTCATCTGTTGTTTATGCTATGGAAGAGTCTAGATGAATTTGATAGAAGGAAACAAAGTTCCGAGGAATTTACTCCACAAACAAGCTAAAACTGGAGAGTAATAACTTTTAATTTGAAAGAAACTAGAAACAACTTTTTGGTGGCTTTTTAAAAGTGCTTTAGCAGTTTACAAGATTCTACATTACATTTTATGATGCTTTTCCATAACAATCTAATCACAACAGCCCAAAAAAATAGCCTCCTTTACATAACAAGAGAGGCTTCTCTGCCCTTCAGAGCTTGCTCACTGGAGACTAAGACTGCTGCAGTTTACTTTTCAACTTCAGAAACAAGTACTGAGCCATGTACCTACATCCACTCAGACTTCCATTATTGAGGAGAAATGTTTTGACCAAACAAACTCCGCGTACAATGGTAACATTTGCCAGGTAAGTTCACAATAAACACAAGGTATGATAAAGTTAACACCTCACTGAAATGGGTCTGTCAGAGGCAAAGAGTCATCTCCTGTTGCCAAACTGTATACACCTCTAATATCCAGTTCCATTTCCACATCTGAAAATCTCTCTTCCAGAAGCTCTCATAACTACTTTGTAAAAAGTGGACTGGCACAAGCCTGCCTAACTCCTTGTTATAATGCCCTCAGAGCCCTACCTATCATGCACATCAATCTTCCTTGCAAATGCCTCCTGCATCTAGTGACAGACTTCAGGGTGGATACACTGAAATGATAGCAATCTTCACTCATGACCACATCTGCTACTTTCAACAAAGAAGTCCTGGACCTCCTGCCATTCCAAACCCTTTGTTCCTCAGCACCACAGCATCAATTCGTTTCACAGCTCTCAGAATGCTTACACCTGACAATCACAGATCGAACATCCACTGAAACTAATGTTAAGTTTTTCTTATTTCAATGCTGGAAAAACAGGGAATCACATAGAAACAACCACAAAGTGAAAAAACAAGCCTCTGCTGCTTAGCCTAACAAATATAACTGTAGTGTTTCTGTTATCTCCTGTAACCATTACAGAAAAGAACATAAGGTCTTGTTGGTGCCAATCCTACATTTAATGTGGATCCAAAAGTCCCAGGTAAGTCAGTGGCAGCATTATGGAAAACATCCATAGAATTTGTTCCAGAGAGCTTGATCAAAGGATAGGATTCATTGTGACATAAATGAATATATAACTTCATATATAATAAAATTATCCACAAAGGAAGCACCAGAGCCATTGGCTGGAGGCAGCAGCATTTATTAAGAGAGCCCACATTGAACCAAAACTTAATGGGTTTCAACAGAAGACACTGTCTATTAAAATTTCCTTATTGGCCTCTTAAATACTGGAATGATCCAGTACAAAGACGAAATATTCATCAATATATTTCCTCAGCTGATATTTCTGCGTTGGATAGCTTTAAGTGCTACCCTTTAGCTCTTAAGAAGTTTTGTGGCTCTGAACTTTATATACACATATGAAACCCATCTCTTGTTTTCTTCCTGAAGACTTTTCTACTGAAGTTCTTCTTGCTGAAGACTTCAGCAAATTTTTCCTTAGGCTGATTGGTAGTAACTCAGTTCATACAATGGTGTTGGTGAAATATGAGTCAAGGTGGTTAAAGAAAATTATTAAAGAAACACTTAGATCTCAGAGCAAGATGTCAGCCCAGGAACAATTAAATTCTATTCACAATTTCCAGCTGTTGAGTACTCCCTGCTACTTGATTATACATGACTTCAATGATCCCATTGATTAGGTGACTTTTTCAATCAAGTAAGAATGTCCATTTTCAACTATACTTTTCTGCACTTGATCATTCTCTCTGTGCTCTGATGCATTTATTTTATTTTAATTGAAGAGGCAGGTTGTTAAAATTCTGGTAAAGCATTTAGACTATATGAATCTTTAACAATGGTCAGTGATTAGCAAAGCCTTTTACATATTTAATGATAATGATAAGCTGTTCACCATGCACATTGAATGTTGAAGTGATTACCTGCATCTAACATTGTTTTTCTGGTGAATTCAGAGTTATACGTGCAATGAATGGGCATGAACAACACTCAATCATCAGACTTTTTTTTTTTTTTTTTTGATGACTATTGAAAGTACTCTAATGAGTCAACTCAGAGAATCACCGAACAATTTTAAGTTGGAGGAGACATCTGGAAGGCATTCAACTCAGCCTTCTGCTCAGAGCAAGGCCACCTTCAGTGTCAGACTGGGTTGCTCATGACACTGTCAAGTTTTGTCAAAACTCTAAGAATGAAGAATTCTCAGTGTCTCTGGGCCCTGCTCCAGTACTCAGCCAGACTAATGGCAAATCATTTTCTTTCTAATCCAGTCACAGTTCCTCCTACTCGGACTTGTAATTGCTATGTCTGGCTTAGACTTCCATCATACTTTGCTGAGAAGAGTCTGACACCACCTTCTCTTCAATCTAAATTTAGATAGTTGTAGAGGACAATGAGATCTCCCCTTTTGTCTTCTGTCCTGGCTGAACAAGCTGAACTCACTCAGCATTCCTTCATATATTCCTGTCCGAGTCACCTAAGTGATCCTTCACTCAATTCATACCAGTTTACCAACACCCATCTTGTACTGGAGAGGGCTGGGAAGAACTGGACAGAGTTCTCCAGATACTATTTTGTTAGTGGCAAAGTGGGAAACAAACAGTCACTTTGATCAACCCAGACTAGCATGCACTTACCTTTCACCTTGCAAAGAAGTGCTGAGGATTCATGTCCACCATGACTCACAGCCCTGTTCTACAATGCTGCTTGTCAATCCCCTGTGCTGCCGCAGGGGGTTAGCACATCCCACATGAAGAAATGCATTTACTGTTGCTGAACTTCACAATGCTCCTGTTCACCAGTTTCGTTGCCTGTCAAGGTGTCTCTGAAGGACAGCCCTGAACCATGGTTTTGTTGGCCACAATCCTCAGCTTGGAGTCACCTGTGAACTTGCTGAAGTGTGTTCTAGCTCACTACCCAGACTGCTGCTGAAAACATTAAACTACATTCCAGTATCAGCCATTCAGGAATGCTTCTCATAACTAACCACCAGTTAGGCTTTGAAACGCTGCTACTCCACTTTGAGGCTGATGAATCAGCCGGTTCTCAGCCTCCTTGTAATCCACGCTTACAATCCGTGCCTCCTCAGTTTGGCTACAAGAATACTGTGAGAAACCACAACGAAAGTCTTGCTGAGGCTGTTGTATACAACTTTGATTGCTCTTGCCTTGTCTGCAGAGACAGTCCAGTGCCAACACAGAAAGCAGTCACTAAGTAGTCAGGTACAGTTTGCCCCTATGACATCTCGGCTAGCTCTTCCCAGTCACTCGGTCCACCATGCACCCAGAGGTGGTTTCTCCAAGGACACAACATTCTCTGGCACAGAGGTGAGGCCAACTGGACTGTTGTCATTCTTGCCTTTGCTCAAGATGGGAGGAACATTCATCTTTTTCCACTCATAATGCCCTCTTTTTTGACTTGGAATTGTTTTTTTTATCTCCCAGCTCTGAGGAATTTCAGGTTCCTTCCTCCTCACTGTGCCCTGCCTCCATTTATAAATTGCTGTTGTAAGCAAAGCAGTGTCTCTTTTCCCCTCAACCCTGTATTTTCTTTTTCCCCCTTGGTATTACTTATTGTCTCTCACCTATTTATTTCCTTACAACTGCAAAGATGATCTTGCCTTCCCACTAGATAATTGCCTTCTACTGTTTATATTTACCAGGAACAAAACTGCAGTGTTTTCTGCATGATAAGCCCAAATTCAGCAAATATGTGGGATCTTGGTACAGAACAGTCCCTGACTGCACTGGAAATCTCAGCAATCTAGCTGAACTGTTTGCTCTCTAGTAAGCCTGATGAAAGCCTAACAACACACACAAAATATCACCCATACCCTAAAAGAAAAATGATAATACAAAGCACCACAATGCCCACCAATGTCATTCACATGCTCAACTTATTCACAAAAATAAAAGAAAATCAAATAGATCCACAGGAAATTTTTTTTAATATTGAACTAGTAAAACTCTTGGCATATTTTATACTGAAACCAAGTGCAAAAGTTGAGGACTCTGCTGACAACTTTCTCCGGCAGCGCTTAGAAAAGAACAAAACATGATCAATTTTCACCAGAAAGACAGTACTTTGGGGAAAGCGGAATCGCATGTGTCATGCCCTGATAAATTACTTCTCTCCAGCTTAATACTTTCCTTTCATGTTATAGGACTTGTATAGATGCCCCTCTCACTTAGTAATAAGACTTTGGAGAAAACTCTGTTTTCACAGCCAGCTTTCATACATGAATCACATCTGCCTTCCTTGCTATGAATGCTGTCACCTACTCAAGGACTCTCACTTTTTTTTAAGTCTTAAACAAGTGTTATGTTTTTATAAAAAACACATTTTATATTTTAATAAAAAAGATTCATGCTGCAATAATGTCCTATGTAAAAAACTAATATTTGAAATACATAATTCAAATATGTTGAAGGTTGTCTCCTGTGGATCCTACAAAAATATCAGATTGATTTTCTGTCCTTGACATCCAATAACCCTTTCAATGGACAGCAGCTAAACATATTTATTATGTGCCCTTGAAACAAAGTCTTTAATTAAAACTGAATTCTTTCTACAGCTTTCAAAATAAGCAAACAAGGAAAGATATTTCTGGGTGCATCATTTCTAAGGAAAAAAAATTCAAGTAAGTCTCTCACTATGCTATCTTAAATTTTACTAATTAGACACTCACCTAGTATAACCTGTGGAAATATAATTCAGGAAAGATTACAAGTCTATTGCCAAAACTGTTATGAGGAAAAACTTTTGCAGGAATACTTGTCGTGTAGGGTAATTATAAGGTTCATTAATTGAGAGAGAAGAGGATTAGGCTTTCTTGGACAGTGCAGATGTAGAGGGAACTTAATTATTTAAGAGGTTATAAAAAAAGCTCAATCCCTATTATATCCAAATTGTCTCTCTTTAAATTTGCCAGAAGGTATGACAAGGAAAAGATATTGAGACTTATAGAAAGAAAGGTCCTAGCCAATGAGGAAGAGAATATTCTTCACATTCACAAGGGAAAGACCAAGAGTAATAGTGAAATAATGTACATACATCAAGGTAAATGTTTCCTCCCAGAATCCTTCAAAAAGCAGAAAACTCACCAATGTATTATCGATAGACTGTATGATCAATGAGGCACAAAAAAATTAAATTTATAAGAACCATTAATATCAAAATATTACATATGCACGTATTTCACACACCTCGTCGTTTTAGTAACCATGACCTGTAGTAAGTGCACCCCATCCTTAGATAACTTCTCTGAATTTCTTACATGAAAACGGGTCAAGACTTTTATAAATCTTCTCCCTATTGGTATTTCTGATACTAATGAAACTCCATTTTTTAAAATCATTTTGTAAAGCAGAATATACTATGCTGCCTTTGAGATTTATTTATTTTTTTCTTCACCTTTTCCTAATCTGAGATGTAATTGTATACTTTGCTGCATTTTTCTTCAGTGCAATAGTTCCATCTGTCTCTACAGCACCCATGTCCTGTACTTACACAGCACATGTCCTGTCATACCTTGTGCAGTCATGAGTGCATGTACCACATGGAGTGCCTGACATTTTCCAATTCCCTCCACAAATTCACTGTTCCTTTCCAGATCTGGATTCCCAGCTCTGTATTCCCCCCATCCCTCCTACCCCCAGATAAATATTCTTCATATTCTGCTGTACTATCTCTAATATAAGGATCTATATCTCATTAAAAACAATGAGATTAAGCACCCTGTGTATCTAATAAAATTACTTTTGAAAACAAGACTTGAGATCTCTGTAAATATTTTAAGTGTGTGTGCTAATCACACAACTGCAAGCAGTGTAATACTTTCACAACTAGTCAGAGCTGTGGAACACAGGACTGAATAACACAGACTTCTTGAACATCTTCAGTTTCCGTAAAAGCTAAAAAAGAAATCTGGCTGCTTTTCTAGTAATTTATAGTCCTTGCTTCCATCACCATTTGTTAAAAAATTAAAGTAGTGAATCTTTTTGGGCTGCATGTGGTTGCACTCAAAAGGATAACCTTAGAGACACTTAACTGTAGTAGTGAAAAGACAATATTTCTAATATTCATACAGAGACAGAAAAACAAATCTAAACTCCCAGGAGCTTCCATCAACTAATACTGCAAATGTATTTTCAGCAAGTCCTTGTATATGTTCTCATACATGAATATGTGCCAATATGCACTTACATAAATCCTTCGTTATTGAAGGGGGAGAAAGTGTCTAAAAATTTTCCTTCAGTTCTTGTCTGCCAGCTGGCTGGGTGAGCTGAGGACAGCAGGGAACATACAAGGATTTTAATATTTTAGGGAGCTGTCATTTCGAGGATAAACTTTTCCATGCGATATTCCGAGAGTCAGAAATGAGATGGGCACTCATGCACCCAGAAGCCCAAACAGCACCACAGCAGCACAGCCTGACTGATCCCTGGTTTGTACCGAAGTTCCACAGCCACAGTGTCACCCCAGTAAATCCTGATTCTTAGAAGGGATTTCAAAAATTTTCCTCACACATTTGTTGGCGTGCACAGCCATGGATAGTTGTAGATTCAAGTGGGAAAGTTTATGAGAAATCAGGGCTTAAGTTTGCCACTATTCCTTTTAAGGTATGATTGAGGACTATCCCATAGGTCTGCCATAAACAGAAAGTTGTATCCCGATGACAGAGCACACTTAAATGGCAAACTGATGTCATAGCATGGACACTGGAGCTAGTTCAGACCACACTAGTTCCTATGACAATACAATGGTATCCTTGTGGTGCAATGTGTAAGGAGAGAAGAACTGCTGAAAGGTACTAATAGGAAAACATAGACACACATATTTCAGGACCACTTTGGAATATGGCAGCTCTCACTGCCTATATCCATAGCATCTTGACTGCTGCAACTCAGTCCATCTCTTCTGCATGACCCTCACTTTCACAGTACTGAGAAAATGGTGGTATGTAAGACACTGGAAGAATTAAAAGTAAACCTCTTAAATGAAGCAGAACAGGAAGTCAGCACATAAATTTCAGAGAAGTGAGCTGACTGCTAGGTGCAGATTTCAAGCCTAATAGGATCCCAGCTGGTTAGTCGGTGACTATTTCTCAGAAACGCATCCACCTTTTGGAAGAGAGTTGGTGGCAGCAGAAAGAAACAGACTGTGACTGAATGTCAGAAGGGCAGTGTTTTTTTATGAAACTGGCTGTCAAACGAGATCAAGCTCTAGGCTGTTTGTTAAATTAATTTTAAATCGTTCTAAAGGTCTTTCTTTCTCATTTAATCAGATGGTTTTCAAATAGCTTTCAGTGAATCCTTCAGTGAGAAAATTCATATCCACTGGTAAAGCAAACTATTTGCAATTTTCATTAAAGATTTGCTTTTGCTCCCTTGTGCTGGGCAGTTACCAATTCTGATTAAAATGTTCTTTACTTTTAGGAACATAATGAAATGGAGTCTCAATGGACTATATGCACAAAAGGACAGCATTATAGCATCTAACCTTCCCACAGACACTTGTTCTAACTTGTTCTAAAGTTCTAACCTCAGATTATGCAACACATGAAACACCAGCCTGTCTCAGAAAGATTACCACACTGTTAGGTCAATGCAGGAAACAGCAGAGTTACATCTATGGAGCACTCTTGCTTACTGAAAATCTAATTTTAGTATTTGAGATCATTTTGAAGCAGTTCAGTATCCTTAGATGAAAACTGAATTTTGTTTTGAAGGGCTTGCATTCAGAACGTGCTCCTACAAATCCATTTAAAGCAGTTACTGTGACCAAGTATATCTCCCTGATAAAGTACAGAGGAAGGTCAACTTATAATTAGAGAAATCCAACTGCTCATCATTCTCAGTTGATCCACAGTTAAGACAGAGACACAAATGAAGTTACTCCTTCCAAGTCCTCAGCTGTCTAAGATAAAGAAAAGTTAATTGTCCTACCACATTCACATTTTCTGTATGAGATATACTCTCGCCTCACAGTGTCCTACACAGACACTCAGAAAGTTCAAAACACTCATTCCTTGTTCTACAGAGCATAGACAAACAGGTACCACCAGCAGTACCTCCCTAGTGCTTGATAAGACTTCAGAATATATTGTTATTTACAGAGTACATGGTCTCAGTGAGCAGTCAGTGGTCAAAATGACATATCTCAGCTGTGTTAGACAAACAAAGTTGAAATGTTCCATTAAGACACAACCAAAAACATGTTGGTAGCTCTTCACTAGTCCACCCCAAGAAAGGAATGGGTGCATAAGATTAGTCTCAAAAAGCTACAATGGGATGACAATATCTCTCTAATTATTGTAAAAATTTCAGTTGAATTTGGGGTTTGTTTGCTTGTTTTGCAGAGAAGACCATCACTTAATGATAGAAAGAATCAGCATTTTGCCCTAAGGAAGACAAAAATCTAAGTGCAGTGAGTGAGGATAGTGCAGGTAGACCCATAATCTCTGGCACTCCACCTACACTGTAAACTAGTCACATATTTATTACCTATTTGTTTATTTTCCCAGAGATTTATTTCTGCAGACAAAGCTGCACTGGTAGTTGTGGAAGCCCTGGGATCAATACTGTCACACATCAAAAACAACTACATTAAATTGCTGAGTCTCTGCATGTATGGCAATGTACACACAGTTGCACCATCTCTCAACTGTCTATCAAGTGTTTCTTTTGAAAACCCTGCCTATAAATTAAAAGAGAACCACACAGCAAGTTAGCAGAAGGCACAGGGGGTTGTAGAAGGGAGGGAATCCTTGCTACTCCTGGGCAACTGCTAATAAAACAAAGGATTAGCAACAAAGTCAGGCATTTCATTGCTTATGCCCTCTACACAGGCACTTTTTACTTAGAGGAAATTAAAAGAAAATCTTACATGCTGCAGAGTTTGTTCAATATACCTGTGGACATCTAACATCAGACCCACTGCTCCTATCCATGGTGGGTAAAATAAATCTCTTTCAAAAGTCAAGAGCAGGCTGGTGACAGAGAGCTGATGTTTCCCAGTTCTGTGAAAGGATTTTGAGATATTGAATACATTTGTAGCTTTTGGAATGGGGCAGGATCTACATAGGGGAGATTTCACGTGACGGTGTATCCAGGCAGAGATAACACTGACACCCATTGTTCAGGAAACAGAGGAGAGCTGAGATAAATAAACTTCCTTAGAATATAATTTTAAATATATTTCCAAAAGCACATCATTCTTATAAGGCCTCTATTGCTTTGCTCCTCTTTGTCTGTTTTCTGCTTATTATGCTAGTTTGCAGCATCCAGCTTTGCTGCCTTCTCTCAGTCCACAGTGCAGAGGATTACCTGGCTTCTGTTTATATCTTCTGTAGTTTTGCAATATAATCAAAGCAGAGATTTGTTTTTCAACAGCATTAACATGATTTATGTTGCAGCATGTGTCCCTGAGGATAAATATTCAGTCTCCTAAACATCCTGAAACCAGGCAGATCAAAAGAGAAAATGGGAAGCAGGGGGAAGGTATGAAAAAAGTAAGTAATTTTGCTCAAAATTTGAAAAAAAAGTCAAAAAATGTATCAAAAAAGTGTCAGATGATGCATCTTTTACCTTGCAACTGCAGCATTAACTGGCATAGTTATTTTCTAAGACTGTTTCAAGATTTCAGCAATGTTTTATAACAGATAGTGTGGAAATGACAATTAAAAAAAAAAAAAAAACAACAAACCAAACTATTCCACATTGCATGTAGGAAATAGCATTAATGTATGGTAACTTAAAAACAAAGTAGGAGCTGTTTTCTTTTTTTTCAAAAAGACAATAGCATATCCTCCCCATTAAATAGGAAACAAAGTTTAACACTTTTCAATCTGTATAAATACAGAAACACCAAAGTAAAATTTTCATACATTGCCACTTGTTTCCCTTTCCTTTACTTGGCACTATCACCTCCATGATCAGTAGATAGTTACATCTTAACTACACGTCCATCAATGGTACAAAGAATCAGCCAGAATAATTTGAGGACAAAAATGTCAATGCACTATGCTTTGATTTCTCCCCAGGGTAGCTAGACAGACATTCAGATTTCTTCAGTAACTGTCTCAGCCTCATAGCAAAAGAATTAAAAACTAAAAACTATCTTCTAAATCCCAAAGTCAAGTTTCTTTTTTTTCACAGCAGGCTAATGTTTGCTGTATGATTAATACAAAAGTCTTTTTGGTTCTTTTTTTTTTTTTGTGATTTTTCCTCTTGGTGGTGGTGGTCTGCTGGTTTTTTGTTTATCTGGTGGGGTTTTGGGGGGTATGTTTGCTTTTTGCAAAAGCTGTTAACATTACCTAAACATGAAGCTTCTAAGCAGTCAGCTTAAGGTCCATATAAAGTATCTTCTTTGTTGTTTCATTAGGTTCTAATGCAGAAAACTTGAAAATGTGGAAATCCTTAGCCAGAGACACCCTTTGCTGGTTTTCATTTTGGCAAGTGAGGCAGACTAATAAAAATCATTCTTTCATTTTCATCTTTCCAGTAGCAAGTTAAAGAGCAACAGGGGCACATAAATCTGCAAAGCCAAGGCCTGTGTTGCCAGATCAAGAGAGGGGAAAATTGTACTTAAAATGTGTGCAACATGTGGAAGAATGCAACTAGACATGTCAGCTGCTCCTTCTTGATCAGACATAGCCATCCCCACATCTGGCCTGCAAGCCTTCTCACCCTGCAGAATTAGTTATTTCTGTAGCTCAACTCTTGGAGGTTCAATGCTCCAATACTAAAAATTCAGAGCTCAAGCTTATCTTCTGAAGGAAGATTTCAAGAAAATGGCAGTGATTAAGCAGTGAAAGAGGTAAAAACAAGTATATGATGTTCCATGCCCAGTAGACATAAGTTATATATGAAAGTGTAAGCTAAAATAATATTGTATCTGTAAAATCAGGAGCAAACAAATAGGAGGTGGCCATACTAAACCTTTATCCCCTGTGTGTGCACCCCTTATGACCCATTCTGTAATTCCATGATAATATGTGATTTTTCTGTCATAGAGATAGATTCATGTAAAAACCCTCTTCAGCTGCCAGCCATGGATGTGTTATTTAGTAATTTGCAGGTACTTGATTTCAGAAGCTAGATCACATTTCTGTATCTTCCTGCTCACTTGCAATCACATTTATATTGCCAGGCTGAAGGTGCATTAGGGATGGCAGTTTAGCACACCTACATAAAGAAGGCATACTTACATACAGTGCTCCTTGGAGCAGCCATATGTGAACCAATGTGTTTGATTTGAAATGCATGAAATATTGACATGCTTTGCTCCTTCAGCACCTGCTGCTGACTGAGCTCTGTACAGCAGGCCCACAGGAGTTATCCTCTCAACGGTAAGTAATGTATGATGACAACTCGGTAGTCACAAGCCAAAGAAGGGTGTGAAACAAAGCAAGGGGACTAAGAAGGACAATTATTTCAGCCAGAAAAATAAGCAGAGAAAAAAAAAAGAAAGAAAAAAAATTAAAACTCCTTTTTCAGGCCCCATCCCCAAACACAAGTACTGCAATTTTTGTTTGTTTGGGGTTTTTTTTGTTTTTTTTGTTTGTTTGTTTGGTTTTTTTTTTTGGTGAGCTTCGAGAGCTAAACTTGCAGAATTCACAGACAAAACTGGGAGTGAGGAGGAAGGACAACAGGAGAGGGACAATGCTGTGCTGGCCCATTCCCAACAGCACAAACCAAAGATCTTGCCTTAATAAACACTCCTGCCTGAATTCTTTGTGGTATATTTTGCAATAAGTTTTTCAGAAGTCTATGCCACTCCTATTTTTCCTGCCTAACATGGGTTCTACTCATCTATTATATGGCAACAGTTGATGCATTAAAGGAACAGCTGATTAAAAACTGAAAAGATCCAAAGGTTGAGTATTGAAAATACACAAATAAACAAAATCATTTATACAGATACTCCATCTATTTGCATATATTCTTCCCCCCTTAAGGGTAGGGTACATGCCCTATCTCAATTCCTGGTTTATTAACAAAGACCTGTATTCCTTTTTTAATTATATATATGTACTGTGAATTACAAGTACTATATTTTTCACAAGGTTTTCAATGCAACATTTGCTTTTCATTCCCATGGCTCACACTTGATTGTACTGGCAGGAAGTCAAGACTCACAAAGCAGCCTCCTGTCTAATCAAAATTAATATACAGTAATAATTGGAAGGGCACTGGAACAAAACACTGAATAGTGCCAATGAGAAGCAAATATCACACTGAGTGCAACGTGTATGTTTTAGAAAGAGCTGGGGAATGCAGCTTTATTCTCTGTGTCACAGCAGCAGACTTCTTTTCTGAAGAGGAGCAAGGAAAATGGCTGTGATGCCTGTCCTTGCCTCCCAGACTGCTGACTCACAGGAGAGGTGTCAGTGAGGCAAGCAGCAAACACATATGGGAGGCCTGGGGCAGTGAGAAAATGCAAAACTCCATGTGCATGTGAGCATGCATGGGTAATGAAGCACTCGAAGGAGTAAAACCAGGATAGTTTTCTACTGCTTTAAGGATTGCTTTGAACTACCTTTTGTGTGCAAAATGTATGCTGGAATGACAGCTCCCAGTACCAAGCAGCTCTGTCTCTCCATAGACGAAGGGCAAAGTCCAGCTGACAAAACGGTCCACGTCCCGGGGCGGGGGGATGCCTGGTGACAGGAGGGATGTAGCCAAAGCCAGTAACACCACCAGTATTCATCAGCCTTGATCCTGAAGAACTTCTACCTACACGTAAATAAAGAAAAAACAACCTCCACTGAAAAAAAAAAAAAAAGGAAGGTTCCTCCAAGTTTCCAACAGGCAACATCCCAAAGTGTTTTACATTGACCAAACTTTGTACTAAAGCTTATGAAAGTATCCCCATCTTTTCCCATTTCATGGGTGTACGTCCTCTTAGGATGTTAACCATGTAACACCATTTTGTTAGAAGTGAAAAGGCTAATGCAGCACTATCAGCTGCACAGATGGGACCAGGACATCCCTCCATGAACATATATAAACAAAGAAACAAAAAAAACCAAGAGGGAGACTACCAGTAAAACGTACCACTCTTCACAAAGATGCCAAAATGCTTTGTTTTGTTTGCTTGCTTTTCATTTTCTCAAAGTAAACAAGCTCTTTAGAAGCTTTGGATGGGGACTTCACAGAGATTTCAAAAGCTGGTTGATCAAACAATCCAGTCGGTTCAATGGCCTGTATCAAATAACTCACTACAGCACACGTTGCAAAGAGACCAGCAAGAGAACTGCACTGAGCACAAGCCTACCATGCACAGCTGCAGGTTTGGGAGCAGGACAGATGAAGGAACAGAATTTGAAGACAAAGAACTAAATATAGCAATATGCATGACATACAGTTGTCCCTTTTCTTACACGTGTTTCCTTAATAGTAGGAAAATATTCTTTGAGGTCTCTCCAGAAAAAGAAAAATTAAAACCAAACCAAACCAAACAATCTCCAGAAACAACAACAAAAAACCCAAAACAAAACAAAAAAATTGATCAACATGTATAGCAAAACCTGCTGAAAGACAACAGTGTGTACTTTTATTTCAAAACTCTTGCAAATCATTATTAAATGTTTTTCTCATGAAAATCACGCTTTATTTCAGATACATAAAATCAAAAGTAGACTTCCTGGGAGCTTGCAACTCCTATTAGAAGATGAGCTTATTCTATACTAAACCTCATGCACCACCAGCACTGAGCTCAAGAGCAATGAGTCTAACAACTCAGGATGTCAATCCAGCAATTCAAGGAGGAGCCGTATCAGTTTTTATTGCCAATGCAACACCGAGGCTTTTAACACGCCTTTAAGGAAACCATGCTTATGCCAGCAAATGACACACTTACTTCCCTCCATTCATCACTGACTTTGGAACCCCTTTATTTTTAATAAAGCAGTAATTGTCTCAAAGATATTGAGTTTCCTCACACTTTCAGAAAACAAGCAAGCAGATAAATGAGAGGCATTGCTACTGCCCTTGCCCAAGGGAAGACTGAGGAGTGAGCTCAACTTGTTTCCCACCAGAGAATTCTCAGCACAGATTACGAGTCACCTCGCCGCAGGAAAGCTGCAAGTTCACTTTCTGTTAGACTACAGAGACTCCAGCCACACTGGGGGAAAAAAAAAATCCTTAAGAAATTTGACTTTGTTAGTTCAATTTCTCAGAGAACAGTTTATTTCCAGGTAGCACAGCCACTGACAGAGCAGGATCCTCAGAACTGTGAGGGAGCTTGTCAACAAACCCGTCACATTTCCACCCACCCACCAAAATCCCTCAGCTCTCAAACAGGCTTCTGAATTTTCAACCAGTATCTACATACTGATCATCTTCAAAAAAACACAAAACAAACTGTCCCCTTTTGAAATCAGTTGCCACATGATATACTCAAATAGCAAAAAACTTCCAAAATGTCCCTTTACCTGAATGAAAGCAGAAACATGTCAGCAGCAGCCTGTGAAGTCATGGAAATAAACTGGTCTTCCTCAACATTATTCACAACAAAATTAACAACTTATTTCATTTATAATGAACTTTCTTCAATTAAAGCTGCTGCATTTGTTTCCAAGGAGACTTCACTACATCAGTGGTATGAAGAATGAAAACAAGTCAGTTTTGACCTTATACGGGACAAAAAAGATTAAAATCCAAAATGAAAAGGTTTATGTTTGGTTTCAATTTAAATTTAATTCTAATCTAAAATATATTCCTAGACCAATTCTATACGAATTCTCAAACTTTGCAGAAATGTTTTCCATTGATTAATTTTGTTCTCCAAACCAAGATTTTGGGGGCCCTTAAAATAAAGTTTTTTCAGTTATGGAATCTAGCTGCAATTTTAGCTATGGAAGGGCTAGTTTAACAATATTATTACACTAATTAGTTTGTAACCTTTGGCTAATTGCTTTCAGTTCTCCAATAATTCAAGTTCTAATTAACTAACAGATGTTCCACTGCAACAGAAATTATTATTAGCTCTTATGTGTTCAAATGCTAAATGCAAACTCTAAGTCAGACTGCAGCTATTTGCAAGCCTGACTTCAATAACAATTGTATTTTTATTCTCCATTCCTGTTTTTCCTCAGAACATTCAAGCCAACTCCGTAATGGCAAAACTCTCCAAGTCACTGCAGCTCCTGGAGCTGGTAAGATCATTGCTGGTGATTGGAGTACATGGTGACATGATGTACTGAGTGTCAGAAAAATCACACCAAGACACAAAAGACATACCCTTGCTTTTGCAGAGGTTGTGCATGGGTTAATCAGAACCAAAGAGCCAACAAGGCAGAGAAAGAAGGAAGATTACAGGTAAAACTGGATGTCTCAGTCATCTCTGATGATCATTCAGTTACCCTGTTACATGATCTAGTGAGACTGAAACAAGTTTTGTGCAATAGCTGTATCTCCTCTTCAAATATTCTTAATTTAATAATAAATAAATAAATGAGGGGCGGTAGAAAATGTAGGGCAAGGAACAATTACACCATCAACAAATAGGTTTAGGACTGCAGCTGCAAGAAAAAGCATACATACTCAATTATCAATTACCATTGTAACTAAAACAATATAAGTGATTATAACTGGACATGATGCACTAATTAAATCACTTGCATGCTACATCGACCTCAAGTACATACACTAGCATTGTTCATAAATAATTAGGATTTAATAAATATATTGAAGGATGATTAAGACTTTCAGATGAGCCTCGTTACTCTTAATGAGAGCACTGTGTAAGGGACAGCAGGATCACCATGACAATACTTATGCAGCCACTGCTAACACAGCTGCCTTTCCTCTTTCTGGCATAACCTGCTGCAAAAGCCAGACTATCTCCATCCCTAGAGCACCCATCTCCTCCCAAGTTTGTATGTTCCTAAAACAGGTCAAATTTTCAGAAGAGGTTGCTCAAGAGGGCAGCAAGTACAACCAAGGTGGAGCTGCCTTAGCTCGTTCAGCTCACCCGCTGCACATTCCCAGAGAAGACTCAGGTGAGGCTCTGACTGGGAGCTCTGCAAACATCCAGGCAGCAAACAGGGACTGTGTTTCAAGAGCATCGTGTACTGGACAGCTTCTTTGTGAGGTCATAAAGAAACAGCAAACACAGAACAATTTGCAAATTATGTTCCCTGTGCTTGTATTTTAAATCACTTTTATAATCATTTGAGAGTTGTATCAACAGCCATCAAACGTTTTGCATGCCAGGAAGCATCAGTTCTGGAAACATGCACACCCCCAACTAAAATATGCTTTCACACACCCACACAAAAGGAAAAAAAAAAGGTAAAAATATTAGTCCTCTATCACAGTGTTTTGTTTCCAGTTTTGTAAGCCAGGGTAGCATTGTTTGTGTTTAAGCATTTTCAGTTAAAATTGGAATTTTATTCCTTGTTAAAGCAAGGTTAAAAAAAAAAAAAATTCAGGTTAGAGCAAGATTTCTAAGAGGGAAAAAAAAGTTTTATATTTTCCCCATTTAATAATTTAACAAATCTTTCTGCTTTAAATTTCTCAGATAAATGTACAATTTCCCTTTCAGATGGTTTACATTAGTACTCAAAAGTTCCCACAACTCAACATAAGTTCAAATTGAATGTTATAAGCCAGTATAAATAGATGCCTACTAAAACAAGAAGGAAACTTTGGGATAGAGTTATATCAGAGTGCAAAGATTCATTTTAAATAGGTCTTCGGTGTCAAGGTTAGCTTGTTCATTCATTTTTAGGAGACACTTTTCTTATATGAGAGAAAATAAAAGGCTTGAATAACATATCAGCAACATTTCCAGTTCCAATAAGAATGGCATTTTGGATTCAACATTTTATCCCTTTCAATCCCATATCCTGGGAGGTTGTATTTGCTGTGAAATGGTAGCATTTTCACAAGGGCCTTCAAATGCAATCTCAACATCCACAACAGCAATGGAAACTTTGGTGAAGAAACAAAACTAGAGGAAGCTCTGGACAACTTTCATAGTTCACAGTTCCTCAGAGTGGCTTTTGATTTTTCTAGTAGGCCTCTTCCCTAGTTTTCAGAATTCCAGAAGGGAAGGAAGAGGTTAGAAATGTTGCAAAGAGCCACACTTTGTCTCACTTGCTGTCTTCTCATTGGTGTGTCCAGCTGGCACCATTGCCCAGGAGTTAAGAAGAACCTGTTCAATAAATAGGGGCTGACATTTTGGGTAAATGCTCCACAAACCTCTGTCTCTACACTTCTACAGAACTGAAATTTCTGCTCATTTCTTTGCCTCATTATTTCTGTTCCTGGTTGTGACTATGCAAGAACTCTTTCTTCCAAGTTTCTAATTTTGTATGTGCAGGAAAGCATTTACAAGCTCAGGATGATAGCTAGAACTGCACAGTTCATCCAGGTCAAATATGAGCAGATACCAAATCCAGTGGTGGTTTTATTTAATGCTAAAATATGAGAACAGAAAATATAGTAGAAGGGCAGGCTTCTATTTAGGAAAATACTCATTTAGTGACATACATATATGCATAACATTCACTGTTCTGCATGCCTGTTAGAATGCAGTCTGTGCCTATCTCCCTAGAAGTTTGAAATTTCAAGTAGGCAACACAAGTTTGCATCCAAAACAAACTGAATAAGAAGATAAAGATCTAATCTCTGATCAGAGCAGGATGATCTATTATCATTTAAATCACAAGGCATTTTATGGAGGCTTAAAAAACACTCACCACCATTCTGGAAAACACGTTTTAAGATTGATTCCAGACTGTGGCTGTTTGAGAAGAAAAAAAAAACAACCCTACAGCTCAGATACTCCAACTTGATCTCTCCCATCCTCCCCCAAACCAGAACATAACATGCTCATTCCATTAATGGTGCAGGAGACTGGGAATAAAACACAAGCTGAATTATTTCCAGAATTTGAGAAATAAAAGGCCATCATCTCATGGAAATACAAATAAGATTGACGGCTTCTCATTTTCAGAAAAGAATTCATTATAAGATTCAGGAAGGCCAACTGCAATCCAAATCCTCATCAGCCTAAATTTTCCAGGCAACTAGGGTACAGAGACCAATAGGGAATAAATTAAATATACTTGATTTAAAGAACAAAGATATAAAATAACCTAGGAATGCTTAACATATCTTAAGGTAGACATTAAAAAAGGAAATATCCCAAGTTTACTTTCTCTTGATAACATTTAAGCTGATATGTTTGAGCAGTAGGAAAGAATTGCAATATAAACAGAAGACAAAAAGAAAGAGAGGGGAAAATTAGGGAGAACAAATCAACTGTGCTTTTACTAAAAATGTCACAGAAGCTCCAAGATGACATTGGAAAGATCAAGCAATGGTAAACAAAGCCGTACTGAGAAACCTCTCACAGGTTCTCTCTTGTAAACAGAGGATAATGACAGGAGATGGTGTATGCATCCAGTGCAATAAGCATGGAAAGACTTTTACTTTCTTCATCACGAAAGGGGAAATAAAGTTGTAAATAGCAAAACTAACCAAAAAAGTTGAAATACATTTGAATGCTGTGTTCAAAAAGTTTATCAAAGAAAACAAACAAAAAACCCAAACCAAACACAAAACCCCCTCAACTCCCTTGATCCCTTCCTGTACCCCATGTCCTCATCTGTATTTATTGGACAATTTGTTCCCATAGTCATTTCTTTCATGGTCTGAGAGAGAAAATCAAATTACATTTTTCACATTGCAAGAGAATAGTAATCTCAGTTTTATTTTTGCATTTTGTCTTCATCTTTATTAATACCTTTAGGAAGTTCAAGAAAGTCAGATACATTGTGACAATTTTTTTGATTTATTATTACATTTCCATTTGTGAAAGAACTTTATTATTCAGGAAATTAAACCAACCTCAATAAGGGCAAACTAAAGCGTGCCAAACCAGCTACAATCTAGGGGTCAAATGACAATCACAGTTCTGAATGTCAAGGATCTCTAACCCAGAGCAGAGTGAAGCATTGAGCAAGAACCACAGATTTACTGCTACTTGATTTTTACTGGGTCATTAAACTAACGAGAAATTTGGCAGCTACATGTGATCAACTGTGGCAATTCACACAGGAAGAAAATGTTCCAGTTCTGTCCCCCACTCATCTGTCAAATTGCCCTCTGTACAGTTGGTATCTCCAAAGGGTTTTTGAAAATGCCTCTTTTCCTCACAGACACCTAGCGGATCCCTTTTAAGATCTTTACAAGGCATTGAGTTTTTTGCACTCCAAAAATGAAAGAAACTCAGGAGAAGCCTTGCTTATCAACCCACCCAAAGTACTGACAAAATGGAAGGACAGAAGAAAATAGAAACCCTTCCTCTCCTGCCAGCTACATCCTCAGGTTGTGTCATGCTGCTTATGTTTAAGTACTACAATCCCAGCACTGCTGATCTCTTGAGGACTTTTTTCCAGAGCTTGCCTCTCAGGTTGCCTTGTTAGGTAGGCAGAGCACTGCATGATTTAAGCTGTGGTAACTCAGTTTGAGCCTTTTCCTTGTTCTCACAAAAGGTCCCAAATTATATTTGAAAATAATTCTCAGAAATTAACCTGAACCTACCAGGACACGGTTTAACAAAGCAGTTCTTCGTAACTACTCTTCACTTCTATGCAATTAGCACAGCGTAGATTTTCAAAGAGGGCATTCTGACTGCCAAGTGAAACAGTTTAGCTCTAACTTCTGGAGGGAGAGAGAGAAAGAGTATAAAGAATTTCATCTCAGATTAGTTACAGATAATCAAAACTTCAAAATGCCCATTAATTTACAGAGCTATCAAAAGCAGCTGCTTAAAGAACTAGCCTGAAATGGTGAGCAAGATTATAGGAAAGGTAACAGATAACAGACAAATCTTTGACCATCTAGTGATAGCTGGTGAATTGCTGTTCATTAGAATTTCTAGTATGAATTGATATATGGTCCAATTATTAAGCAAGCAACCAATTATCAGTATTCACATCATCTCTCCTCCAAAACAGCCTAATGTTGTCATCAACTCGGAAATGACACTAAGCAACACTTTGATAGTCTGGTCGGCTCCTTCAGACAAGAGCTCGCTCAAATTCTAATCCAGCAACAACTTATTTGATATCTGAGAGCATCAAACTTCTCTTGCCTTTGTTTTTCACATTTTTACCTTCTTATTTTAATGCTTAGTCTCAACACTCGATAAAAACAGAAAGAGTGTTATAAGATTCAGTTCTTCCAATTCAATGATGCAGATCAAACAACTCCAACAATGTTTGGAGACCATCCAAACATTCGGTTACCAACAGGACAAAGCTGGGGGGTGACTTGGGTGATTTGCCCATTGCAAATTTCCATCAAGTAGAGAAAAGAATGGTCCTTTTTCTTTGTTCTGATTAAATAAGTAATTTATTATTGAGGATATAGTTGTTATTAAGTTGGTAATAAATAGATAATCCATGCCCTGGCCATATCATTCATAAATAATGATACCCCTGTAACCAAGACACCTATAGAAATTCATGTTGGCAGAAACTGGACCAAGATCAGTCAGAATCAGTTTCAAGAATCTTTGGGGAGGGCAAAAACATTCAACATTTACACCTGTTATTAATCCCCAGAATTTATACAGATAGGGGTAAGGGCGATATTCTCTCTAATCAGGCAGAATAAAGCCATTCCATCCCAATATATTGCCATTGCTGTTACCAAAAAAAAATCTTTTGTTAAAATTTATTTAATTTTTAAAGATGTACTCAATTTTAAGCAAATTTCAGTTTTATAGCCTGAAGACAGAAAGGAATAGAAGAGAGAAATCAGTCCAGTGTTATTGAGTTATTGCCTTTGAATGCTTCTGCTTTGTTTATAGTTCTTAATTTATTTTGATCGCAGAGATGGATGGGAATGTCACAAGCTATCTATAACAAGTATTTTAAGCCTTCTAAATAACAGCTGCCTCCAAATAGGATTTCAAAGGATATTTGCTAAACTGTGCTCTGTTCCAAGAGGCTGATACACAGGCTACTGTTTTACCTACTGATCTCTCTCAGGTCAATGAGAGCTGCAGTTGCCAAAGGCACCTCAAGACTTGGCCTGACAAAGAGTCCTCAATATGTGGTTAAAAGACCACAGCACATATTAAGAGAAAAATCCAACTGTTTTGCTCAAACTAGAAAGAAGTTGTTGATTTGTGTACCTCAATGATCAATGGATGATCAGTGACAGAAAAACAGAGTCCAGGCAATCCTTTGAGTATCTACCCAATCAATAACTTGTATTCAATTTTGATTTTTTAATACAGTACCGTGCTATTTATATATATTTTTTTAATTAAAAGAAACCATAAAGATTTTTCCCTAAGACAAAATGTAGGAATATTCTCATTCGCCCAGTTACTTCTGCACCAAAGAAATCATGACAAGACTACACATACTGAAGCTTGAAGTTGCAACTTTCAAAGTTGACTGTGAAAGTATCACTTGAATTAGGACTATCCATAAGCCAATATGGTCCAAATTTATCTCAGACATCCACCTTACCCCTCCAAAAAAACGTTATGCTGCTCATATTTCCTTAAAGCTGCCATTGTCTGAAACATCTGAAAATTTTCTTCACCATCTGACTTCCATAAAAAATTTGCTAAGAATACACAGGTATCCATGGCAGAATGCTTGCCACAGCATCTACAAAGATAATCCTTATCCATGTGTGTACCTGGAATGCAGCGAGGCTTCCATATTAAATGTAATTGCTGTAGAATGTCTTGCTTTTACAGGTCTTGTGGGGAGATTATTGTAACAGTACAATATGAACCATTTTGAGCTGTAGAATTAAAGATCTTTAGTGTCTCATAACTTAGCATGGAGATAAAAAACACCCATGATTTTTCAAGCACATTTTGTGGGAAGGGCTCAGGTAGAAACAGTATTTTCTTCATGCAGGCAAAGAAGGGTCATTTCACCTTTCAAAAATGAGATAAATCAGTATTAAAGCAGATACTGAGATAAACACTCATAAGCACAGTAACTAAGACATCCTTGAGTTTGTCTGTCTCACTGGGCCATTAGTTCAAGACATAAACCAGCAGTTACCCATGTCCATATACCTCTAAAGCTGAGGAGTTTTATTTTGTCAATAAACCAGGGATGGCCAATCGGTTCTGCAGAAGGGACAATTTTAACATATGTAACAGATGCCTGCATGAAGGACCTCTGTGATACACCTCTGCTACATGCAATCCATGTTTATTAAAGTTAACTTTTAAGATAGTCTTAGGATGAAAACTCAACAAAGAAATAATATCATGCTCTATAGGGTTGCCTTGTATTCCTCTTCACACAAACAACTTGACCAAGTGCTTGGCAACCAGTCCTTTCTCCAAAGTGTTTAAAAAAACAAACAAACAAAAACAAAACAAACAAACATTATCTGCAGCTTCCTGAAGTTAACCAGAATTTCATTTGTGCTTGTTTCACATGTCATAGGATAGCCATTACCAACAAGAGCAGTATGTTTATATCTACTAAAAGGGGAAAATATTTTAAAAATAGCTTTTATTTTCACCCATGCAAATAAACAAACAAAAAAAAAACTAAACAAAAAAAAAACAAAAAAGGAAAAGAAAAGACAGAGAAGGAAGGCCCCATTCCTGGTTTTGAGAGCTCCAAATAGTTGAGCCGGTAAGAAGGGCTGCAAATTGAACCAAAATCATAGGATCCTCTTTACACCATCTTGCTTCTCAAAACAGAGCACCAGCTGCAGGGCTAGGACGTAGCAGAGAGAACAACATCCACTTTTTATAGCATCATAAACAGTTGGAATGAGGAGGCAGGGAAAAGAAAGAGAAGCACAGAGGATTTTGCTCATTGAGCAAAAGGGGAACGCTTATCTTTCTCAGCATCATTTTCAAAAAGCTCCCCAGCAGCTAATTAAAAGCTCTGAAATTCAAGTCCTTCCTTTTTCGTGCTCCCCACTTCTTTCCCTCCTATAAAATGAGAGGGTGGAAATGCTCTTTCTTCCCTCACCAGGTGCCCTAACTCCTGAAACAGCACCCAGGACCCATACCCATTTCCACATCTCCATAATACCCCTCACCCTAGGCTGCATATTGGGAGGACCTGTGGCTGTGTGACCTGTTTTCCCTTGGGCTCCTGCCCTTCTCCAAGGTCAGCAATGCTGCCAGTTACACAAGTCACCCACCTACAATTTCCTACAACATAAAACCAAGCAGGAAAGCCCCATGAAGGATAATTCCACTGTTACAGATCCCAGGCCAGGCACTGCAAAGAGGACAGACCGTATTACACAAGTCTGTGAGACAGAGTAAATCATATCCTACACTGCACTGCCTCACCAGAATTAACAGGAAAAGTGAACTTCAAATAAGGAATTGTAGGAAAACAAATTTAGGGAGGAACTAGACTGAAGTAGAAAAAGCCAAAATAGAGGTTTTTGATTTTGTTTGGGCAGGTTTTGTTTAGTTTGGGGGTTTTGGCTCGTTGTTTTTTCATTGTTTGGTTTTGGGGTTCTTTATAAACATATTTCTTACTTTTCCATCACAGCTCTCACTGATGATTATTTGCTCAGCCTCCCTTTACCAGCCATGCAGCATCTAATTCATTTCTATTTTAGTTTTCACCAATTACTTGGCTCATTCTCTAAGGCTCACCTCCGTCTCCCTCACACTTTAATTCTTTCTGTTCTTTTCTTCTGAAATGTATCCACTCCTAATTAAATGTGTTGTCACTATCTTCCTCGGAAGGTCTTAATTTTCCAGCCTTTAGCAACATGCTACAAGCTCTGCGGTGCATGAAGTGTCTGCAACTTTGTCCTTTTACTTGGCCAAGTGCAACAACTATTCCTTAGGCACTGCTCTCCAACGTTAAAAAAACAGGGCTCACTTAACAAGCACTGTATTCAAAACAGCCTTTTACAGGTTGACAGTCGAGTATCACTGAGAAAACATCCCTATTTGCTTGCACCATACTAGACTTATGGTGCTGCTCTTGATGAAGAATGACATTTTGAGTGATGGAACAAAAACTACCAGGGAATTCAGTTATCTCTAAACATCTCTAAACAAATTCTTTAACTTGCCAGAAGCATTTATCTTCAGCATTTTTAACATGGAAAAAAAAAAAAAACCAACCAAAAAAAACCCACCAACCAATTTTAAATGAAACCACCTTGAAAAACAGAGGTTGCGACAAAACAGTTAAACAAAAGCAGAATAAAATTAGGCAAAGGATTTCAACTAAATCCAAATTGGGTTGGGGAGGTTGGGGGGAGTGAGCAGAGTGGTGCAGTATCAAGAGAGAGCCAACATACCTTAGAAAATGCTCCTTTAGACTACCCTGAATTTAAAAGAAAAAAATCACCATACCAATTCAATCAGCAAACTGAGTGGCTGTTATTTATGTAGTGGATGCTGCCAACACTTGACTCACTTGTCACTTCACTGGGAACACCTGGCCTAACGTGTATACTTTTCTTTGCTGACTTCTCTGGAGAGGTCCCTGAATAACAGAACTAGAGAGAACTAGCTTTGCCCTCATAACAATTTATGTCTCCATAATACAAATCTTTAACATCAGTTAGATGCTGTCCTCGATATCCTGCTTATCTATTATCCTCTAAATACCAAAGGCTTTGGGAAGGAGATGCCGGAAGTTCACAGCTGGGGCTTATCTCTAAAGTCGGTTTCAGATGCCAGTTCAAGGTCTTGACTTTAATCTTCAAAGCAATTAACAGATGAGCCTCTACTACACTGGAGACCAAATTGCTATCTATAAATTTCCTAAACAGTTGTGCTTCAGTGGGACAATGCTGATCACAAAGCCCAGACCAAGCTTCATGAGAGCTGGAACAAAACATTTTCTGTCATAGGAATCTGGCTACAAAATAAGACTCCATGGGAGAATTTCAGAGCTTCGCTCCACTGTCCCTGGAAGCAATTTAGCCTTTTGCTAAAGGAGGAAAAAAAAAAAAAAAAAAGAAAAGAAAAAGGAAAAAAGCCTCCCATCTAAGCAGTGGCACAAGAACCGACAGCTCTCCCCCACTCACATTAAAATATTTTCCCTACCCTATCTGCAAACACAGAAATTGTTTTTATTCTACAAGGAGAAGAGCAGAGAATTTTAGGAGAGTTTTAGCTAATACACAAGCAGCCAGCTCTGTGTTAGCCTTGCAAACTGCATTTTGGAAAACACTATGCCAATAACTAGATTCATGAAACAAACAAACTGTAACTAAATTTCCTCTTCAAAGAAGAGACATCCTACCTTAGCAGAAATAATACATGCTACATGAGCACTTTAGCTCCATCTCAAAAATGTCTTCTGTCCTATGCTAAACTCACATACATACTCAAAACTATTAAACGTGAAAAAATACACCTTTAAAATATGTGGGTCTGTTCCTTTTGGTGCTGATTCCAAGGATGGAAGCACATCCAAAAGGGCACAGAGAGTTAGACAGCTGCAGTCATTGCAAAAATGAGCTGAAATTGTGAACACAGGCAGCAGAAAACTGTGTCTAAGTGCATGGGTGAATGCCCAAAACTGAACTCCTGAACTCTCAAGCAGGAGCCTGATACTTGCTGGCTCCCACCAGTATGGGCTGCTAATAAAGAAACATTAGATCAACCCATAAATTAGGAGGCTGATCCTCAACTGTGCTTCTGCACATACTCTATTTAGACTTGTCAAACTTTGTTTCCAGAAAAAAGGATCTCATGCCAGGACACAGGGCCCTGAAAGGAAGGTGTGGTCTTGGAAAGCAGAAGGGAGCCCAGACAGGTGAAGATCTTGGCCCAGGGAGAGGTCTGGGGCAAAGAGGGAAGATGCTGGAAATGAGGGACACATGTGAAGACCAATGTCAGGGACACCCATGAACCTTGGACAATGGTGCCCAAGACCTGTAACTGCAAGCAGCATCATGGTAAAAACTGACACAATTTTCAGTTCAACCTTCCCAGATAAGCATAAACCTCCCTGCAGGGAAGGGAGGTCAGACCACAGGAATGAAACACCAGGGCTGTAACAGCCACAGAGAATAATCACAAAATAAATAAAACATTCCCACTATGTTTTTTGCAGAGGTGATACCCCCTACTTTCTCAAGGATTCTGGATGAACCTTAGAAAGAAAACTATGGGATGAGAAGGAAGCAGGGAGGAAGGAGGGCTGCTGTTAATTTGGCATTCATTTGAAGGAGCTGAATGGGAGCCAGAAGCAGTACAGATGGCATCTCAATTCCCTTTTCTTTAGAAGAAAATTTATTTTTAATACAGTAACTTTTTGTTTCCATGAAGGCATTTTTAGCTACAAAATAAGAACACTTAAAAGCAATAGTTAAAACCTCAGCTTTTAGATGACAGTTCTGAAAGCAATTGCATAAAGTGATGGTTAGTGATACACACACATAATTTCTTCAAAAACATAACAAGCTGCTGGGCAATAAGGATGCAGAGGGCTGTTATCAGGCATCCTAGGGAGGAACACTAAGCAACACAAAAGAGACCACACTGTTGCCTTTGCACAGGGCAGGAGGGAAGTGTGAAATTTATATAAAATTATACATTCTACTTTGTTCTTTGCACTGAATGCTAGCTGTAAGAATTCCCTGCTACATGGCATTCCAGGCAGCCGGCTGTTTTTCAGACACCTGATTAAAAGTCAGACAGACAGATATCAAGGCTGCAAATCTGGAATTTTGACTGCATCTCAAGCACTGCTCAAATCACGTAGTAAGTATCACAAGAACCTGAAACAGACACAGGTGGAAAAAAAACCAACTATGGTGGCAGTTCTGGAGTTTCTCACCTTGAGTAGAAATTCAGCCTGTGTTCAAGAGCAACATTTTGTTCTGACTAGGAAAATCAGTCAATACCACAATTGAAGATTTGCAAGAAGGACTAACAGGAGCAACTGGGCAAGAAACATGACCCAACAAAAAGTTCTGCTGGAACATTGTCTCATTAAAAGGGTCAAGTCCCAATAAGCTATGAAAAAACTCAAGGCACTTTCAAGAGCTGCAGTTTGAGTGGTTTTGAGTTCCTATGGTACAATACTCTTTCTAAAACTGCAATACTCAATTCCTCTGTATTATTTTACTTTGATTCCCAGTGGCTAAATACTAGGACATCACAAGAGAACAGAATGCAAACATGTTGTGGGGGAAGGGGAAGCAGGAAAAGAAATAGCTCTCAAAACACAGAAAGCATGAATTTAGTTAATTTATTAATGCAGACTAAGTAGTTGGGTTCAGTGCATACCCATGACTGAAACATGACTGGTTGGTTTACTCCAGCAAGAGAGGGGCCCAGATCGTTTAAGACCTTAAACTTCCTCAGAGCCAGAAAAAGGTAGAAACTCCACCAGAGTCCACTGGGTTTTGAAGCACACCACAGTCCCTAGAGACTGGTGATCTAGACTTTGTTTCTCTCAGCTTCCATGCTCGGGATGCCAAGCAACGCTACTTTATCTTGGGCCATTTATTCCCAATGCTGCTGCAGTCTACAGCAGGGCAAACAGAACAGCATAAACTGATGTAACTCAACAACAGCCTGATGACACTTTCTAACACAAGTGCATTAGTTCTATCTGCTAGCACAGAGACTTAAATTTCCAGCTGCCTCCTCCATGAGGAAGAACTCTCCAAAAAGCTGAAACACATCACACATATCATTTAATAGTTTGTTTTTCTGCATGCCTCATGTTCTTACACAGTTCACATTGACACAGTTATCTATCACTTAGTTGTGTGACCCAGCCATCTCTTTCCCCCCAATACCTGGGGTGCCAACAGAAATGCATATCCATGAGCATGATAGTCATGTGAATGACTTACAAGATTAGTCAAATAGTTTGAATGGTGCTGGATCATCACAAGGTGTTCCAGATTCATCTGTGCTTTCTCACATTCATCAATTCCCCTCAGCACCTATTTATTTTAATGGCAAGTAGAATTTCATAAACAAGGTCTGCAATATCATAGATTGCCATTCCAGTTCATTAGCAATAATATAAAGACCAATAACTGATATTATCAACCCAGATCTGAAATTATTACAGTTGTTATGCTGGTTTCTGATAGCTTTGGCTATGACTGGACTATGGGGCTTTGGGCTCAGGGAGAGGAATGAAGTCCCAGAATGATGCTTTTCATTTGACGTGGTGTG
>JAWWEV010000083.1:47812611-47843192 GCA_035583235.1 Hafferia zeledoni
ATTATTTATTTATACTCAGGCACATTCTATCAGGTAGTCACATGCAGTAACTACTTTTAAACACAGTTGTGGATAGATACCTGAGTCAGCCTAAAATCTAATGGAAAAAAAAAGAGTGACTGAGCACCCTACCATGTAGTCAGTCAGAGAATGTAAGTGGTAGTTGGTAGCCATATATACTTTTGGAATAAGATCTCCTTCAAATCCTTGATTGTGTTATCTAGCCAGAAGTTTAATAACCCAAACATAAAAAGACCCAGAATATGAATAGCTTTCCTGCTCTATAAAAGGTTGCTTAAACAATCAGAGTAGAAAAGTGGACCAAAATTCTGAAGTTCTGCTTTGTGGGAAATTTCAAAACAAAAAAGTTTTCATTCCCATGAATGCATGAAATGACATCTCTAAACAGAAAACTGTACTGCACTTTCAAAACCTCCAATTATTTCTTCCACATTTGGCAGGGATTCTCATTATTTCACAACAAATAAGTAGCACTGTATAATTATATTTTACAATTATTGATGCCAGTATATGGAGATTCCATTATTTTCAACATCCTCTAGGGCAATTTGTAATTAGTACTGTTTGGAGAATCTCAATTTGTATTTTTCTATTAAATCGTTTGACACAAAAGCATGTAAAATAATGTTCCCATATCTGCAACAGCACAGATGACAATATATTTTTAAAAACATAAAATTTAAAAATTAGTGTTTCAGAGGTTTCTCAATTTTGATTTGGGAAGCTTCATTCTCTAATTTGTTATTAACATAGGCAAAATTTTGTCAGAAAAATTAGCACCAACAAAATAAATTTTGTATGACCACATTTGCTTAGACAAGGCTAATAAATGAATAAATTCATCCAGTCAGTAAGGAAAGCTGAGATGCAAGTCCAGCGGACAGAAACGAGACTGATTAGCAAATGTTAATAACCACTGGGCAGGAGAAATTCTCAGGCACTTTACAGCCAGGGAGGAAGACATCAACTTCACACATGCCTGATCCCCTCCTTCCAGTAACCACTTGGGCAGCCAGACTCATCTCCAACACGCTAAAAGAACACAGACACCAAACCTATATGCCACTAAATGTGTTCTACCTACTCAACTTGTTTATAAACACATTTACAAGAACAGGGTAAACAACCACCAGTGCTCAGGTACAGCCTCTATTCAAGTCAAAGGTTTAAGCAGCAAAGGGATAAAAGCCCAGAGCTTAGATCTTTAGTCAAAGTCTCTACTCAATTTGTACAACACTGGCTCAGCATGAACCAAAATCCCACCTCTCCCTGGCCCCTGCTCTGCAAACGAGGCACAAAAAACAGAGGTAGTTAATGAATATGCTGCATTATTTTTTGCCCACAATCAGCACAATGTTACTTGGCACAGGTGCATGTTAGCAATGAGGATCTGAAAAGTTCACATTGATTAATTACTCTGATTTTCATGTTTATTACCTCATACAAAGAGAAGACAGACCAAGATTTTGATATTATTTTTCCCTCCACCTCTTGATATTTTGTGCTGGTTTTCTCTCTCTCTCTTTTTTTTAAAAAAGGAAATAAACAATAAACCCCTGTTTTTCAGCATCTACTTTTAGCTGTTACATTTTGGGGCTTAAAAAAGGAATTGGATTATCTTAAAACATAGCTTTAAGGAAGGCAAAGAAGATTTAGGAAAGCTTCTGAAACAGTCAAGTAGCTGTTGAAAAAAAGCCACTTCCTTATCTTGGGGGATTTGCTACCCACCCACTGCCATTGTATCTAGGCATTTTCTACCTGATAGACACAATTATTGCCAACATCTTTAATATTCTTCACAGAAGTAGGCACTTTTCAGGTCTCAGGCCAACAGTATGAGAAGTGGATTGCAGATGTTCCACTATAAAGGCTTTCTCAGCAGCAAGACTTAAGTGGAGTCCCTAAAGGGCTCAGATTCAAGGGAACTCCACATCAGATCTGATCTACCACCAGTTTACCAGATCCATTGCCCAAGTGATATCAGCAAGTTCAAAATTGTAGCACGTTCTATCATAGTTTCCACAAAATAAGGTTTTCAGTACTTAAGCAACTAATTTTGAAACTGCTGTCAAAACTTAGACCTGCAAATCCACAACCCACACAACGTAAGTGAGTCTAGAAATTAGACTTCGTAATTAAACGAAGTTCAAGGTCACCTACATCTGGGCCTGAGGTGATGCTGTCATCTTCTATATAATGAAGAAACATTTCCCTCCTGCATGGAACAAAAAACAAAGGCTCCTCAGCTACTACTCTCCAGTTCAAAATAAACAATCCACCAGAGTAAGACAAATGTGACTTTAAATGTAACTAAAATCACAGATGGAAAGCATGTTTACTTGCTTAACATTACAAGCCTCAAGTAAGGATCCTTAACTAAATAAATGTGGTTTTCTCATACTTTGAGTCATCTAAGCCAGCCAACAGCCACTAATTCAACCACAGGAAGCTGATAGGTCTGACAGTACCATTTTTATTAGGAAAGTTACTCAGCTACCAGTATCAGAGTATCCTTGTTGTTGTATCATGCCAGGCCCAATTAGGCATTTTGGAGGGGGATGCATTTGATTTTCCTACCTTCACCACCAAAAAGGAAAGCGAGCTAGACACAACTACATAATATCACAAAATTGCAGGAAGGAAGTGCATAATACATATGACAACACATACACAGTGTTACCCAGACATTCCATATTCTTCTCTCTAATTAGCTTCTTTGGAGCAGATTGCTTTCAATAGACCCAAGAAAATTGAGCTTGATTCACTGGAGACAATCTGGGTTCAGTTATTAACCTTTTAGCCTTTAAACAAGGAAAGTTCTTTAAAGCGTACAACATTAACAAGTTACTTGTCAATAGAAATCAGGGCAGCATCAAAATGTGCATTTTCTTTATTTATTTTTAAGCAACAAAACAAGTGAAAAGAAGAAAAAAGCTACCTATTTCGTCACTAGTTAACAAAGTCAGTTAGAATCCACCTGAATAAACCTCGAGCAGAGGATATTAAGTTCCAATGTGCTGCAACAGTTCCTATATTTGGATAGAATTGACAATACTATTAAACAAGTGCAGATTTATCCCCAGGCCTCAGGGATATTGTTGGCCAGCACTTGGTGCAGGAGGGAGGTAAAAGAGACAGGCATCCCATCCCCATGCCAGCTGATGTGATTAGGACAAGTCAGCCTGCCCATTCCTGCAGAGGCTGCATCTGTTCCTGAGAGCAGTTGCCTTAACACATGGAGTCATATTCCTGCTTACCAACTCCAAGCTCCTTTCTACTTGAGGGGAGCCAAGTCCTGATAATTCTCAAGCATCTACTGTTGCCTCAAATGACACTAGAAATGGAGAAAATATACCTGTTCCAGAGGTCCAAGGACTGAGATAATCAGGCAGAACCGTGGACAAATTTAATACATTGCTTTAACAATTGCAGAACTGGGTTTCTATTTTCCTTTGGAATCAACTTTTACATTTTAAAACAGGAAAAAAGCAAATGGGAAACCAAATAGATATGCTGACTCAGATGCACTTAGATGCTTTAAATTTCCCTTCAGGGAACTCTGATCGTCTTCCTTAGTATCAGTTCAAAACAAAGGTTTCAAAACAAAGTTATCAAAAGAATCAAAGTATTTTCAAACTAAAATTTTAATCTTAATACTGAGAACTATATGAAAGATAAATTTAAGCTACATTAAGAAAACAATAACTACATAATGCTGCAAAGATTGATTTTGTTCTATACTTTGCAGTTTTCATCAAATACAATTAAATTTTTCTTCTTTATGTTTGCATACCACAGCCTGTTTAGTCTCCCAGGGTCCACACAGGCTATAACGGACTATTAAAATCAATGTTACGGTCAACTATTAGTCAGCTAATAACGAGCACAAGCAATTATCTGAGGTAAGGCTCATAAAGGGGAAAGCGAAACCCCATCCCTGATTAGATGGTAACAAGCTGAGAGGGAGAAAAAAACACAAAAGAACAACAACAAATCACACCAAAATCAACAACAACCAGAAAGAGAGCACCATAGTGTTTATGCTTGTTTGGGCCAGGTTAGAGGTAATTTTCTCCATAGTAGCTAAGTTTTGCATTGCTTTTGTGCTGGAAACAGTGCTGATAATATAGGAATGGTTTTGTTAGCACTGAGCAGCACTTACCCAGAGGAAAGGCCTTTGCTGCTGCTCACACCATCCTGCCAAGGAGGAGACTGGGAGTACACAAGTAGCTGGGAGGGGACACTGCCAGGACAGCTGGCCCCAGCTGGCATCATGCTCAGCATGTAAAGCTGGGAGGGAAGGAAGGAAAGGGTGACACATTTGGAGTGATGGCATTTTCTTTCCCAGGTCACTGCTATGGGTGATGGAGCCCTGTTTTTCTGGAGGTGGCTGCCCCCACATGAGAAGAGGTGAATTAATTCCTTGTTTTGCTTTGCTTGCACACACAACTTTTTCTTTGCCCATTGAGTTGTCTTTGTCTCAGCCCATGAGTTTTCTCACTTTTACCCTTTCCATTCTCTCCCCCATCCCACCAGGTGCAATGAGCAAACAGTTGTGCAGGGCTGAGTTGGCAACTGGGGTTAAACCGTGACAGTGTTGCTAATAGAAGAAATGTCATTATCTATGTGTTATTTACAAATACAGAGATGAAAGAAATTTGGAAAGAGTATGCCTCTATTACTTTCCCTATTGGACAATTATTCACAACTCTACTGTTTTTGTAACTGTGTAGTAAAAGAATTCACCTCATTAATCCAGCAGGAAACTAACCCAACAAATGCAATTACCATTTTTCTTCTGACTTAGTGTGTTCCATTAATTTATGGCAAAGTCATAAAATACCTAGATCTGTTGCACAGACCACACAGACCACAACAAGCCAGAGCAGGGCCCAAGGGAGGGGAAAGGTGAAAAAGGACTAAAAAAGGAACAGTTTGCCTCACTTCAGTGGCTTCAACCCACTGCATCATTTCAGCTATACTGTTTTACCACCCCTGCAGTTTCATGCTCAGCAAACACAGAAAAAGGACAGCTCCACCTCAAAAAGACTTAATACCTAGGAGAACACAAAAAATATTGTGCAGTCCAACAACACGCCCAGACACTGTAGGGACCAGAAAACAATACCTGACAAGAAACTCACTGTTGAAGGTCCCATTGTGAAGATAGTCCTGTAATTCCTGTCAATAGTTGTCCTCTGGATCTGATACTATTGCTTGATAACACAGATGAAGGGAAATAAGAAAAAAATTTCAGATTTATAGATGAGCTGTTTGCCTAATAGAAACCCATACACATCCTATAACAAAGTTGCAGTAATTACTGAAGTACCGTGTTTTCATCATTCTTTTTGGGATTATGAACCTATTCTTTACACATAAGGAAATAGTTCACCTTGACATATAAGAAGGTACCACACAATAGTAGAAGCAAGAGACATAACAGGTGAGTGAGTCATTTACAAGTGATTTAAATGGATTTGAAGCACTACACTACTACTCTCATGTAATCATCAAAACAGACCTCTCAGACAAGAGCTGTGACATGAGTCACAATCAACATAACCTGAAAAGCAAGGAGAGGAGGTTGCAGCAAAACTGTCTTTTGAAGAGGCAGCGACCTATCCAGCTCTGGAAAGGATCTAGATGTGTAGCTTCAAACAGCAAAGGAGAATGTAGTTAATCTAGTTTCCATACTAGAATTCTTTTCAATCCGTTAGGTATATTATCTTTATCAGTTTTCCAAATATACTAGTGACAAGAACAGAAGAGAAAGGTCTTTATAACTGACAGCTTGTTAACAGTGAAGCAATAGGCAGTAACAAGTACTAAACATGATAGATTGTTTAGGAAGGAGAAAGGAAGAGGGTTTATGCCTTGTTCGGGAAGCAGCAGGTGGGGTTTGGTGTGGGCTTTTTTTTACTGTTTCTGGTTTTAAAGTTTTGGTGTTTTTAAGAATGTTTGCTTCCTTCAGACAGCAATTTGCCTACTAAAAGTGCTGCCTCTCTATTTCAGCTTTATTTGTCAAGGAGAAAGCATCCACATTTCAGTAAACATAAGATAATAATCTATCCAAAGAACAAATTTAGAAAAGCAGACAGTCTTGAAATCATCTTTAAAGGCAGAAAGTTTTAGCTACACATAAATAAGTAAAGTATAAGGCCTCATTACCTCTATGTATGACATTAATACATTTGATATTTGTCACATCTTGTGCATTCCTACATTCAACAGTTCTTTTACCTGTAATCTACAGAAATTATCTAATTAGAAGAATTGATATTATAATAAGATAGTTATCTTTCTCTCCTGACTACTCACTTACAGAACTTTTATTCTGCATTACTAAGAGCTTTCACTTTAATATTGTGTAAGTGTCTATGAACACCGCCATGAATGAAGAGCTGTCAACTCAGAGTAGATCTCAAAACCTTGATCCAAGCCCAGGCAGAGCACACTCTCAAGACAGGTGGGGCTTCAAATACATGAAAAGGACTTAGATTACTGATCCATACATGTCTATGGCAGCAAAAGGTTCTAGACCAGTTAACTGTCACTACAGGCAAAGGTTGCTACCCTGCACAGTTAACAAGAGGGAACGTATCCTCAATTCTCCCACTTGAGTGCAAAATCTGACGACTTGCTTTACACTTCTAAGAGGTTGGAGCAAGGCTGCCAGACTCAGTGCTGAACAGCCTCAGGCTCACAGACATATTCTGTCTCTGACTCTCTTCAGGGGAAGGATGGACACCTGGGAGAAGTAACTTCAACTGCTACAACTCATCTGTCAACACCTTGGTGGGAAGATATGCACATTTATTCTACCTTGAAATAGGCATGTATTAGGAGTATGTGCCTGCAGATTTGCTTGGATATTTTTTTTTAGTTATCCTACTTGCCCATTACTATGTCCAAACCAGAAACTAAATTATATAGAACAGTGTTCTACTTTGAGAGAGAGTCAAGAATGATTGCAGGAAAAGCAAAGTTTTGTGTAACTTACTACTAGACCACAGACTGCAGAAAACATTCTGGAGCAGAATTTAGCCTGCCTTTAAAAAATTAATAACATTTATTTTTAAAAAAACCACTTCCAGACTTTTAGGGAGGATGTCACATTACAGCCAGCTTGAAAACAATAGTGACCCAGTCCTCCTCAACATAGAGCGCTGGTAAACTCTGAAACTTGACACAAACTTATTTAAACTCTGGTCTACAATAGGAAGTTACATGGGCTTCTGTATAGGTTAGCCAGTGTTGAACATCACTATATACCAATTGTGGTGATTCCCCCCAAAAAATTCCACCCAGAACATGAACATAACTTATTTGAACACAATGGAAGTGGAAATACACCTCTTTATCAAGCACCACTAAGCATTTTACTAGAAATACAAACTTACTCATTGGGGCACAACTGCTTGGGACACCATCAGGATCCTTCCAAAACCCAGGATAACTTTTTCCAGCACTGACTGACAGTTTGGAGCATCTACACAAACCTATGTATCAATTCCTATTGATTTAATTTTCATTTGGTACAAAAGCTCCTTTTGCTTGGACGTTATGATGCTTTAGGCCATGCTTACAACAAGGACAAACCCATCCCCGTAGGTAACTTAACTGAAACTCAAAGTGCTTAGACTGCTTGTAGACTGCAGCATATGAAATTAAATATTAAATATCTTCACAGAAATTAATATGGGATTTTGAGCCATTCCTCCACTCCCACAGTACTGTAGGAACCAGAAGCAGAATTTGGTGGGAAAGTGGTGGAACAAGGAAGATAAAAGATGTGTGTGCACATGTGGCAGGGTCCCTCATAGGAGTCACCATGTGGAATCATGCACAGGTTTACAAGGCCTTTTCTCAAGCACCTGAGCAGTGCTTTGGGAATAAAGAAGTGCTACTGCCCTGGTATGTGTTGTTACTTGTTCAGAGTGTGGTGTGGCAAGGAAATGAAAGCCTCCTTCCTACTTCAATTTTCCTGGTAGGGATTAACTTTGCAGGTAAGGTTTTTCATTAAAACTCTGTGGCTCCATTTCCTGCTTCTATCTGTGATTTGACCTTATTTCCAAGAAGAAAGTGAAATCCAGTTCAGGTATTTCTTATTCATTTGCACTCAAAATACTAAACAAAACTAGTGAAAAGCATCATTTAGAACAGGCCTGATAAAAGCATCAGTGAACTGCCTGTGAAATTCAGGTTTGATCAAGGAATAAAACCACTATTCACTGAACTAACTAAAATTAAATATGTTGTTAGGTGGTGCTCCCATTTTTTCGAGAGCAATTCACTGACCTGCACTAATGCTGTAGGCTTTGTTGTCCAATCTGTTAAGATCCAGAAATAAGCTCTTGATTATTTCTGACTCTGAAGTTTCAGGCAGACAGCAAGTGACAAAATATGAGGTGGTTATTGATTTCTGAAAAAAACAGAAAGATATAGGTTTCTGTAGAGAAGGTCTGAGATGAGCAAAAACTGATAGCCCAAGTATATTATCTTTCAGAACACGGAGGACTAGAAAGCCTTCGTAAACTGCAGTAGATTGGATCATGCATAACACATTCAAATATGAACAAGCATCTCTTTACAAATGCAAATAGAGTTATTTCTTTCAAGGACAAACACAAAACAGAAGAGAAGCACGTCTGTGTAAGAGTTGGACTCATCTTCCAAACTATCCCATTCGACTTCTGTCATATGAAATAACTTCCAGTTCTTTTAGTGGCAATCAATACTGCCTGTTTCAATTAATCTGAAGCTAAATCAAATTAGAAACAGTGCCACTGCTGTAATGACTGACAACTGATCGCTTCTCTATTTCTCTGATGCTCTGCAGCAGAAACTAGATATAAAAATGCCAAAGGTTCCTTCATTCTTGTGTGGCTTGGGTGGGGTTTTTTTGCCTCTATTGCAGAGAAACTTTCTCTGAAACTAATTCTTTGAAGACAATTATATTCCTTACTTAAGACCAATTATTTAAATGTCATTCGCAAGAACCAGAATAATGTCTCACAGAACTAGACAAAATGAAAACATTATTTGAAATCCAAATACATCAGTAAAGTCACTTAAAAGAAGCATTTGCTAGAAAAATCTCTAATTTTCTTAAAGGCATAAAAACAGAGAGGTGCACAGTATTAAATACTGCATCTTCATGAGGTCATTTATCATGTAGCACTTCAAATGACAAGATAAATGTGAGATTGAAGAAGGTGGTGTGTCCCCGGAAGTTTAACCTGTCTTGTAAATTTATCTCTAGAGGGGTCCAAGGTGGTAGAAATAGAGGGTATCTGATGGTTTTTTCCAAACCAGAAGGTTTTAAGTGCATTTTTGTACCATTATTTGTGTTCCAAGCTGTCATGGTTTCACCTCAGCCAGCAGCGAAGTCCCACACAGCTGTTCACTCACTCCCCACCATCAGGATCAGGGAGAGAATCAGAAGGATAAAGGCTTGAAATCTTGTGGGTTGAGATAAAGACAATTTAATGGGGAAAGCAAAAGCCACACACACAAGCAAAGACAAACAAGGAATTCATTCACTCTTCCCATGGGCAGGAAGGTGTTCAGCCTCTCCAGGAGAGCAAGGGCCCATCATGTGTAATGGTGACCTGGGAAGAAAAATGACATCACTCCAGATGTCCACCATTTCCTTCTTCTTCCCCTCACTTTATATACTGAACAGGATGACGTATGGTCTGGAATATCCCTTTGGTCTGTTGGGCTCACCTATTCCACCTTTGTCTCCTTCCACTTTCCCATGCAACCCCAAGTTCTTTGTCATCATGTCAGCACAAAAAGTAGAAAAGGCCTTGGCTTTGTGTGAGCCCTGCTCAGCAATAAAAAAACCCATCATATTATCAACTCTGTTTTCAGCATTAATCCAAAACACAGCCCCATCCTAGACCCTGTGAAGACAATTAATCCTACCTTGGACAAAACCAGCACACAGGCATACTACTATTTAGTGTCTGACTTAACCAGACCTGAGAGTATTCCTGCCATTCAAATACATAAAGATTATTTTGGCTCTTAGAAGTGACCATCTGTTTCATTAACATATGAGACTTGTTAAAAGAAAAGAAAAAAAAATCCCTAAAGAATAAGAGTGACTTTATTTTCTTTCCACCTTATTACTATGGGTGCAATTCCATTTACACTTGAACAAAGCAAATTAAGGATGACAGTTTATATTGACTTGGAATATCAGTTTAAAAAGAAGCTCTTTCAGTTAAAGACAGTATTTCTTTATCTTACTTTTAGACATTTTTTGATGAAGTAAGGACAATAAGTTTATGCATGTTTGAGATTCATGCTGTAGAATTTCTGCTGCTCAGACAAGGGATAAACAATGGAAGACAGGTGAGATTACACATCTGCAACTTGGCCTTTTTTATTGCATTTTATAGAACAGGTATAAGCTAGATTGAAATAAGTCCTTCATGTTAAAAAGGAGTGTACTTTTAGCTTTTTGCACAGATTTCTATCCCAAATAACATAGTAGGCATGTAAGGAGTTGGACACCTGGCACTGTAAGAAGTAACCCTTGCCCCAAAGACCTTTGTGATCACAAGACTCAGTAATCAGCAAAAAACTTTGGGAGTTCTTGCTTTGTTTTAAGGGAGCCAAGACATTTTCTGAATTAATGTCTGAGAGCCATCTCACTGGTTGGAAAGCAGCTACATGATGAACATTTCCTCCAAAGGGCAACAAAAGATAGCTCTGCTGGGACAAGGTGCTGCTTCATGGGAGCAGCAGCAGCAAAGCTCAAGTCTGCGAGAAGAGAGAAGAGGAATTCTCTCCTGACAGGCTCTGGGACTGAAACTTTTTATGATGCTGTATTAATTGGGCTGAAACTTATGCTCTCACAGGCATGGCACAAGGAGAAATACAACCCCTGGAAAGACAGATACACTTTTTAGTAAATCCCCTTTAGAATCCCTGCTGGAGTAATTTTCTCTGTCTTCACCCCACCTATCAAACAGAAAAATCTATTTATCATGATGTTGAATTTAATGAAAGAAAAAAAATTCATCAGGAAAATTGAAGTGATGGGTTCTTGTCCACCTCTTGGGAAAGTTGTGACCAATTTCAATCTTCCAAGTGGTTTTGCAAGTGGGACTGTGGTTGGTTTGAGGGCAGATGCACATATTAACATCAACTGAACACAGACAGCCAATATATTTAGCTTCCATGATGACAGAGCCTCTATTTTTTTTTCCTGGGTTTTGTCTACTGAGAGGAAATATTGACAAGAGCATCCTTCAAAGAGGCAACAAAATCAAAACATTTCATTTGAAATGGAGTTCTTTTGAAATGGCGTTCACAAAGAATTAAATTTTGTCACAAAGGATTCCAGGTTTTACTTTGGATCTAGTAAATTACTGTGGAAAAAAAAAAAAAAACAGGGAAGAGTAATGACAATTATTTTAAAATACTAGATCTGTTAAAAAAGAAATTTTTTTAAAAAAATCAGTCTATTCAGCTGAGAAGAGTAGCTTAATGATGACTTGTAACTGCCTGTAAGAAACCTATACTGGAAGGATCTCAATCCAGCAGACAAGTAAGTAAATAGCAAGATCTAAAAGCCAGAAAGAGTCAAAACCATTTCAGACAAGGGATAAAGCCCAACTGTTAAGTGAGGATCATTTACCATTGGGTCAGTTTCCTGAAGCTCATGTGCACTTTAAACCAAACAGTTCTGGAGATTTTTGAATCACACACCACTGTTAGCCTTAAAAAGCTTCCACCTGTCCATCTGCTGTTCAATTCCCAGGCTTTTTTGAACCTTGCCTGGAAAACTCTGGGGTGTAATACCTAGACAGATAGACCTCAAGGACATTTTGAAACTAGATACAGATTTCCTTTCATCACAACAAAGTTACAATAACAAAGCATCATCATAAATAAAGATGTGGGCAGAGGATACATTTGTATGTGTATGCATCTCTAACAAGTTATCTATTGGAAAAGACTAAATCTACCTGCAAACTCCAACTGGCGTTTATGCCTGTGCACATCATCACAAATATTGACATAAAGGTCCACCCACACATTTCAGATTACAATAGCAGGGTTTCTGATTTTGTCTAAATTCAACACGACTGTACATCACTCCTCCTTTTGGCACTAAGTTATCGCAATTTTATTGTTGTGTATTTCTATAACCACTTCTGTCTGCTACTGTCCTCCTCTGCCTTCTGGTAAAAAAAAAAAAAAAAAAAAAAAAAAAAGGAACAATACACATTCACCGACAAAGAACTGAAAATTTTCTGTCTTCCAAACAGTACTCAAGACATTTTATTTGGCATATTGCAATGCCAAAGGAAAGCACACATTGCTGGTAAATACAGAAGAAAAGGGTATTTTAAACACTTGGATTTTGGTTTTGAGGATTTTTTTTTTCCAGTTTTGAATTTTCACCTTGAGCAGTGGTCTGTGTTTGCATTTAGCATCAAGCAGCAGCAATTAACTTGAATGAAGATACCTTCCCTCTGGTAGAAGAGATGATGAGAATCACTTCATGTCAATGGGACCAAACATTTGGAGAACAGCTTTTAATCAAGATCGATACCAATAATGAGAAAAGGGCTTAAAACCCAGCAAAGCAATAATGCACATATTAGTTTTTAGATTGAACATGCTGATAACCTCAGAAAAAACATTACACCAGTTAACCTGTAACAAACATAATGCGACTGCCACTCTCACAGGGGGGTTGTTTCAATCAGTCCCAAACCCTCACAAAGGCAGACACCAAAATACTTGTGTACCCCCAGCTACATCACTGCTCTTTTATGCAACACATTCCAGCAGAGGCTTACTCTCAAAAGACACTGCTAAAATTTTTTTCTCCTCCTATTTTGAGGTATAATTGACTTTTCTAAACAATATACTGTTATGCTAAGCATTTCATTTTGTAGGCAAGAGAATAATTACTGTGTTTTCATTTTAATATATAATTCCAGCCCAGTAATCCTACTGGAAAGGTTTTTAATAAGATGAAATTTCAGAGGAAGAGAAAGCAGTAGCATGAATGGCCTGTTCATATTCCTGCTACAGTACTTGTTTTCAGTATCTGAGGTAAGAGATATTTAATGCCCTTTGGGTTTTATAATTTATTTTACAATTTCCTACTAATGAGTACCAAGGAATGTAACCATGTCCAGATATGGTGCTAATTAACAGAGTTACTTAAACAGCCAGACTTAGTCTGAATCTCAGCATAGTTCTCTCCCAAGACATAGCTCAGGTCTCAAACTCATGATGGCTCTGTACTTTTGCAGAAAATGCCAATTTTTCCCCTTGATTCATTGGTCACATGAAATTTGTACAGTTGGAAATCCCTCCTGGTTCAAACTGAGGAGAAAGGTACTATGCAATTTTTGTGGCTAATCTCTCCTTTGAGTCTCATACCATGAAGACATGCAAAGGGAAACAAGGTGTTCAAACAATTGCTGCCCAAATTTTTCAATGAAATAATCAATTTACAAGAAAATATTTTGATTTTCTGATGTGGAAAAAAAAATTCAGCAGGAAAATATGGAACCAGCTCTATCAAATATAATAAAAACCTTTACAATATTGTTAATTCCTGTCTGCAGCAGTTTTCTAACCAGCACCAAAGACACAGACACAGAGTAACTCAGCACTGACAATGAACCACAGCAGTATGACATGAGGCATCCACACAGGGAGTCAGGGATTTGAGATGGAACATAGATTACAACTGGGGGCATAGGTCACCACTCAAGTTCCCCTTTCTTCTCAGTAGTCATTCTTGTGTGTTTCAACTCTTTTCCTTCCCTCTCACATTTTACTTTCCCTTAGTCAGCATAGGGTTATACCACTACCTCTGTTTCTGTGTTTTGACTGGACTTTGCCCTCCATGCACATGTACTTTATCTGAGTGATTGCTCTTTGCCATGTGACACTTTCAGGCTAATATTCAGATAAGCAAAAGACACATACAGGGAAGCCTTACTCACCAATACAGTCATTATCTAGCTCAAAACCAACCTGTTTGCAATCAAGCAAACATTTTTCAAGGAATAAATGTTTCACCTTGAGCAACAAGACTAATAAAATCAGATTTTTGCTACTTTCACAAGACCTCTGTAAGCTTAGTTAAGTTTAAAGATGCAATGAGGACAGAGAAGTTGTTCATCTGGGAAGACCAGCTCAGTTGAGCTCTGTGAAGGCAACAGATGTCCCAACAGCTCCCACATCCCCTAAACCCTCAAGAGGCAACAGTAGCAGCTCTACATATTTCAATTTCATTGGGAGCAGGCATTAGAGGGATCTGACTCGAAGTGTTCAGTGCCAGAACAGAGGCATGAAATGCTGTCCTCAGCACCACAGTGCAGCTCAGCTCTGATAGATTCAGTATCTGCATAGCGAACAAGGGGCTTAGACTGGATTTTGACTCCATGAAAAGTCCCCTTCTTGTCATCTCAAGGCTATGGCATAACTGGAAATTTGAGTCAATGACAAACAAAAGCAGATGTTTCTCAGGTCCCTTACACTGTTCCACAGTTTTTGTTTAGGAGCTGCAAAACAGACGAGTATAGCAAGGTGCATCCTAAGAGATCAGTACCAGCATTTTCTTTTAAATATCTGCTTGTAATCATCTCATTTTAGAGAAGTACATTCTTGCACAGAATACTTTGGGATTGTCTCATAAACCAGCCACCTAAGGAACCTTATTATAAGTTGTATAATACACTTAATTTAATAAGAAATTCAGCTGGTTAGCAGTAGAGCAATACTACACTCAGTCTGACAAGAAATGCCTATAAAAGGTCAAAAATACCTAATATTTTTTAAGCTCTGTAGAATAATTGAGGAGAGTTCTACTTACAGCCAGAGGTCTAAACAGTTCAACAAGTTTTGTTATTATAAAACACGTAACAGCAGTTACATAAGGAGTGTCATTTTTTTTTCTCAAGATCTATATGAATTGCACTGAAATGGACAAAGAAATGGCACAAGTTGAAAAACAGAGATGAAGTTGGGTCTGTTGACTGCTCAGTTTTTATTGCATGAAGAGGTAAATATTGACAAAGATTAAGCTAGATTAGTAGAAGGTTAGCAAGTCAATATGTGCCTTGAAGTACAAGAACACTTGATACTTATTAAAGTCGGGGTAAATTAAGTAGAGAAGATCTTCCTTTGCTTTTTGTGAGGCAGAGTGCTGACTTGCAAAGGATCATTCATTGCTATCTATCAGCTCATATGCCTTTAACCAGTGTTTTTCTATGTTTTGAAAAACCCAAGTATTCTCCCTCTGGATGCTTACAGAACATTAGCTCCTTCTTGCCAAACGGCATGTGTTCCTGTGTCTGTATTTTTACTGGCACCATTGCTATCAAAAATACTGAGAAATTTCTCTCAGTGTTTAAGCACATATTAAGGCCTGTCCGTAACTAACAAAGCATTTTGAAACATACCTCCATGCAAGAATAATATTTTTGTCCTTTGCTGAAAGAGGATTTATTATTTATCATTCTAAACTGGGAGGTAAGTCAATCATAAAAATTATGACATGGTGGGGGGGAACCCATATTTATCTTTATTTCCTTCAACTAAGGTCTTCCTAGTACAAGATTCACTTTCAGATCTAAGTTTACTAGCAATATCTAGCCTTGAGTTTGAAACCCTTTTTTCATCCTTTAACAATTAAAAGCTGTTTTCATAAAGTTAGAACACTGTGAGTTACCAGTGACAGCCAAAACAGATACAAAAGTGTGGGTTTCACATTAAGTTTTGCATCTGGCTTCCAGTTCTAACACCACACTGCAAATATGAATAAAAACTGGAAAGGAGAATTTATAAACACTTGCATATTTGAAGACTAAAAAGAAAGTGGCTAGTTACATAACAGATACTCAGAGATTTCAAGGTGTCTTGTCATGAAGATACTGCTACATGAGGTAAATGAGTCAGATTATCAGAGATAAGGTCAGAGCAGTATGTATGAAACCTCAATCACAGCACCACAGAATGGGTTGGGTTGGGAGGGACCACTGTGGGTCACCAGGTTCAATCTCCCTGCTCGAGGAAGGCCATCCCAGAGCACATGGCACAGGACTGTGTCCAGTTGCTTCCTGAATATCTCCAGTGAGGGAGACTCCACAACTTCCCTGAGAAATCTATTCGAGCGATCAGTCACTCATACAGTCAAGAAGCTCTTGCTCATGGTTAGGAAGTCCTGCTTAAAAATTACATCCTTGGTGTTCTAATGGAAATCAAAAGAAGTTAGCACCAATGTTTGACCTGCTTTTAGTTTCTGCTTAGCATTCTAAGTTTTCGCTAAGAACAGCATTTATTTTGGGGAGCTGCAGGTCCTAGAAAGGATTCTTGAGCCATCCCTGAGGAACATTGCAATAATAATAAAATGTTGCAAAATAGGAAAATTAATTTCTTGTCAAGAAAATGTTATAGCCTCAAGTTTTAACATCTTGTTGTAAGTAAAGACAGATAAGTATCTATTTAAAAATAATATAAGCAAAATATAACAAAGCCTTTCTCCAACTAGACCTTCAATAACAAAACAAAAAACAAAGAGTTTAAGGTTCTTTTTCATATTTAAAATTACTATTTTTTCATTACCTGCAGAATAGATCCCAAAGAAGTGTAGAGAAACCCAGGATGTTTGAGTGAGATAGAAGCAATCTTCCTGTACTGTCAAATACTGTTTGGGACAGAAAAACTAGTCCTGCTGTCACAGAATGGATTTGCTAACTTCTTGTGTCAGTGTTGGGTTTTGGAGGAGGGAGGGGTATGATAACAGAATGTTAACCTGTCCTTTAGTTTCTAACCAGGTTTCTGCTTTTCTTTGGCTCTTCTCTCCAGCTGAATTGTTTGGCCTACTTGTCTGGGTGACAGAGAACTGAAAAAAGGAGTGTCTTCATCAAGCATCTGCTATACATGAATGAAACGATGGGACACCATAAAGCTATTAAATGCTGTAAAATACAGTTTCTTGCAAATGTGTTGTTGTACAGAACCTTATTCTTTTAGGATTAATATTTGAGCATATGCTGATCTGTCCAAAACAAAAGAGCACATTTCTCAGTCCCCCAGTATGTCTTCCTAAGTTTCTTTCCCCAAGCTGTAAGGATCTAGGGGGAATTCAAGATGGCATTTCAAAAGTGATTTAACTACAGGTCAGCAGAAACCTGAGTTCAGAGCTCCATTAAAAAGTATCACAAATGGTGCCTTCAATACTATCCTAAATATACAATGTATCTTATAGAAACAACATCCTATATGTGTTACTTCAGCTGTGATGGTTATTAAACTATTCCATCTGCTTTTGAGCTTCTTTGAAACTGTATTTATGCTATGAAGTAACATCTCTTTTACTGATAAATATACAGAATAATCGCCACTTAAATGTTTTTACTGTAGTTACTCAAATTAGATTCCTGAAGTTGCCCACAAAATCCTGCTCAAAGAGAAAATTAGGAGCTCACAACGAAACATCCTAGATGAAAACTTCAGCTTGTGTTCCAAAAGCAGCAAATGAAGCCAGTGTTGTCCGAGGAAGATTTTTGCAAAAATGTGTATTCAACACTGCTCAAGGAATTTGCTCTTACAGTGGTCAAATTGCAGCTGAGGTTGTTAAAATAGCTCTACAAAACAATCATGCGTATTGAAACAGAACAAGAACTCACTGCAGCTGCAGAAATTTAGTTCATGAAGAGTGGGTATAATTCTTACAAGCTCTGATGGGATCATCAGAGGTTTGTCTGTAATAACCCCACTTGACCATCATCCAGCAGTGATTTGCACATCTTCCTTCCTTTATTGACACCACTGACCCATCCAACACCACCCCAACATGCTGAATACCTTATATTATCCTCCATGCAACAAAAGTTCCCTGCTAGTACAGTCCTGCTTTGTGAGTCTTCCCACCTACCTCGGGCCACACAACTGCCTGTTCACAGTTTCTCTGGTCTCAATTCAGCCACCAAGCCACAGGCCAAGCTGTTAAGGCCTGAGCAGCTTCCAACACATTTTCTTTTCCTTGTTGCTCTCTGCCTGAGCCCTGCATATTGAAAAGGCAGATAACAGCTAGCCACCAGCAATCAGCTGTGCACCACCTGTTCCTATAATCTCCTGACCATCTTCCCTGGATCAAGAAGAAATTTGATGCATCCATAACCAAGACAGAGGATAAAAGGCTGCTGGAGACACCACGCAGACATAAAACAGACCACCACAGGTTATGGACATATGAAAGCAGGTCTGGTGAAACTGTCAAGTTTCCCCTTCAGATAACTGTTCTCTCCATGCCAGAGACCCCCTGAAACCTCAAGCAAAATGTTCAGAATGAGCTGGGACTTCCCAGGAGGCTGCAGATCTGCCAGCTGAGTTCACAGTCTCTAAAATAGGATACAGCCACATCCAGCAACAGGGTTTAATTCAGTTAAGTAATTATTTCACCTGTGGTCTAGGGTATTAATTTTGATAGAGTCTTATAAAAGAAAGTCATTACTGATGCCTTAAAGGTGAACATCTACAAAGTGAATGGCAGCTATAAATCTATCACTATCTAATTGTTGCAGCCCATATGCCAATGTACTTTTTTGCCCTGTCTTCTTCTTCCTTCTTGTCCTAAGTCAAAGATTAATTTTTCCAAATAATTAAATTAGGTAAATTTGAGCGTAACTGAAACTAATTTTGTATAATATGCCAAACCATTTGCATAAGGCTTCTAAAAATCTCCAAGCTATTTCTCTAGGCAGTGGGTAGCTAATTATCTACCTTTCCAAGCAGCCTTCAAGGCATCACAGATCATATGTTTAGAAGACAGAACAATTTCATTTCTTTGCAAAAAAAAAAAAAAAAAAAGGTGTCCATTACAGACCTAATGCATCATGAAATTTTCATGTTTCCACAGAGATTAAATAATTCACCCTCCATGGAATACAGTTGATCATATAACAACAGGCAGACATGATCATTATGCCCTGAATATCACCATTTAGGAAATCAATTCCTAAACTTTTGGGATATGCAAATCCAATTGATTCTTGAACTGTGGAGCTCTCAAAATGAACTGATACTTCTGGTAGCATGCAAATAGTCACCATCCCTTTAGGCTGAGCCAATGTACCTGGCATCCTCTCACACATGTAACTGATTTCACCTCATACAGTAAGACTATTTTTTCTACAACAAATTGGTTTACAAAATCTAAATTACAGAAAGAGTAAAATATTAAAACCAGAAATAAAATACAAAATTGTTATTCACAGGCATTGTCTCTGCACATTCTTAGGACACAGAGTTAAGTTTTCAAACAAAAATCAGTCCCTTGGCCACACCCCCTCACCAACATAGCAAATATCTGTCTGAGGCTGACTCTCAACTGGCTGTTTCAAACTGTGGCTGGGCTGAGCTCTGGTCTGTCTATATATAAGGACGCTGGCAGAGCTCACCAAGATCCAAAATATCAAGATCTCTCATGACTCTTTCATAGTGGCAAATTTCAGCTCCACAGCAACAGAATTGAAGTGGTATGTTACTAAAGCAAGACAAGCAAACACATAACAGTATGTCCTGTACACAGATTCTTTCTTTTTTCAAGCATCTAAATCAAAAGATACTCATATCCCAGTCTAAGACTACAGTACTTATTATACATGAAAATTAAGTTCTTTTAAAATTCCAAGTGATAATTTTGTTCCTGGAATCTATATTCAAGCAAAACTCCTTTTAAAATTAATGTGTTCTAAGTATTATCTATAAATTCTCATTCCACAGATGGCCAAGGTTCAGGTCTGCACCCCTTCAAGGCTTGGCTAAAAGTCAGGACAGGAGACTGTGGATGACAATGATGGGCAGGGTGGGCAATAACTTGCCATCTGATGTAAAGGAGATTGTTACACTTCAGAATAACCAGCCAATCCCAATGAACCCAAATTCACCTGCTAACATGTTTTAGAAACCACACGTATCTTGAAGAGAAGGAAAGCATTCACCCACAATGTTAATATAAGGAAAATTTCACAGAGTAATTTCCATGAATGTTTTATCCTTCCCTTCAGTGCTGAAGACACCACAAAACAAAGTTCTCAGCAGAGGCCTAATCTTAACAGAGAGACATGAGGGATTCACATCATGAAGTCACAGTGCCATTTTCCAACCCAGCCTGTCTTCAGGAAGAGATTAAACCATAAACAATTCACCAAAGAAAATCTACCACATTACATTTACAACCAGAACAAAACCACTTCTAGTTCCCTGGAGAGCTCAGTTATAATCCCTTGCTTAAGTTACAGCCTGAGTCTCATGTCCCATCTGTCTAAATGCCTTACAGGGGCTAGCACAAGGCCACAGCAAACTCACCAGTGCCATACTGAACCATACTGGGTGTTCCAAGCCATGGCATCTGAAGCACAAATACTAAGAGTAAGGACTTCTAGAGGCTCAAACATAGTCTGCTGCAGTGCAAAGAAACATTATAAACAATTTTTCCTAAGTTTTGAAACCCTTGAGTGCATTTGCACCCAAGTGCACAAAACCCTTTGCACCCTAGAGTGCCCACATAGAGAAGCAAGTAATTGATGCTTCACAATACTCATCCATTTTATGACTAGAACCTAAAACCTCTTATTTTGTACACAAAGAGACAAAATTTTTCATTTTTATTTTTATTTTGAGGATGGAGAAGTACCTCCTCCTGACACTTGAACATTACTCTAGACTTCAGCTCTCTGAGTTATAGTACTTTTCCTTCCATTACCCACAGACCCACTGAGGCCACTGGTAATATGGAACACTGGGGAAGGTAATCCCCTTCCCCATTCTGCATTTTCATGGAGCTGAAGAACAACTACACAGCCAGCAACAGTTCCAACCTCAGAAATCAGTTAAATCACATTATCAAAGTGCTGACAGGGAGAGAGAGAGGATTCATGTAGGGCACAGAGAGTGAAGAGGAGTCAGAGCATTATCCCGGTATCTGGGAATGCTGTTCTGCCAAGGACTTGAGTCAGTCCTGGGTAAATCATAAAATTTCTCCAAAACTGGGTTCCCCAAACTGCCACTTCCTTTAGTATCAATGGATAGAGCTGTTGTTCTTTCCCCTAGAGGGCTTATAGCACAGAATATAGAAAACTAAAGTTCAGTGGTCATAAAAAGTTGAAATAAGTACCCTCAAATCAAAACATGGATTGATATTTGTTTGCCTGAATAACCCCAGCATGCTACAAGTACTGTAAAATCAAAACTCTTGTTCAAACTCACTGATAGCAATTTGAAAAAATGCAAAATTACTGGAACCAGGCTTTGGTAAAAATACAATATTAATGAAAATATATATGTGCATCTAGATTTCTTTGAACTACTTTGATCTGGAAAGTAGGTTGTATGGCTCTTATTGTCAAGCTTTTAATGAGGCTTCTAATAATTCACAAAACATAGCAGAAACTGCAAATATGAAAAATACTTGTAACTCTTAATACATGCAGTACTAACATACTCTAATTTATATATAAAATACAGTTTTAAATTAACTTTAAAATAATGCAGTACTTCGTCTGAAAGCATGTCCAGAGTCATCCCAAATAAAAATAATTCAAATCATAAATAAAGTGGAGGACAGATAATCAATACAGCAAATTCCATAGACAAAAAAAAAACAAAACTAAGGGATAAGATATGACGAAGAGAATTAAAGTAATATTATGCACCTGTGTCTTTGTGCATATAACAAAAGCAACAGGCTGAAATACCAATCTGACAGAAAAAAATTAGAATATGAGAATGCTCACAAAAGATACATTTTACATCAGGAAGTAAGGACACATTTAGACTATCAGATTTCAGGTAGTAAATTGCCAAGTAGAACTTTATTTAGAAACAGTAGAATAAAGGTAGTAATTAAGATAACATTTAAAAGTATATCCTCTGAACTATTTTAACAACAACAAAAAAAATGCATAATTTACTTGCACTGAATATTTTTTGCAATGCAGCTGCCAGATTCGTGCCACACTGAATTTATTCACTATCCTTTAAAAAAAAATAGACTGATACATTTTCCATGAAGTTATTTAAATACCACCCCGAGATGCCAAGTTGGCTCTGTGACTGCAAAGATATATTTTTTTAAAGAGTGTGAAATAATTCATTAACATATTCATGAGGGAGTAAAATAACTGGAGACTTCAGGTGAAACACTAGCTTAAGTATCACCAGAGCTAAATTGCATCAAAAGGTGCTAAATCCTGTGAACGTGATTGCTCTAACAACACTGAGACTTCAACCAAAACAGCCAAGTGTTCATATAAGTTCCTGGGAGCTTCACAACAAAGAAAAGAAATTTAGTTTAAATAAGGACACTGGCCCAAAGAAGCCACCACAAGGGCAAAGAAGGAAGAAATACGAAAATAAACAAGGTGAGCATTTCCAGTTAGGAAGTAATATTCTGGCAAATAATAGGGAAAAGTTGTTTGGCAAACTACGTAGAAACTTCTTTACCTGCTACAATTTCATCCAATCTTACCTTTTAAAACAGACTAGGAAATTCATGCACCACAGATATCTTTGACCAAGTACTGCACATGCCAGCTAGAAAGACAGCATTGCCTGTACAGCATTTTCCACAGTGGAGACAGGGCATCCAAATTATTGGCATAGGAAAAAAAAGTGAGAGTAATCACTACATTAGGACTTGTCTGATGTGTCCTCATTCCTTTAACTACTTTTCCCCCACATTTAAAAAACAATCATTGCAGCTGCAGTCTGTCAGTCTTGTTACTGTCTCATGTCCCTAGCAGAACAATTTTGGAGTATTGCAGTTTTATTGGTTTGGAGCAGAGAACAATATTAAATGACTATTCTCTTTTCTTGGCAAATATTTCCTCTCCTTTGATTCAGTGTTATTGTTAACATCTCTCTCTATTCATGACTGTACATGTGCTTTGTCTTTTAATGGAATCTCATTGGCTTGTCTGCAGTTTCTTTATCTTCTATTAAAAACATGTAAAATGAAATTAGTCTATTAGCTGAACAGCTATAATACCAATTTTGTAACAGTGACACAGAACAATTAACACAATCATTTCACTACAGTTAAAAAGGAAATACATTTAAAATAAACTAATGATAGTTTTCCAGGGAGCACAGATTAAGAGCAGTTATTTAAGAGGTCCTTTAATCATCATCCTCAGGACTCTTTTGATTCAAGACAACTGCATTTCCCTATTAGTTTTGTTTGGTTTGTATCTGTTTTTTTTTCATTGGTTTGTTTTTTTCTCTAAGTAACTACCACAAAATGGCACATGTGCCCGAATAAAAGATCAGGGCAACACAGACCTCTTGCAACCCCCCTTCCCACACATTAACTGTCCTGTACTGTCCATTTCGACATAGTGCAACTGAAGATGGACAGATCTATACAAGGTAACATCCTCCACATCACGAGGGTCAGACTTGCTTCCAGCTCTTACACATGAATTCACACATCGTATGGCATTTACTCATGTTTGTTCTCATTGGTCCTTGTCTCCCTCCAGTGGCGGGAGGATCAGCCCTCTCTACACTAAAAAAGATACATGGTCTAAATTATACAGCTGAGCCTTCCTCAAAGTTTTTGTCCCCCCGCTGAATGACAAATTCCAGGAATACTTGTTATTTTTCCTCCAAACACACAACTTTCCATGATTTTAATACTAATTCCTTTCCACCTCCAACTCATCACTATTCAAGGTCAACTCTGCAGGATGGTCTCATATGTAGGTCCAACTTCAAGCCATTAGCAAATTTCATTAGCACATTCTTGTTTTTATCCTACTTTTTGGTAATTAGTGAAAATAATAAATAAGATCAATGTCAAAGCCAGTCCCTGAGGAACTCCACTAATAACCTCCCTCCAGCCTTATAGCTCCTTTCAACACAGTTTCTTGTTATCTCCTTCAGTCACTCCCAAAGTGTTCGCATTAACCACCCTCTCCTCCAGTCTAGACAGTATTTTTCCCACATAGCACCATATGGAGTGCTCCACTGGGGCTGGGGAAGACTCAGTCCTTTCTTTGCTCTCAAGGCAAGTGACATGGCTATGAGAGAGACAAAGGGCACATTGCAAGAGGTGTTGTCAGGGAGAAAATTAAAAAGCCATCATATCTGGCCCTGGTGGGACCTTATCTGGAAAGTTATGTATTGCTTTTCCATTTAAAAAAAAAATGCCCTGAAAGAGAACAATTAAAAAGTCACTTGTGGAAACCAAATAGAAGGACTTGCTTTTGTAGCTTAGCAAAATGGTGGCATATATATTTAGTCTGCATGGCAAGCTTTGGGTAATAAGAAGGATTGTGTGGTGGCTCCTGCAAGAAGGCGAAGCCCACCAGTGATGGCAGTAGTGCCTCTGTGATAACCTGTTTTAAGAAAGGGAAAAAGAAACCTTGCACATTTGCAGCTGGAGAGAGAAGTGAGAATGTGAGAGCAACTACACAGACACAAAGGTCAGTGAAGAAGAAGGAGGAGGAGCCCCAGCCACCAGAGCAGAGATTACCATGCAGCCTGTGGTGCAAACCATGGTGAGGCAGGCTGCCCCCAGAGATTAGTGATGGAGCAGATATCCACCTGCAGCCAGAGCTACTCTATTAATTTTAGTATCTCTGCCTGCTCACGAGTCTTAACAGAAACCTTAGCCCAAAGGGGATAGCAAGATGTGGTGTTTTGGTATTTCACTGCAGATTGATGAAGGAAGGGAAGAGAATAGAGGGAAGATGCTGAGGCAGAGTGTGAGGAGATATTTTGGGATGTCAAAATCTGTTACACTATCATTTGCATAAATCAATATTTTATTTAAAACTAGAAGATCTCATAACTACTGTGAAGAAACAGATGGTTTAAAAAAATCAGTATTACGTCTGACAGGTACAGCACTTGGTTGGGGGTGGGGGCACGTTTTATCATTTTAGAAAGATGGTTCTATGATTTATCTCTTTAATCTCATCCCCAACAACTTATTCTACGTATTAGACTACAGTATCCATTCAATCACTCAAAAATAACATTATAAAATTATTTACTTAAACCCACTATAAATATTCTCTTGTTATTGTTCTACTTTTTTCCAACAATGACATCTAAAAAAGGGAGAGAGAGTGAAGTTTAGCCTGTGTCAGTAGACCCACCTGTGACCCCCTTCTGCACATCAATATCTGTATTAACATGTAGGTATGGCTAACATTGCCACAACGAATTTGGTCCTAAAACAGAAGCATGCAGCACTTCAACAACACAATTCTACACATACTTCACAAGTCTGCTCTGCTGGAATGAAAATGAAATAACAAAGAGAACTTGAGAACAAAAGAGTTTTTCCATCCTGCAGATAAAAAAAAATCTTATTGTTTAGGATTCATCTAAAAATCAAGGCTAATAGGGAACATCTCTGGGAATATTTATTTCTTCACGTGAAGTATAAAGCAGACCCACAACTGAACAGCCAACAAGAGCACTCATCTCAGTTGTGAATGATAACAATTCCAATTAGTGCTCTAGTTAAGGCTAGAAGAGTGTGTTAAATGACTGGGTTATGAATTCTCTGCCTCTTCCTCACTGTCACTTTGGCTCAAAAAACCCTCACATTTCTTGACAAAGGTTTCATTTGGATACCTCTAAAGGTATCATTTTCCAATGCAAGTTAAAATTCACACAACTGTTGTGGACCAAATCCATTCAATGATAAAGAGAAGAACAGCTACAATGCTTAAGTAAAACTAAAATTTAAATCTGAGTAATAGACTATTGTTTTAATAGCAGTGAGTGCCTGAAACCATCTTGGAGACTGCAGGAATAAGTTGGAGCATGTAGACATTATTCACAATACTTTTTAATCTGCATGTGACCAAAGAGAAGAGACAGTTCTGCTTTAAATTGGGATTCCAGCCTTGCAATTGATGTCATTACCCTAAATATAGCAAATTTATCACAGACCAAAAGTCCATCAGTAACTAATTCACAGATGGAAAGATCTAAAATAAAGTAGCATTTGATAGGTCAGCTTTATTAAAGAAACCACTTGAGATTAACAGCACTTGTCAGAAAGTGAGAGACACGAAGAGTTCTGAAGTTACTTCTCTCATAATACAGGCTTCCCAACATAGCCTAATTTTTCCTCAGAAGCAGAATGAAAGTCAGTATATATACATATATGTGCCATGATATCGGTGAGTACTGTCATAGGCAAAGACTGGCATCTGGGCTACTGGGCAAGAATAGCTCCCTGCCTTAAAGGCACTGAAGAAACATCCCATCTGAGAAGGCTGAGGGAATGGCTGGTCATGCCACAGAACGAACTTATTCAAATCCAGGAAGTGTAAAGTGTTCAAAAGGATCAAGCAACAATTCTTAGTAAAGAATGATTTATTTGCTTTCTTCTCACAAGTGGAGGATAGATGACCACAAACATCCTCCTCTACAGTCAAGTCAGATTATCTAGAGAATAGAGCTCGACAAATCTGAGTACTTGCATTTCCTTGAATACACGAGATGACACAACAGGGAACTTGCTTCACTATGCAGGACAAACCAAGTCAGTTTAATTACTCAATCTAGATTTGTATTAACACTTGGAATATACTTCCTTCTCTGTATTAGAAGGCAGAGTCAAGAATCGCTATACGAAACCCTGCTGTTTGTTAAATGAGGATGCTCATGAAAGAATTAAGTACACTACTGTTGTGCAGGAGCCAAGTAGTTCAACAACCTTTTCCCTCAGTTTTTGGCATACTTTTCCAGAAGAGCAACAGTTTATTTCTTCCGTCATTCTACTACACTTAATCAACCTTCAAAAAAATCTGAAAAAAGCAAGTAGTTACCCTGGTTTTGCTCTTTCTGTAAAGAAATGATTGATTGGGAAGGGACACACAACAGAAATGCTACTGAAATGTCAGGTTCTAATTTTTTACAAAATATCATTTAAAATGTTATTTTAGTCTATGCATTTGTCACTCACTGCAACATGTTCATGAGCAAAGCTTACAAAATAGACCATAAAAAAATCTTCCAACAACTTCCAAGAGAAAAGGAACAATGAAGTTCTATTTATTTCCTCTCCAAGACGAATTTTGTTGGTTTTGGTGCCATGGAATGAAAGTAGGGAAGTTCATGACTGAAAACAGCTTTGTGCTTGGGAGCAGGCTAGATCCTAAAGCAGATCTTGACTCAGTTCAAGGTCACTTCTCTTTCCACTAAAACACTTTATGATGTATCATACAGGAGCTCAGTGTTTTGGTACTGGGTTAGAAATGCAAAAAAGCAAAGGCTTGTTGGGTCCCATATGCCACTTTCTTACTCCCAGAGCTTATAAAATGAGGATAATTAAATACAGGAACCTCCCAAGAGTATTGTGAATATTAATTAGACAACAAATTTAGAGCACTTTGAGCCTAAAAATGAGAAGTACTCTCTGGCAGTATTTACTACTATCTTTATTCATACTGAAAAAACCCACAAAGGATAATTTTTTATATTTTTAAGAGCAAATCCATTAAGATGCTCAAATTCAAAGTAGTAACTCTTCAGAATTTTTTCAAGAAACTAAAAGTGTAGACTGTTAGTACAGTCTTTATAGAAGAGAGTAACTCTTGAGCTCAGAAATTAAGTACAAGGCCTGTTAAAATAGTGAAAGATGTCAAATTAAGTCTGAAATAATAATTGACAAACTTTTCTCCATCTATGATGAAAATCAAAGTTATCAGTTTCCTAACAAGGAGAGCACAAATGGTTAAAGGGACATATAATTCAGCATATTCAATTCTGAAGTGAACAAATTAAACCATAAGAAGTCCTGTTTGCTGACTGGAGATCACTGTGTGCACAGAATGGACATAAGCAGAGCAGTTCCCTTCACTGTGTCACTGTTTAAAACACAGAATCACAGAAATGTAATGGCAGGAAGTGACCTTTGGAGATTGCCCAGTCAAACCCCTTTGGCTTGGAGAGCTCAGGGTTGCTCAGGCTGCTCAGGGTTGTGTCTGGATTTTGAGTATCTCTGAGGACAGAGGCACCACAGACTCTGTCCCTGGACAGTCAATCTAACAATTACTCCATCCTGTTTGTATCTTCTTTTCTTTTCTGTGTTTGGAAATGGCTTCCAGAAGATCTCACTCACTTTCTTTGCCAGGGATCAAGATGAGTGTTATTAGTATGCAGTTGGATCCTCCTACTTGCCCTTCTGAAAGATGGGAGCCCATGGAAACTTCATCTCAAACTCCAGGACCTTGCAAAGGCAGCAAAGTGTAGCCCATGACAAAAACCAGCTGCATCAGTGCTCGTGGGTACCTTCATATCCTGTCAGGTCTCATCCACTTGTGTATGTCCAGCAGGAGTGTTCTCTAACTTGATCCTCCTCTACCAAGGATAAGCCTTCATTGCCCCAGGCTTTCCCAGTAGTCTCTGGGGACTAGGGCTCCTGAAGGCAGATTTTCCCAGGAAAGACCAAGGCAAAGAAGAAAACAAGTACACTGGCCTTCTCAATATTCTTTTTCATCAGGACATCACATTCAGTACCAGGCCCACATCTTCCACAGTTTTCTTTTTGGAGAAGCCCTGCTTATTCCCTCTCACATCACTTGTCAGATTCAACTCCATGAAGGCTTCGGCTTTCTCAATATCATTTCTACACTTCGAGGTGTATTTTTATTCCACCCAGTTCAACTGACTACATGGATTCTTACTTTTTATATTCAAGTTTTAGCAGGAGCTCCTTTTTCTTCCACGCAGGCCTCCTGCTGCCCTTGCCTGTTTTCCTGATAATCAGAATGGTCTATCCTGAAGACTGGAGTCAGTTATTCCTGAAAATCATCCAGAGCTTCTGGATCCCTCTTCTCTCCACAACTATATCCCGTGGTATTGTTTGAAACAGGTCCCTCAACAGGCCAAAGTCAGCTATTCTAAATTCCAAGATTGTGATCCTGGTATTTGCCTTGATCTTTCCTCTCAAGATAATGAAATTCACCATTTCAAGGTCATTGTAACCAAGTCCACTTCTGACCAGTTTTTGCTTGCTTGTAAATAACAGGTCCCACAGAACAGGTTCTCAATCACCTGTGTCAGGACATCATCATCACTGTACACCAGGAAGAATCTTCCTGGATTGCTTGTGCCATGCTGTGCTGCCCACCCAGCATAGAGAGGTGTCCTGACAGAGGACCACAGCCTATGAACATGAGGCTTCTTCCAGATGTCTGAAGGCCTTAACATTTTTGAAGACCTACATCTTTGTCCTGATCAAACACCCACCACATCATCCACATTGGTCTGCTTGCCAATTCTGACCCATAAGCAATCAGCCAGCTCATCCATAACAGGAGAGCTCTGTGCGTTCCTGCTATCATTTCCCAAAAAGGTCAACTCCACTGCCTCACTTTCCTGGCCTGTTCTTCGTAAAGAACCTGTATCCATCCAGGGCAACACATCAGTTGTGTGAGCTATCCCACCATGTCTCTGATGCCTCTGAGATTGTAGCCAGATGTGTATGAGCACAGATGGGCAGTTTTCCCTGCCACAAGCATTAGTGTACAGGCACATCAGGGACTTACCCAGCTGTGCTGGTTTCCCAGTGAAGGTATGAAAGGTCTTCCATTATGCTTTCTTCTCAATACTTGCTTATTTTTGTGCATAGGCTTGAAACCAGTGCATTTTACTCGTGTTCTGTTGATTACAGGGTCTCTCTCTTGCCCTCACTTGTCCTTGAGTTGACATTCCCTTTCATGTAATTTCTAGTTTCTAGCTCTCTTTACTGGGTTAGCCTGTTAACAGGCATGTGTTTCGGTTCTCTTTACAGCATTCCCCCATCTTCAGAGAGAATCCCCTGGTCCAGATGGTACATCATACCTGAATCACTTCCTATAAAAGAGGTCTTCATTCACATTCTGCCATTCCACAATATATACACATTTCTTGGGAAAATGACAACTATCAGTTCTCCCATAAAAGAAGGAAATTATTCTTGCAGGGACCCCTGTCTCTCAAAAAGAAAAAAATTGTATTTGGAGCACTGTCTTCAAATATGGACAATGGCCAACTTGTTATTCATCTAACTTTATTCTGATTTATTCCATTTCTACCACAACTGTGTTTTTCCCAAAACCTGACCTTTGACTGGAGACACCTGAAGCTTGAAGTTTAATGATTAAATGGGTCCTTCTACATTAATGAAAAACAAGTTCAAGAAATACGGGTACCGAAAGAGCTGGAGAAAACATATAAAATATAAGCAAAAGCTACAGATTTCATTTAACATGCTCTGCTTTTGGGGTACTCATCCTTCTGCCCACAAAGTACCTCAGAATATATATTCTGATGTAATAGTTCCAAAACCATCCCAAAGATCTATAATTACTCTTCTTATTTTCAGAGATGGGTTATGTAATCTTATCGATTTTCAAGAAAATTTAGACTTTTAAAACTTCAGAGTTTGTGAAAAATGAGGCTAAGATGCACTTGCAAATCTCTTTTAATGTTAGAGAGAACCAACGATTTGAGACACTCAGCAGTCACAAGTCTACCTGAAGAGTAAATTTTTA
>JAWWEV010000083.1:47863553-47903053 GCA_035583235.1 Hafferia zeledoni
GGCACGATGGGCTCAAGCTCTGCCAGGGGAAATTGAAGTTGGAGATCAGAAAAAACTTCTTTCCAGAGAGAGTAATCGGGTACTGGAATGGGCTGCCCAGAGAGGTGGTGGGTTCACCATCCTTGAAGGTTTTTAAACTAAGATTGGCCGTGGCACTGAGTGCCATGATCTGGTAAAGGGACTGGAGTTGGACCAAGGGTTCGACTTGATGATCTCAGAGGTCTTTTCCAACTCAATAGATCCTATGATTCCTTGATTCCAGAGAAATATCCCAACTATTAGGGCAGAGGGTACCTCATCCCTTTGTTCTATTTGGTCTCATAGATATCTTCTCATTTCAAGCATCTCCTTAATAAAAACAACCCAACCCAAAGGACTGAAGGTATTGATGAGTGCAATTCTCAGCAAGACAGGAAGCTTTCAGCTTTCTCAGACAGGAAAGAAAAACAAATTAACATCTTTCACACCCTAAAAAAATACCCAACTTTCTCTGTACAGGCAACAGTGGCCAGCACCTACACCTCATTTTCCACATTTTAGAAGGAAAACAGAGCTTCTTCTTTACATGTATTTTTCTCATGTCTCCTCTCAGGCAGGTTTTACCCAGCATACTGGTTTTATGTAGGGGAGTGTGGCAGGCCTAAATTTAGCCGGCCCAAAGGATGTGACATAGATCTAAAGGGACAAGCATCACCCGACTTAAGCAACCAAAGAGGTATTTTATATCATCTGGCATCATCAAGAAGTGTCAAGAGGTATAAAAAGAGAGAGAGGAGGAGCTTCTGTTTCTTTTCGGTTTTGCCTCTACTGAGATCAGGCCTTGCTGCCATCCCCGCTCTGTTATCCGGGGAGAGGGACATTTTCTTGTTAATTTCTCTCCTCTCTTGCTGGGAATTTTCTCTGGAAGGGTTTTGGGAGGTTTTGTGGGGTTTGGATGGTTGGAATCTGTATTATTTGCTTGGGTGACTCAGTAGTTATTGTTGTTAGTCTAGTTTTCTTTTCTCACATTTGTATATATATGTATTATATCATATTCTGTTTTTAATTGTCTTTCTTTTGTACAATATAAGAAGCTTTTTTTCTCTCCCTCCTTTTCCCTTGGTTGGGGGGCAACCCTTTCTCTCCCCTTGGTTGGGGAGGAACTGTGTTGGGCAGTTGGCATTTTGGCAGCTCAACCCCAGACAGGGAGACAAAGGTGTGGTGATGTGGGTGCCATTCTGGCACACCACAGAATGAGTTTATACCTCACAACTGTGCATCCTCTGTGCTCGTTACCTACAGCATAAACTCCTCCCTAAGCAATTGCCCTTAATATCCTAATTTCCCTCTAATTTCTACAACCTTGCATTTTCAGTCTTCCTTCAGAGCAGGAGAAAGGACCCACATTCCTGTATTTCTCTTTCAAAGGTTAACTGCAAGGTAAAGCAGAGCTGCAGTTCCACAGCACTGCAGGGGGGGGGAAACAACAAGAACAAATGAAAATAAGAGCTGGGAATAAGAGGAAATCTCTTAATCTAGTTTAGCTTGTTTCATCTTTTCCCCTGCTGCCCATGAAGAAAGTGATCACCTTGGGGGGAAAAAATAATAGTTCAATAATCCCAGTTCATTCCTGGGACAGAGAATGAATCCCTAAGCTATTTCTTGTCAACTGGATGCCATTAGACCATTGCCAGCCAAGCTGTGACTAATGTAAGGAAATGCAGGTGCAGCAATCTTCAGCCAGCAGGCACCAAGGCAAGATGGGCTCACTGCTCTAGAAACACGCTGCATAAAAACATGTGCATCCTTTCACTCTGAAAAATGGTGGGAAAAAACAGACTGCATAAAGCTGACAGTCACCTTTCCCATGCCTAGTCAGATGCTGATCTCTATGGAGACTGGGCTCTCCCCTTCCTGTTGCCCTTATTTCTAGAGTCTGAATGTTTACATGAATTAAAGTTAACTCTATTATATGGAGACTATACTATGGTCATTCAGTTTAATTCCTGAGCATGGGGCTTGAGGATTTTGTGTGCATATGCATATTACCTCTCAAAACTCAAGCTGAAAATAATGATTTTTAAGAGTACAAGAGCCTCTGTTTCGACAGACTAAAATTGTGAAATCTGTTGAAGTCTGATATCTTTAAATATTTAGACATGCATATACCAGCTGCTGAGATCTTGTTTTAGCACTAATGAACTATTATGATAATGTAGGGGGGACTCTACATTTACAGATTTCAGGTAACAATTTTTACCTGTTGATGTTCACAGTAGTTTCTCCCAGGACCTTTAATGTTGTAGCTGTTCTCTTACATGAGACATGTTGCTCCCCTGCCACAACCCCTTGCAAAACATCTGTTGCTTATGCTGGATCAGTAGCACATCCCAGGAAAGTATTTCCAGTGCTGATCCCAGCACTAGCATTAAGAATCATATTCTTCTACCACAGAAAATAGTATTCCTTTCAGTCATCTCCTGATTTGTTAATGCATTAGCACTGTTGAAGTTTTTTTCCTATAGCTGTAAGGGTAGAATCTCTTTTGTTACTGTTCTTAAAGGTGAGGTTGTCACAATTACACATCTTCATGATCTGGGGGTTTAAGGGGCACTGAGAGCATCAGTGTAATACTGCCTCCACCTTCTTTGTGTTTCTCCAACTGCCACCAATGCTATTTTGGTCTTTGTAATTAACTTATGGCCCCAGTCTTGGACTCTCCTTGCCACCTTGAAGCAAAACCACAAAACCATGAGGAAAAAGTCACCAATGGAATGCAGAAACTCTGATTATTCTGACAATAATAAATTTAAGATCGAACTCCTATATAATCTATACCGATTGTAACAATTCTACATTGATTTAAATTCTATTATCTGAACAGTGATAGGGACTCATAAGTATTATCTAAGCATCATTATTTTAGCATTTCAATTGTTTGATTTCTTAAGCAGCTCCATATGCAGAAAATCTGCATGTGGAGAAAGCCATGTGTATACATATATATATATATGTATATATGAGTACACACACATCCACACTAGTTTATCAAACATGAATGTTATAAAACTTCCTAAAAGCACAGCAGAAGCCTGTCAGTCAAATAGCTGGAAAAGACAGATTTTGATATTTTCCCCTCACTAAATATGAATACATTACTTTGAGACAAAAATAATAGTGCCTCGCTTGGTTCATGTTTTATGCAAAAATCAGTTTTGGTAGATGAGAGAGTTTCATCTAAGAAGTAGATTTAGTGAGAGAGCTAAATTCTCTTCCTAGCTCCTAGACTTAAATAACCTTGTGCAAATTCTCTTAAATTCCCTACATTTCCTCTAAAATACCAGAGGAAAAAAAAAAATCTACTTTTAGAAGACTTCCAGAAAGCCTCAGGTAGAACGACTAGAGAGAAAGACTACATATTTATTTGAGGTTCAGTTTGATTGTCCCTGAGCATAATCATGTTTGGAAACAACTGGCAACTTTCATTACAGTTGTGCCTAAGAATTAATCTTGTGATTGCTCCTCACATCTCATCCAGAGGACCTTGCACTGAAGTAGATTGGGAGAGTCCACGTTACAGCAGCTCTGCCTCAGGGACACTCAGAAGGAGGCAACAATCACAGCAGCCCTTACTCAAGTTCTCATGGGGTTCTGCCCTTTGATCAGATACAAAATATAAGACACTAGGAAGCAAGCTTTTCTTTCCTTTTTCAATGTCAGTGTTCATGAATACTTAATAGGAAAGACTTTGCATCTTTTTACACCATTACGATTGGAATAATGTTTTTTATGCATATTCACTTCCACTGGGATGGGGGGGAAAACCCACCAAAAAAATTCATTCTCTTCCATTAACATGAGCTTTTTTAGTATGTTTTCACACCATTTGGAATTTTTTTTTTTCTAAAATCGCTCTGACTATATAGCTGGTTTGCCTGAAACAAATCCCTGCTGTGAGGTTTTTTACATGAGAAGCTGAGCATTTCTGAATCCCCTCTATCTTGTGCCCTTTACCTACACATGTGAAGAAAACACAGCTGCTAAAGTACAGAAGAATCCTTCTCCACCACACCCTGCTGTTGACCCACAGAGATATGACCACCTTTCTGTCTTCGTTCAAAAAGAAGCTGAACCTCTGCTGTCATGACTCAGCCCCAGGTGACTTCTTGTACATGCTCAGGTCTGAATCCAACCATTTCCATGGGAGCCAAATCCAACTCACCATTTCAGAAGGAGAAAATGGTGCAGTGTGAAAGCAATATAAATTTAAAAATATATCCAGGCCAGGGAGCATCTTTTAGTTTCAGGACTTTACGGTATTTTGCAGAGTAGGGCTGAGTACACCATGAAAGTGCATACTAGTAATATTTGAAACAAAGAAGTTCTACAGGGAACAATAAGATCCTTTCAGCATCTTTTTCCTGAGTGTCAGAATATGCAAGCTACAATAGATACCATCAGCCCAAACTTTTAAAAAGGGTAACTGTTTGATTACTCAGATATTTTCTAATCTTTCTGAAGAACAATATACACAATTACTTTCATGACTACAAAACATAGAATTACTTCTCTCTCCTACTACAATATATCAAAGTCAAGGACAACAGAAGACAAAAGTTCAATTTTCCTTAACCTTCTTTTTTAAAGCTCCTAAAACTTACTGTTAACAAATCCTGATGTTGACATTTTGATATCAAAGGAGCACATAGGAAAAAGCACATTGTAAAAATTTTCACTTGGCTACCCTGCTAATTTTTTTCTTTCATGATTACCTGTTGGGGAGTAAAAAGAAGTTGCTACTTTCTTATCAAAATGGGATAATGGCTTTATGACAATTCTTGACCCTTTTCTTTATATTTTACACTGTGAGATTACAAAAAAAAGTTCAACATGCTGGCTACACACTAGTCCTGAGACAAGTGCTGCACTGGTTCTGTATCTAGTATACAACTGCAAGGACAGGCTTTTCAGACAGTTTTCAAGTCCAGAGGATTCTAGCTCTGAATAATTAAGTTATCATAGCAAACAAGTAGAAATCTATGCAAATTCAGTCATTGTAGGTTCTCACTGTCCCTGAAATATCATAGAATCTGTCAAGGTCACACACACAACGAACCCACAGTAGCAGAAATCAAAATGAGAAGGCATTCTCTTTGCTTTTCTTTTTTTTTTTTTTTTTTAAGAAACTCCCCACTTGTGCAAAAATATTTAGTCTAAGTATTTTTTTTAAACTGCAGAGGCATACAAACTATATTTTCCTCCCCTCTATAGTCAGAGGAATTGAAACAGCACCTTCTGCCCTCCAAGATTTCTCAAACTATCCACTAAGCCTTCTTTCATGTTTATCCTTACCTGAAAAGCAGCAAGTAAAAGAGCTCAAGAGATTTAATGCAGGAGCTTTGAGTTCTCCTGCAGAGAAGGAAGAGGATGGAGTCAAAGTGTTTGGCAGAGTTCATGTGTCCTGCCAGGTAACAGTGACAGAAGGCAGCACTGCCTGATCCAGTATCAGGCCACTCATCCTCCCTCCACAGCAGCAGCACAGGAGACATCACAGGATGTGTCTGAGCAAGAACCAAATAGGCCAAATGGAAAAAAATGCAGAAAAAACGTTTCAGTTTTGATATGTATGATTTGTAGGAGTGTACAAGAAGAGGAAAAGATATTGAATGAAATGGAAAACACAATCACCATGAAAAGTTATAATTTATGTGAAAGGGTTTTATTTGGGCATTATATGATGATTTTGATTATTGCTTTTCTCCACATTCTACCTAGGCCAAGCTTTTTTTAAGAAGGTAAAAGCTACTCTAAAACAAAAAGCTTGAAAGGACTTCATTAAAAAAAATAAGGAAATGCCATTAATGTGGAAATAAATTAAGTCACCTTTAAAATGAGTCATTTTAACATTTCTAACATGTGCATCTTCTCACCGAAATCATTTGCTGGTTTTTTCCCAATTTCACAGGTAATGTTGGTTACTTGTGAAATTCCAGTACTGAGTGCATACACCCTCTGTCACACTAATATTGCTGGGCATTACCTGGAGTTGTGGATGCCCACATAGCCCAAGAACCATTGTCTTATTTTTGGAGGCAGGGCAATTCCTATGAAAACTGAGGTAAAGTCCTAGCCCAGCAGGTGTGAGCAGCACCATCAGCACCCAGCCCTATCCAGATTCCAGCAGGTCCTGGTTCTTGCCAAAATATGGTCTCTGTGTTTCCAAACAGATTTCTTGTGCCAGATGTGTCAATATCAAAGGAGCTTTGCAAGGTTCAAAACTTAAACAGCAAAATCAAGGTCAAGTCATAAAAAACCCAACCACCACACAGATGAAAAACTTTGTCTCAAGGTAAAGAGCAGCAGCTGGAAAACCTTAAAAGACACAGAGATCACACAGAGAGATGACCCAGAGCTCTCCCTAGTCCTCACAAATACTAAACAAGTATCACCAAACTTATAGAAAGCACTTTGAGTTTGTTGTTTGTTGATGTTTAGTGGGTTTCTTTTAGTGCATTTTTTTTGTTTGTTTGTTTTCAGGGGTTTTTTCCAAATGTACCTGCTCTTTATCTGCTTTTCTTCCTTCACAGGAGCTAATGAAGTCCATTCTAGCACACAACTGGGCATTCTGTTTCAAAGCAAAAGTTTTCTTCTGACTCTGCCATGATTTTTTTCTCCATGTCATTGCCAATCTCTGTCCAGATCCTCTGATGTATCCTTGGCAAGGTGCTCAGCTCTGCAGGAGCCATGCCTGTACCTCTCCTGCACAGCAGAGGTTCTAAAACATAGCAGCCAACTGGGCAAATCACCACATCCTACTTGTTTCAAAATGAAAACAATGTAAGGTGCTATACCATGTGCAGCTTAAGCAATCAAGGAGTTACAAAATAAAGCTTTAGCCATTTACTTCAGAAATTAAATATACTTCACCTCTAGTCTCACTACAGCTAAAAAACACAGGTGAGGAGGAGAAGGCTGTTAAAAATTATTTGTCTCATCAGGAAAAATGACTTTCACGAAACCAGGACCAAAAAACCAGAACTTTTAAATTGACTACCAAACCCACAGAATGGTGATGGTTTACGTCCATCAAAAATTTGGTCACAGATGGTTTCTGGTTTGCCACACCTTTGCCTACAGAGAAGCCTCTGCTGCAGTATGCGTGAGGAATGCATATCATCACAGGATGGGCAGAAATCCAGTCACTCAGCACTGGACAAGACAGTGAGAAAAAGAACATTTTCATTTCTTTCATGTTTTCCGTCTTTGAAAATATTTGTAGTGAAATAATTATTGTTTTATTTAATACTGCAACTTCATAATTACAACTTTTAAAACAATGCACTTATTCTCTGGAGAATCAGAATAATTGTGTATGTGAATTCTACATTTATAGAATATCCAGGCACATCTCTGAAAAGGCAAGAGGGATTTGTGGCAATTTTTTCTTAAATGCTTTGTACAAAGGCAGCAAAAAATCACTTATGTAATCCAGCATGGCAACTGTGCATGAATACTGGCACAGTAAATTAATCAAAGGTCTTTGTGGGCCAGATGAGCTAAAGAAAGATTCAGTGATGCAAAGACTGTGGCCAGCTCGGAAATCCCTACATCTACAAGGCAGATCTCTTGGTGTGGGGCTGGTGAGAATACCCTACCTTGTTCCGATCATGTACCAAGATAAAAGTCAAAGGGTTCCTGTCATTCTCCTTCCCAGCATCTAGGAAAGAAATCCAAGTGTCTGAACCTGGGGATATCCCTTGTGTCACTCAGCATAACTACAGGGGATAAAGACTTCAGAAGACACCACACACCTGCTATTAGAGGAAGATTGAGAAAAGCATAACAGGAACACTTTTCTGAGGATTACTCAGAATTCTAGATGCCAACCACAAATAGGTTTTTGCCTGACAGTGCAAACATCACATGTTTTTGGGGTCCCTCAAACTCCTTTTAGAAAAGGCATTTCTAACTTTACAGAGTGCTCTCCCACCTTAAGCTGAGAATGATCACTTTTGAACAGTGCTATGCAATGTCCTTGCAGAACACCCAGGACAAAGATGGGCCTAAGACCACAAGCTCCTCTCATTCACAGAACCTGTGCTAATTAACCTGTGGATACTGTGCAGTTCCACACTACTAGAACTGCAAGAGATCCATCAAAGACTTTGCTCAGTATTTTACAACCCAAAATGCCTCCCTCAGAATAAGCATCTTTGCACCTCAGTCTGTATTTCCTTAGGGCCCATTTGACACAGTCGTGTAACAGATGGGAAATGGTTTGTTGGTTTTCTTTCTTCCAGCACTACACCCAAAACCTAAGGCATCAGGGAGCACCAGAGATGGAGTGAAATTATCAGGGCCATCCCTTCATCAGCGCTAATAAACCCATTTGGACCCAGAATGTCTCTCTGTGGAAGTACACAGAGAATATTAGCATACTTATATTGTCTCTGATTTTTCTACAGCTTGGATGCCCAACCCACTGTTATTCCAGAACATGGAGCACTGTCTGCTTATTCAAAGTCTTATATTAAGATAAACTAGCTAAGCAAACTTGACCCAGTTAGGAGCATTATCAATACTGAACACTGCAGAATTCCTTCATGCATCTTACAGGTGTTGTTCTCTTGCCAGTTCCATCTAAAAGCACATTCCTTTGCATGGTCGCTCTTCCCCCTGTTACAACCATGCTGTGTTTCTGCTCATTAATTGAAACCATCTTGTCCATGCAACATCAGCAGCATTCTTTGCTTTTAGAAAAAGTATTAACTGATTTGGCGCTTGACTGGTAAGTCTATATAATCTTTATGTCAAAATAATTCCTATTTTAAAATAGAAAAAAAATCTTCATATGTTAAAGAAAATATTGGACATTCCTTCTCTCTGATCCAGCTGGGCTTTCTTTCTTCCAGAAGAGAGAAAGAACAACTCCACAGAATTTTGTCTCTCTTCCTTTCTTTTCCCACTCATTTCTCTAGTTATATCTCTCTTGTGCACATTTTTTTAAAGTAATAAAGAATTGCTTCCATTCTCAACAATGCTAATGTTGGCAGTAAAAGTATGTATTAGTGCACCTCTGATTACTCTCATCTTTCTCCCGGTCAAAACGTAGAATTCATCAGAAAATTCATGAACTTGCAACAGCATGCTGTTATTGATCAGGATACTGCTGGAACCATCAGAACATGGGCACTTGGGCTCTCTAATTCAAAGTTCATCTTTGCACTTCATCGTATCCCAGCTTGCTGAGCAGTGTTGCAGTGTTCAGACCAGCCTGGGTCTCTCACAAGCTTATGGCAGAACACAAAAGTCACACTACTCTACTACTAACTCTATAGTAGTAACAGTGATCTTTTTCAAATGCCAATTTGTATTTTATGTCTCCTTGGTTCAGCACCTGTGCCCAAAACTCAAAAGAAAAGTGTGTCTGTGCCTACAATTTTCAGTCTATGACTGAATGACTAAACAACTGCCAGCTTACTTTTGTACATCGTGACATGGCAAGCTTGTCATTTGAAAGCAATTTGGGTACTCAGTGAACCACAGTACACTTTCTGCCAGCTCATGCATAGCTCAGGTAGTGTGTCAAATTATACATTACAACTAACCATGGTACCGCTCATTTATAACATCACATTGCTTATGGCAGGTTACATTGTGTCAAGCCATATCATTTTCTACAAAGGAAACATGTCAGATGGAATTGCAATGATAACTTCCATTCTTTTTTATTTCATTTAATACAATGGGTCCATCTGTAATAACACCAGTGACCTGCCCCTTCCATTTCCATCTCTGAGGACCTCTCAGAGATTTCTGTTTTCTTTATACAAATGCTAGAATCAAATGTTTAATTTCTCATCTCAAAATGTATGCTGCCAGTTTAATAAGGGCCCTGTCATCCAGTCCCTCAGGGATGTCTCCTGAAAGAGCAGGAATTCAAAAAGTTATTTTATTACTTCAAATCAATCATATTAATATTTTCTATTCTACAGTGCATCCACACTTTGTTTGCAGCACTTTGCAAACGTTAGTTTTTCAAAAGAGCAGCCTGAAGAAAAGTCTGGCTTACAAATGTGTCAGGGCAACTGCCCTGCTTTATTTGATTTGCTCTGGAGCAATATGGACTACCAGCACGCTGCCTGAAGCCACCAGAAGTGGATTTGGTGGAAGATCTGAGAACTTGTACATGCCCACCCTGCACATTGCAATTTTCCATATTTAGTTGCTTGTTAATTTTTTTCCTACACCTTATTAAATTGCCAGGACATTGAATAAGGGACCAGTTGAGTACCTGCCACATTGTAATACACTAACTTTGTACTGCTGGAGGTACCAGACCAGGAGACTGTGCACAGCTTGCTTGCAGTAGACATGTACCCCAAATGAACACACACATAACCTATTTTCTCCTCCATCTTTGGTATAGATGTTACACCTGCAGCCAGGCTGCAGCTGTCCTTGGGCTGAAGGCCTCGCTGTTGTAAAGCATTAGAGGGGGAAGTGTGGCTCCAATTAAGCTTCCTCCTCAAGGTCTGTCTCATCTTGACACTCAGCAAAGAGCTTCTTAATATGATGCAACTGCTGACTCCAAAAAGGAGTGAGAGACCTGTGCAAAAAAGCAGTTGCCATTACCGTGGATGGGAACCCCAAAGGTGTAATGAGGGCTCCACAGCCAGCATTCCTTTTCTTCCGTGTGGCACACCTGTCATCCCAGCCAGGGCACCTGGGCATTGTGCTAGTGAGTGTGTGGGAGAAATCCGTGAGAAAATGACAGTCACAGCCATCAACTGTTATTTAAGATAACTATCGCCTTAATTTTCAATAAGGTCTTGCACAGAGTTCTGCTACATTAATTTCATACATAATTGCCTAAAGCCTCAGACTTTGTCCTCAGTATGCTTATTATGCTGACAACTCAATAAATTTCCCACTTGCAGTATTTTCCAGTAATACATAAATTTTATCTCTCATGAAATCATACTGTGAAGAATCAGAGATTACCGCTGTTTTTATCTAACTGTAATAGGACACAGCATTCAAGTAAAAAAATACAGAGTTTATTACAGCTCAAATATTAAATAGTTTCATTGTTTAAAAGAAATATATTTTCTGTGCAAAGTTAATTCTACAGAATCCATTCTTTAATTAAGGCCCTGATGCTTGTTCATCCAACCAGTATAATAATTAATCTTAGAATACTAAAAAAATAGTATTCCTGCTGAACAATAGGGAAAAAAGACAGCTAAAAATTTTTTAAAAGTCTGAGAAACATGCCAGTTTTGCTCAAACAGTACAATAAGGCAGATGTATATAGTATGTATATAGTACCAGTTTTCATACCTATCACTACCACAGTATATTAAATGCATTCTCTCTTTATAGAAATCACTTCTCATCTAAGTAAGAGTCCAAGAGTCAGAAAAGAGGAAAAATTAAAACTTTATTTTAGAGCTCCAACTAGTGAACATTTGGGTCTATAGTCACGTTTTATAAATAAAGCATTAAATATAACTTACATTAGATATATTTTTATAATTTTGTATATATATATATGCACACAAAGATGCCACTGCAGTCAAGACCACAGAATGTAAGTCATTTGGAGAACTTCATCATAAAGTGAAAATTTGAAATTACAGTACACCAAAGCAAGACTTATGCTTTTGAATGCTTTTCGGAAAGATTAGATGAAAATATTAACATAAAACTGGAACTAAGTATTTCTTTGTTCATCAAAAGGGTTTTTTTCTACACAGCCACAAGAAGCACAGGTTTATAAGCATCTTGCTTACAAAACAACAAGAGATCAACACTTCCCCAACTTTAGAAGTCTTTAAGTAAAGAGAGAAATGAGAGGACAATAACTTTGGACAAGAGATTCTCAAAATGAAACCTGCACCCAACATTTGGAGATACTTGCTATATACCAAGTCTCAACAGGCGTCTTGGCAGGAAAACACGTGCCTGTAAAAACTGCATTCACCTATGCAGGGAATGAGAATGAATTTACACATAGTTTGCACATTCTGAAACATTTCCATTGATGCTGCCACATTGCTCACAGAGTTAGCTAACATCAGTATCTGTGTAATGATTGTATTTCTATTCTGGGTACCTATTGGAAGATGCACAGCGTCAGGTTTGCAGAACCTACAACCACACAGGACTGAAATGAATTCACCATCATCACTGAACACATTTCTGTAGTCTACAAAGCAGGCATTCAGACTGGAGGCTTGGTATCTCACATTAGCAGATACTTAAAATGACATAATACAACATTTTATATTAAAAACTTTAACCTGCTTTCAGGCCTCTCTTCTCCAGCATTAGGGTGGAGGAACTACCTCACCTCTCCAGACCCTCATGAGCATTAACCAATCAATACTCACAAGCATTTAGACACAAACCAGAAAACCCTTAACATGCCCCTGGGAAGAAATAGCCATGGCACACTGGGAGCAGGGTTTGTTCAGGATGCCCTGAACACAACCCCACAGCCATGAGGACCTGACGGAAAGAAAACACTGAAAAAGCAGCCACGTGATGAGAAAGCTTTGTGGAAAATGATTACTAGCCAAAAAATTCATATTTAGAGAGACTGAGAATGGCAACTCAAAACTCTTGAGGGGTTAACTTTGCAGTCTTAACTTTTTTTTAATAGGTGTCTCCTTTGCCTTAATGAAATTTTCTTGGCATCATATTCCAAGCATAAGAATGCATGGTGCCCACCACTGTGGCCCACAAACAAGGGCAACACAGCCCCACCATCCCTGAGCAGTACCAAGCTGGCAAGGGGCTCCCTCAGGAGCCAGGCCCTGGAGCAGGAAAGGCAGCTCCAGGCATAGGGCAGCATCCCCCACCCAGCAGGACAAACCCGAAGTCTGTTCATTATCCCCCATACAGCACAGCCCTGTGGGGAGGGAAACAACAGCCCTAGATGAGATATAATGGAGTCCTTTGAGGCTTACTTGTGCCACCAGGGATTTTGATTTTTAAATCAAAGAGCTGGGAAAAAAGGAAGGCTCTTTTGGGGCAAAATGATGTGTTTCATCCAAATTGCATTCTGAGAGATGGCTGACTCACCTTCACCTGCAGCATTCCTCATAAAAACATTAAGCCTGAGACAGAGAGCCTGCACAGAAAATCTAAGCCTGAAGGGTTAAAGTCATAAGCAATGGACAACAGAGTCTGAAAATAAGAGAGTTCAGCCAAGTATCAAAACCAGCTTCTTCTGTGGCATTAAAAATAATGGGGAATGGGCTTATTTCTCTGAGAGGGTTATGCAAAATAACATCTTTCATAGCATCACACTGCTAAAGAAACCCTATTTCAATTCTGATTACGCCAGTGTGGCTTTCATGTAATGCCACTGCTCCTGATTTATTCTGGTTCAAGGGAAAAATGAATCTATCTCTGTGTGTCTGGGCCTTTTTGTTACTGAACTATATCAGAAAATACATCAAAGCGTAAGGACCATATCAGCCTGTCAGCTTTCTTCTCAAAAGCCAGAGCAGTGCCTAAACTCGCAAAGAGCTTCCAGCTCAACAGAATTCCTTTTTTTCATATCAGGCCTTGACTCTTTTCTGGTGCCCTCAGCAGCATGTGTGATACACCCACTTTGTGTGTAGTTACTGTTTGTACCAACAAAACCAGCCATAAAGCTGGAGTGCCCCAGCACTGCACTCCAAAGGGGCAGCAATGGCACCAGGCAGTGGGAAGGTTTGGCTGTGGCTGCTCACATCTCCTGATGCTTCCTCCCTTAAGCCACTCCAACAGAAATAAATTATTGTGGGACAACACTTACTCCATGAAGCCCCCCTGGAAAAGGACAGGTCCTTTCTCACTAGACAGGTCAAAAGGAAAGGGTTATGTTTATCACAAAGTAGCTCTGCAGGGGCTATACCCTTGCTGTTGAGTCCCACCAAACCTCCAGCACAACTTCCTTCTTTGAAGAAAGGAGAGGGGCCAAATTCTCTTCTCTTTTTAACTTTCTGGGTAGAATTAAAAGTTTAGTTTGAGCTGAGCTACCTGAAGTGAAAAACTAGCAGGGAAAAATCTGGACCATGTTTGAAATAAGGCAAGAACACTGCTATGAGTATATGCTTAAGAGCCTGTAGCTGGATAGATTCTTCTTGTTGCTGGTTGTGGGATTTTTCTTTAAATTGTCAGGCACATTTAACTTTTTATGATACCTTTTGTAAAAGTGTAGCAAAAATTAAAATTGCAATAAAAAGAAATATACCTAATTTATCATCCTAATAATAGATTGGATTTATTCTGCAACAAAACACTGTTTAGCACCCCAAATACCATGCCATCTTTAAAGGTCATTTTGACTTTGATACTTCAAAAAACGAAAAAGGAAAAAGGTAGAATTATCTACTAATGCTTTGCTTCTGTGATCTTCAATTTTAACCTTTTCTTGCTATGATCTATAAATGGATGAAGGTTTCTCTATAATGAGCTGGAATTTCAGCAGATTTAAAATAGGCATAGTCCACTGAGTTGAACTCAGCTGTGCCAATTTATGCTTACTGAAGTTCGGGCCCACCATTCATAGTCCTTTCAGCAATTTCTAAATAGCTTGATACATTATTTCTCTATTAATCCCTATTTCTGTAATGAGCAGCATACCAGAAAGGGTTGAAACTCCATTCAACTGTACCACATATTCCCTAAAATTCTTAGCAACATGAAATAATAGCATGAGCCCAGAATATCCTCACTCTGCCTTAAGGTCTAATAGCTTGAGCTATATGGTTACTTTTAATGTGGTACTTGTTGAAAGGCTACAGCCAACATCTGACACTATCTTTGACTTTCAGCTTGGTCACACTATATGAATTTGCACAACTTTGTGGGATATTTTATATATAATTGGCAGGCTCATGCTTTTCACTAGGAGAGGTAAGCTGAGGATTGCTCCAAAGACTTTGTTCTAATAAACTACTTTTAAGTTATTAAAACTTTTTTTTTTTTTTGTATGCTTGTTTTCCCAACATATACTGACATATACTAACCTTACCAACAATGTATTTGAGCCTATATTTTGTGTTATTTCTTGTATATTTTTTGGCATGGACCAAACTGTAGAATCCATTCATTTCAGCCTTGCCACATGGTATCCCAAATGCTGTACAAAACAGAACAAGTTGTCTTAAATCTGGATATACTTGCCAGAGTTGATATATTCATTCATATTTTTAGGGCAACATTCATAATAACATTCATATTATATTTCTTACCTATTATTATAAGATTATGGTCTAGTAGTGCCTGGAGGTCTCAGGAGTGACTGGCTCATCATGCACATAGCTCCATACTCCTGGAGAAACCATCCAAAATGAATTTGGGTTATTTAAGCAGCTGCAGTGTATTTTCTCATTTCAGCCTCTGGACTTGCACCGGATGTCATTTGGAGACACAGACTGTGAGAAGGCAGAAGACCATTTCCCAACAGTGATATTAGCTCATGTTTCTAAAGCAATTCTTAATGCCTCCCAGACTAAATGTCTTTAATGTCTGTCTCAAGAAAATGAATGGACCATGACTAGCAATAAGACAGGTTTCAACTGAACACGGAAATTGTATCTGAGTTTGAAGTCATTTGAGACCCAGAAGGAACTGAGGGTTTAGGAAAATGCCTCTGATCCATGTTTGTAGTTGGGTAATTGAAACTGTAATTCTGCTGGGTTTCAGCACTCTGTCGTCATCTACATTTAATTTCACCCTCCAGGGTGCTCACTATAGTGCTAAAAATCCATACTAATAGGAGACTTTACAGACAATACACTACAGGTGAATGAGACCTCAGAGCTGAAACCACAGAGAATTTTGGAGGAAGGAGAACAATGGAGAAGCTTGTGATATAGCTAAATCACTCAGTGACTTCTGCAAAAGATGTGGTCTGCCTTAACTCTCCTTTTTTTTTTCCCTTAAACTGAATAGGTGCTGCCTTGTTCTGAATATTCCACAGAGACTGTAGATGTGTCTGTCAAAATCACACATCTAAGTGCAAGAGAGCAGTGTTTTAATATTTATCTTTAACATTGCTAAATATTTGCAACAGCAACAAAAATGTGAGAACCTTTCTCCTTTTGCCTCTGATGCTATAGCATAAGGATAGGCTAATATTAGGTTTATATAGGGATTAGAATAATATTAGGATATTATATACATATGATAATTGTATAAGAATAGGCTAATACTGGAGAATAATAATAGGTTAGCACATAATTCTTCGTGGAAGACCTTCCAGATATACCAAGGGGCATTTTCATACTATGTAACAGTTGCCTACATATGTAGCACCCACTAGGGTAAATGGCTTCTTGCCCCATCCTTTCCACCAGAGTTCAGAACCACAGACGTCACTGAAAGCATGTCCTTCTTTCCCTGACATTGTCTGTTTTTCTGCTCACACCTGGACTCTGCTCAAAGCCTCCTGCCTTATTTATTGAGAACATCCATAGCACGAGTAGCACATTGGCACAAATAATTCTCTCATATGCGTTCCATACTGCATATGAAAATATTTTTCTGCTACTGAAGGAATAGGCAGCCCAGTCAGCAGACAGCAACATGGGATAAAGACAACCATCCATTGAAAACATCCAACAAGAGCTAAGGAACTTCCTCTAAAGTGATTGCACTCAATAAAGGTGTCAGCATGCTAAAAGAAAATTTTGTGCTAGTGCAGTAGTGAATCTAAGCAATTGATCTTTTGAAAAGGGTCTTCCCATTAGCAATCTCTCAAGAGAAATCCTCAGAGGTGTTAGGAATCTGTAACGTAAACCTGTGCTCAAAATGAAAAGTTTAATCATCTCGTGTAAGGCTTTCCTTGATTCCAACAGTAGCAGAGAACAACAACATCTTCAACAGTTCCTGTTTTTCTCTAGACCCTTAACAAGACCTCAGTCAAATCTAATACACATCTCCCTTGCTCAAGGCACTCATAGACATTCTTTGGAGTGACAAAAAAGCCTGGGTAATGATACTGCTGAGTTGAAAGCAGGCTGGTGGGTTCAGTTAGTATAAGCAATGCATGTGTGTGTTTGAAAGGTTTAAAAGACAGCTAACAGATGCAGATCTATTCTTAAAATCTAAGTATCTAGTTAAGGTAGAAAACCAGCTGGAGAACACTATTAGCAGTTTGCCCTTATGAGCTTTATATTTGCCTACCTGCACAATCATTTACATGCCAAATATGCACAGATATTTGAAGATTTAGTCCTCAGTCTAGTCTTAATTATATCTTGTTTTCTATTTAAAAGCCTAGTAACATTATTATAAGCTATTCAGCAATTCCACCAACTGTATACCGAAGGAGAAATTAGAGCCCTGCTGAAGCCAGAGGGAATTCTGCCATGGACTCCTGTGTCTCTGCCAAGGCACTCACCGTGAGCTAAACTGAGGCTGCAGATATTGCTCTGGCAATTTGTAACTACAGAAAAGGAAGCCAGTGGCTAAAATAGAGCAGCAAGTGCAAACACTCATAATTTCAGTTGTTTCTTGACTATGTCATACCACTGCCTAAATACCCTTCTAAGAGACACTGCATTACCAAAGTCATTAACAAGTAATTTTATTTCCATTATATGCACGTTTTCATCCAGAAATAGAGGAGAAAGTTAATAAGATCTCTTGCTCACCTACACACATTGCATGTTAATGGTTGCTTTCTTAAAGCTAGACAAAACACTCTGGCACTTATCAATAGCATACTAAACCTACATCAATTGTATGTACACAGAAATACAGATCTAAGCTAAACTTCCTCTGCTTTCAGAAAGATGCGAGGGAAATTGGAATCACAGCACAGATTTCCAGGTCAAGTAGTCTATTTGCCTGCTTATGCTGTGTTAAGAAAACATTCTTGGCATCTTGGAGCAATCTCCAGTGCTAAACCTGCTGGCCAAACCAGCTCGAAGCAATGAGACATGAGGGCATTTACACAAGGCCAGCTTCCCAAATGAGAAAGTGGGAGGTTGCACAAGTTGCTAAAGGAATTTGCTGTCCTGGGACTGATGCAGTCTGGTGTCAGCTTGTATGGTGTGCAGGGTCTACTCAGCTGCAACTGAGACTTTAAATAAAGGTTCACTTTGCATCTTTGCATGACTGATAAGTCAATATGGGTCTTAAAATAATATTTTCCCTTTTTTTTTTTTTTGCATGTGTCAACTTAAGATCCATTCACATCCTTGTGACCACATAATGTGGCTGGCACCATTTAAACTGCCAATCCCTTTGGGCAGAGATAGAAAATCTCTGAAAAGACTCAGTATCTGCTCAGTGCATTATGCAAGTTTAAAACTCAGGTAAAACAGGGTGAACTACTCCAAGCACTGGCCACATCAGACATATTTTGCTTCTTCTTCTGTTCAGATTCAGACTGTCACAGCCCAAATGCCAAGGTGGCATAGCCTAATTAAAAACATTTCTGAGTATCACAAGAATGACAACTAAAGCCTTAAACACAGCAAGGTGAAATATTTATAATTAAGTAACTTAATGCTGGCACTACCACACCAACACAGAGAATCAGCCACATGAACACAAATCAAACATCGATATAGGAGAGAAAATAAATGTTAGTTAAATGAACAGTTTCATCTGGTGACAAAAGCTAGATACTTATCTCTTCTTTATGTCTTTGCATATCTCTCTTTTAAGTCCCATAGGAAGCAAATCCACAGTATCTGTGAGGTATAGCCACCCATCTGAGGCAAATTCCACCACTAACTATGGAAAGCACCGTTTACTGAGCTTAGAGCTGGTCACACTTCAGAACTGTTATAAAAGACTTGGGCAGGTATTTTTCAATGCAAAGAGTTTGCTTTCTGTGGGAATACACCATTGCTGAAAACCACAGCACCTGAAAACACACCAGTTTATAAGAAAAACAAAGTTCCCATCCCCAGTTCCACCAGAGCCCTTGTGGGACACAGAGCTCTGGCACTTTATGCCCATATCCTCCTGTATGTGCTGCACCATGAAAAGTGCCTTGCTAATGAAACATAGACCTCACATGCTCACACACCTCTCATTTCTGCCACATGTTATATAGCATACACTTCCCTTTTAAGAGGTTTAAACTATTGCTTGAGGAATCGAGATGCAACTGAGCTGTAGTCAAATAAAGGCTAGTGGCTTTTTTATTATTATGTAGGAACAGTAATACAGAAATATGAAACTGCTATCACCACAAGAAGACAGATTTGAGTCCAACATTCTGTCAGGGCTCCTTTCCCAGTAGGAATTTCAATGAGGAATGTGTAATAAATCAAAAACTCACATAGGAAGTTACCATAGTCTACTAAATGGCTCTAGCAGTGTAGGCACTAAAGCTTACCAAAGTGGAGCAAAGCAAGTGGTGTATTTTTAGTGTCAGCCACCTTAATAACTGCACTATATGTGCACCTTTACAATCCACATCATAAATTGCTGCAATAAGTTATGTTACCCTACACTGTGGAACCAAGTTTCTGACCAGATGCCAGCTGATGTCTGCCAGGGTCATTTCCAGATTCCGGTCTATGAGACCATGTCCCTCTTTCATGCCTAGTTTCCATGGCTGGAAGCTGAGCATATGGGTTGGTGCAAATCCAGCATGTGTCAGCCTGGCCCCTGAACTCCCTTATTTCATAAAGCAGCTTTTTGAACTAATGCAGAGAGTCAGTCTCTGATACACTTACTGTTTCCCTGCTTGCATGCACTAGGTTCAGACTGCCCCACCATTAAACCTGTCTCAGGAGATTATGGGAATACCCCAGGTACTGAGAGAGCTTCAGAGGAGTTGTTTTGCACTACATTATTTCATCATAATTTACAGGATCACAGCACTAGAAATAAAGATAGATATAAATAGTCAAGGAAATTAATCTTTAGGATTTTTTACTGTAGCCTTTCATAGAGGCTGGCTAAACTGTTTTTACTATACCAGATTTCCCATCAGAAACACAACAGGAGCCAGAAGTAAGTAAAGTTGCAGCTGTTCAGTAGATTTGTACTGTCTTGTATCAGATAAGGCTGGGGACTCACAAATTCCTAAGAGCCACTGAGTCTTCCCCCTCCAAAAAAAACCAAACAACAACCAATGCCACCTTTCACAGATAACCTGTCTACACATTTTGTGGTCTTAGTTTCCAGACTTCACTGATCTTGCTGATTGTCATTAAAAATGTGTCTGCTTTCTGCCACCATTCATGGATTGCTGACACCACTGCTATATATTTGTTGAGTGCTCTCGCTCACTGTATTAGTAAACACAAACATTCCAGATTCCACCTGAAATTTTCCACCCTTGCTGCCTTCACAGCCATGGGGTAGCACATGCATTTGCCAGTGTAACCGTGCAACAGGAGGTTGTTTAGTAACACATTCCCAAGAAGCCAGGAGCTACAAGGATGAAAGTCATTGCAAGTTCTGTCTGAACCAGCTAGACACCCTGGGTTTGAGTCACAAGTAAAGTGGGTAGAAAACTTCTGGGACTGCTTTTGCTCTCAATCTGTCATTCTTTTAAAAGGATTATTTTTTTAAAACTGTTCAGTGCAGAATACTCAGGGGAAACTGAATTGTAATTCATTACTGAGGCATCTAGGGTTCGATTGACAGTGATGCAGGCATGCCTAAATAAAGGAGATACTTGGAAGACAGAAAAGCAGAAGACATTTTCCTAACTGTTTTTGCACTCCTCATGCAGACCTACTATGCTCAGTGGAACAGATAAAAGTAGAACAGTCATTGGTTTGGCTTCCTGCAGCAGAAAAATGTTGTAAGAAGTCTTGTGGGGTAGCAGGCACTGGAATGGCCATTTCTAACTTCTTATTAATGATCATAGTGCTGATACAAAGACCACTGCAGGCAACTGAAAGACTCTGACTGACTAATGGGATTTGGAACAGCCCTGAATGCACTCACGCCCACAAAGATTTCTGTTGGGAAATCAGGGTGGGTGTAAATGGGAGTACACAGGCAGCTTAGAGCCACTGTGATGAGTGAAGTACCGCAGCTAAGGAGTTAGTTTCATTTTTATTGAAGGACAAATATTGAGGTAAAGATAAAATGCTAGGTACTTTTCATTCATCTTCTGGATGGAGAAGGTTTTAAATTATGTTTTTAGACTTTTTTCTCTCACTATTTGATTTCTTTCCTGTGCAATCTGAGATTCTTCTATCATAGCACCAAGGATTAGTGGAAAAGAGCACATATCTCAAGATTTTTGGTAAAAGATAAGAGCTGATGAAAGTGTAGTCATCACTGAGAAATCCTTAAGGACATCCTTCACCTTCCCCATTTGCATGCAACACTTACCAATGTCATAATATTCATAACATGGAAGACTTTACATGTGGTTCCTCTTGAATAACTAACATTTGTCTCTTTCAGGCAGCAGGTATAACATAAATCTATGGAGTTCAAGATACTGCTCATTTAGATTTCCTTATTTAGCAGCTGAGTCTCACACCTCTGTCATTTCTCCTGGCACATCTTAGAGTGCTAATAACTCTCAGTACCTTACTTTAACAGAGAATAGTGTACATCAAGGGTCCATACATGAGTTACTTATAGCCCTTACCTCTGTGCTTCCCTGGTCCAGCTTCTAATCTGAATTATGAAGATGCTTTCTAGAGCCCAAATTGTGCTGGGGTTTGTTTTGCAGAATCAAGAAGTCACTAAACAAGTAAATATTATATTTCAGCATGATAATCAGTACATGATTATAAGCATAGCTAGCTCCTTTAAAAGCACTGGCAGTTGCAAACCTTCTGTGACACTCCACAACATTATTTCTTCCCAAATTACTTTAATTCTGAATTTACAGCTGCAGGCACAAAGATGGGAATGTTTTGTGATTATTTCTTCTGTCCTTAGTTAATTAGCATGTGGAAAGACTGTCATCCCTGGAGCATGGATGGCTGGTGTCTGGAAGGCAATCAGATTTTCTAAATAAGTCCAGCTGCAGATGGGCCAGATTAATTTTTCTTTGAGTTCAAATAGGGAAAAAGAAATACATGAGTCATGGAACTGCTGTATTTACAGATGGTCCAAATGTGAAAATCCATACTGCTTCCAATAAGAGTGCTATAGAACATACAGCTCATTCAGAGGTGGCAATGTCTTAATGCCTTTGAAGTGCATTAATATCTACAAGCATTAATATCTATTGTCAAGCATTCAGCCATCAATTCTGTGAAATTATTGTCAGGCAAGAGTAGAGTGTAAATTGGACAGAATCACTTTTCCAGACAAAGGCAAGTAATAACAGTAGAGCACAAGGAAGGTGCTTAACACCACCCCTGCCCTGATGTTAGAAATTCCTATACTACAAAACAGAAGAAAAGATATAATGTGGCAAATCCTTCTCATGACCCTAAGTATCTGAAAAGGCAAGAAAGTCTCCATGGAGAAGGGTTATCTGGTAAGAGACTTTTCGCTGGATAATCTGTGTCTGTAGACCCAGGCTTTTGTAGGCCATGGGGATTGACTTCAAGCTTTCCATGATCCACTCAAGGTTCCTGTAGTGATGGTTCATATCCCTACCAGTGCCATCCCATCAACCTTAGCACTTGAGAGCCTAAGCCGCTTACAGATGGGAGACTGATGCAGCTCAGAGAAACAATAACTTAGTCTTGCTGTGTTTCATGTGCCCGGTTGGCCTCAGGATCGAGTGCTTCCAAGGCACAATCCACACTGCATCCCAGGGACTATCATGCCCTCCATGGTCCCCATGCTGGAGGCCAGAAACGAGTACAAATTAACATAATACTTGAAACTGTGTGTGCATAATTACATGTACAAACAACAAGGCCAGCTTTGGAATTTGCAGATCCCCAACACGGCTGTTCTCAGCCACTGTTACATACACTGGAATTAGCTTTCTCAGTCAAGGGTGAAGCCACAGGGCCTTGGCAGATATGTGATGCTGATGGTGTACTTGTCCAACCCTGGGCTGGAACCTCAGTACACCACCAGGTCACACCCTTTCTGTACCAGGGTTGTGTCCAAGCCAACCCGGCCTCCCGACAGTAGACCTGGACCTAGAGAGAGCCTCAGGTCCTGAACATCTCCATCAGAACATGTCCCTCTCAGCTGCCCAGTGAGTTCTCCTCCCAAGCAAGCACTGGAAGTGGTTTGTGGCAGAAGGTGGGCAGAGACTTGGAGAACTGTGGTGTGTCCTGAACAAGGGTCAAATGCACTGTTACAAATATATATGCCTGATAAAAAAGATCAGCCTCATTTGTTTCCACTCCTTCAGCTCTCCCTTCCCACGAGAAACGTGGAGAGCCAAACTCTGATTAATTCAACACAATGGAAACAGAACGCAGCTGGATGTCATAGTCATATGCTGTTTATTGGGATGCCCAGTTGGATATTAGCCTACACACTAGATCTGACAAATGAATACTGGTATAAGCAAACCAGCTAATGGAGTGTTGCCTTCTTGTTACCTGCTGCCCTGCTGTTACACTGACAGGCACTGTCTAGTAAGACAGGAGCAAGAGAGACAGGAGATCTGCTCCTACCCTGCCTTTGATATGCCTGAAAATCCAGACAAGCTGCTTTGCTAAAATGCTTCTAGTTCTTCTAGTTCCTCCTCTTACCTTTTCTGTTTCCACATTCAGACATAAATCCTTCTGTGAATGATACAACTGTACTATAAATCTGAGCAGCACTCAAGTCCTACACCAACCCCTTTAGCAGCAATTAACATAAATCCTAAAAAAACTGTAGCAGTTGACCCAGGATTTTTAACTTGTCCACAAGAGATGCTCTTTGGATTATGTGAAAAATTCAATCAAACCTTTCACTGAGTTAAAAAAATGGCAAAAGAAGGAGAGTCGCTATCATTATGGCACTGACGCTTTTCTCATTTACACCAGTTCTGCAATTTTTTGAGTTCAGCAGAGCTGTGTCTGACTTACATCATTTAGGTGAAAAAAGATCAAACTGTATATCTACAAGCAATCCAGCCACAGTACTGGATAATCGCCTGAAATTTCTATGGCAACAAGGAGAAAATTTTTCGACCTACTGTCTGGGTATTTTCACTCTGTGACTATGAGAGAATGTTATGTCAGAGACAGCAAGAGAGAGAATATTTAACACATAATCAATTAGATTTCACCTTTGATCCAGTCAGTTGTTTAGAAATATTATCTTGGCATCAGTGAATGATTTTTCTCGTGGGCTGACAATGTGCTCTTTATTTTCTGTAGGCAATGATTAAGTTAGACATCCCTTTTCCTCCTATGAATGAATGATGAAAAATAGATTCAGTATTGACTGGCCCACTTAGTAATGCTTTTGGATCTCTGTGCCTCTGGAGAGCATCATCCTCCTGCCCCACTTGGCAAAATTTTTGTCTCAGGCACTAAACCACATTTTGCTTGGCCCCTGTGTTACTACTTAAGTTAGGAGCAGTAGAAGGGGATATAGAGACTTTCACAGCCTCTAACAGCTCACATGTGTGAAGAAACGCACTCTCTGCCCTCCCTGCTGCAGGGGCACCAGTGCTGTCTCATCTTGTCTCCCCTCAGCATCACAGTAGAGTTCAGTGAATGACTACAGATGTGCAGCAGATAAACTATTAACCCACGTGTCACTTCATAACACACACTGAACAAGCAGCAAACAAATTCCTCAAAGTGTAGTGTTAGTGATTTCCCATTCTGAGATGATACAGGCCTATGACACAGTCAGACCTCTGCCTTAGCTGGAAAGCTCAGTTAGTCAGAACAGATTCTTACCAAGATCACTGAATGGGTCCAACGGCTGCTGATGAATTCTGTGGGGTTTGTATCAGACTCACAATATTGATTAGGGCTGTAACACAATGAGAGTTTACAGGCTGATTGACACCAGCTTGGGCTGCTCTGTGGCTCAAGATCCAATCTAAACCTAAGTGTATGCTAAATTTTCATACAACATACAGAACTACATTTTCCTACTGAACTAATAGAAAGTTTCACACTGCATGGAACTGAAATTAAAACTTGTCTGTGTAGACAGAAAAGCAATTTGGGTTTTTTTATCTTTTCACAGTTCACAGAATGGAACAACTCAAGTAAAAGGGAAAGACTGTCCTATCATAAGGTACAATCAATAAATACAGCTAATTTGGTTGAATTTGGAAATACTGTCTTCCAAAACTGCATACTGGTAAAAAAAAAAGTGAACAAGCTACATATAGATGCTTTATAAAACCATTACTCTGTATGCACACACAGCGTAGTTTCTGCAAGATGAGATTCAGCATTTTGAGACGTGTCACTTGCATGCTGTTTTGCTGAACAGTACTACCTAGATTATGCAGGATCAGGCTAATATTGAGACACAGTCTAGGCTTCATAACCTGTCAGACCCAGCAATGTATGTAAAAAAACTTTTTTTTTTTGCCATGCAATCAACAGTGACAGAAAATGCTCTAATACCCCTAGAATAGCACTGTAATACAATCAAGTACTTAGCACTACTAGCATCTATCCTTCTGTATATGGTTTTAGGCACCCTAATTATGTGATTTAAATTACCTCTGTGCAAACTTGTAGTACTTTATAAAAGATTTTCAATAAAAACTAATAATGCTGCTGAGAATATTGATAGCCTGCTACTGAGATAGAGCGAACATTACCTAGTTTTTATTCTAATAGTAATGCAGTAACATCTATTTTCCCAATTATATATTACTGGCTGCTAAACAAGCTTTGTTTCTGTTAGCCCAGAATGTCCACTGGTCTAAATCAGAGAATCTACTGCTATGAAATGACACCTGCACAAGAGCTGTAGCAATTCACTCATTTCCAGGCTCATGATTTCTCCAAATTATAAATCTTCTGTCCATCAGCAATGCCCTGGAGTTGAAGGAGCTGTGAGATGATTAAAGTGAATAAATAAAGTGAACTAGCCAACCTACATTTCACTCTAAATAATAATCAGACAGCAGGGTCTGACAAACTAGGCTGAATATGTGCCTGCTACTTAGAAATTCTCATGGTTAACTGCAGTCTCCTTGGACAGTTTCCTTTACTTCTTTTGCCTTGCTTTTCAGTTTCTTATTTTATTTACTTAGTTAGGTCTTTTCTTGTAAAATATTTCAAAGTGTATAACAGCAATTTAACACAGTACCGTTACTCTGCTGGAAGTTCACCAGAGTGAAAATATTGTACATATGTACATTTTTAATGCTGGTGCAGCTTTCTTCAGTTGTGTCTTCCCTCAATATGCATCTGCACTGTAGTAAAATCTACTTACCCTGAGACAGTGCTTTGCTTCATGGTGTTACGGGTGGCACCTGGACTGTGCTGGCACAGTCACTCTCAAGGATCAGGTTGTCACACTGTGTGGCTCTGTGCAGTTATGCAGTCACAGGCAGCCCATCTCTCAGTCTGTGTGGTGAGGAGAAATAAGCAGGTGATGGCACAGGAAGGAGATAAATCAGGTTACAATTTTCTCAGCCATCCTCAGTCACTAGAATTGGTAAGCACTGGTGAGAAAGCAATTGTTTTTGTGCTGGCTGGTTAAGGAGGAGACAACTTGATGTTACTGATATTTTTCTTAGCTCATACAATCGAAACAGAGAAAGCACAGCTATGTTTTTAAATTCACAAATGTCATTCTTGCAGAGTCTCTGAAAAATAGTAGCCAGGGATGCTGAGGGAAAAGAGGCTGCTTACAGATTGCCACTCTTTTCCTTACCTACTCTACAGAAATTATTAGATTTAAATAGACTTGGATTGCAGGCTCTAATTCAGATGCTTGGCTGACAGCCTTCATGAAGAGAACTCATTGACTGTGAAGCTGTAACAAACACAAAGTTGGACAAGTCAAGATCTGGTGCTGAATGGGCAGGATCCTTCATTAAAGGGCAGATCTCAGGCAAAGATTTTGAAAATCACCCACTGAAACAGAATTGCCGTGGTGATACTTCAGCACCTATTTGAGGCATATCATTTGCAAAATTGTCAAGCATTCAGTACCCCTGACTAATCTCAAGAAATAGGAAAGAAATGTGGGTGCTCAGTAGCTCTGAAAGAATCACAATATTTACTATGGATTAGACAGAACATGTGTTTAGATAACCACCAATTTGCAAACTTAATTTTGAAATGTCACAAAAGTCAGAATGTTTAAGGCACTTCTATTTCAACTGGTCATTGCTATTCTATATGAAATCCAATAGCATGATCCTTAAATGCAAAATAATACACATTTCTTCATCCATAAGACAAGAGAAAGGTTTTTGAAGAATATCACTACTGTGCTGCACGTTGGATGCCTTTCTGAGCACCTGAACTTAAGAGAAGCCCATACATAAAGGGGTAGTAACAGGCAAACTTTGTCAGGCTTTGAAAAGCTTTCTCCCTTTATTTCAGCTAGCTCAAGAAATGTGCAGATTAATTTAAATAAATGGCAGTATGACAGAGATCTCATCACATTTTTGTTGCTCAGCAGCTGAACAAATCCCATGCAAGTGAGTTTAGCACAGTCTGCATTGCTTGCACAAGTCTGTTTCTGTTAACAGTTGTTCCACTCATGCAGTTACTTGGAACTTCCCTGCAGTTCAGATTGCTTCTGGACAAATAAGACCCTGGAGTAAGAAGAAATTCTCTGGTGTATGGCTCTTCACTGACAGTTTGATACAACAGAAGGCTGAACTCGCTGAGGCTGAGCCTTGCAAAGCTCTTGACATAAAATATGTGTTTTCTTTAGCACATCAGAGGAGCAAGCTCCATTCACAGTCCCCTTCAGAAGCAGTGATGAGCTCCAGCTCTTACCTACTCTGCAAGATTGCACTTTCTACAAAACTGATTTCATAAAACCAATGCTAGTTCCAGTTTCTCCACAGACACCAGGAGTGGGAGGTCAAGATCTCTGAAGAGCACAGATTGCAGCATCCCCCTGGGCACTGAGAATTTCAAATCACTGGTAGCCTTAATATTTGCCTCTCAGTCTACAAGCAAAGAGCCTGACCCCATGAGCACGATCACACAAGAAATCCTATTCACTGTAAATGAGCCTCTCCCTAATTCAGTAGCACCAAGCCAGCCCTAAAGTGCCAGTAGAAACACAAAGGGGTCATACACGTTTGCTTTCCCATTTGTGGGAAAGTTTATTGCAGCACCTTATATGCATTTATGTGAAAGAAATATTATTCTCTACAGTCCAGACCAGATTTTAATTAGTTTTGTGACTAATTTTTTAATATTTACTTTTTTAATACAGTCAGCATCTGACAAGCCTTGTTTTTCTTGTTTGTATTTCCTGTGGTTTGTAGCATACTGTAGCCCAGTACGGAGGGCCAGAACATAGAGTAAAATCCTCCCAACAAAAAAGGTGCTCCCAATCTGCACTTTTAACACCACTGCACAGATTCACCATGTGAATTGCATAATAGTTTTCAAGAGTAATTTCTTGATCCTGGTGTCATAACACCTCTAAAAACTTTAATCCAGATGCCACAAATTAAGCCAGAATTACTTTCAGTCCTGCTTTTTAATTTGCATAAAGCAAAAGTCTATGCTAATATGCATTCATACATTTGCCCAGGTCAAAATTTCATTATCAATATTTCTATACTTCTTCATATCACAAAAAATACTGACTACCAACATTATAAAGCATTCATTTATGTCCCATCCTTAATTTGCCAATGCTACTGAGCAATGTAATTATCCAACATAAAAAACTGGTTGGCTTTCTTTGAACACGGAGTGGGGTGAGGAGTCATTCAAAAAAACAATCAGTAATTTGAGGCCCACAATACAGGCAAAACAAATTGTCTACTTGCAGCATAAACAAGTTTGTCATGGGTCTGTTAGTATACTGAACTGTCCTTTGCCTCTTACTGATACAACAGGTTATTGAAACATTGGATGTTTTAACCGCTCCCTGGAAAGCAAAGCCTTTAACCCTTAATCTTTAAAGTGTTCTTTTCTATTCTTGACCTTACACAGTAAAACAACTAAGTCAATCTCTATTCCTTCAAAAAATATTCAATAGAATTAAATGTACAGATCTTTTATTATTCATCCATTTCAAGAATCAATAAATGATTCCTCAAGCAGTTATTTATTTGTAGCTTTTGTAATGTTTCAACAGTGTATGATTACAAAAGCCACAAATGAGAACAAACTTTTATTGAGGGTCCTTTGCTCATTCAAAACAAAAAAGTAATGAAGAATTGAAAATGCAAATAAGCTGTTCTAGTGCTGCTCAAAGTCTACAAGTTCTTAATTTCTTTATATTATTTTAAAAATAGAAGGTATAGAATGTTCATTTCAGTCTGTATTTTATACCTGAAACTATAATTGTAGAAAGCAAATTTGTTTCCTAGAAGCAAGGAGGGAAAAGACAAAATAGATTAAGAGTATAAAGCACTAATTCAGTTGAATTTCTCAAAATTCTGGTTTTCATTTAGGAAAACAAAAACAAAAAAAACCCCACAAAATATTCCTATTTGTTTTATTTAAATTACTTGTTGCATGTTACAGTTGATCAAAAGTTTTCAGCCTCTGGGAGGGGAAAAAAAGTGTCAACATGTAAAAAGGAATATGTTGCTTTCCTTCTTGTACAAACTGCTATGCTCTATTTTATTGAACCATTTAAATTATCATGTGCTCCAGTACAAGACAGGGTGGAGAATGGTATCTTCCTAGTGAGCAAACTGAATGGCCACCAGAAATGTAATTCCAGCACAAGCCATGGATTGTGCTACAGCTGCTGCAAAAGCTGCGGCACCTGATACTGATGCCGTGGTCACGAACGCGGACGCTGCTCCACAGAGTCCAGGTTTAAGAACGTGCCTTTCTGCAAGACCCGCTTTGTAACTCAAGCTCTCTGTTTTGGCTGATCATCACCCAGCCTCCCCTCAGAGGGTTAAAACCTATTGCACTTGTTGACAGACTGACCCACCCACTTGAAGCAGTCCGACAAAAATCGAGGGACACCCAGAGCAAGGTAAAGCAGATACAGCCCTTCTGGGGAGCAGAAGGGGCAGCCCCAGCAGCCAACTTATGGTTTGGGTTTCATTAGCGCTTCAGTTGCTGATCACAGTTGCAGAGAGAAAGGCACTGAATTCACAGCCATAGGCTCAGTTTTTTGAGATGCTCCCTTTGGCCCGCTAAGAGAAACTCAGAGGATTAAATAGTTCAGGGGAAAACTGCTGTGTAGTCTCAGAGAAGGGGAAGAAGGATACTTTTCAAATGAGAACTCCTTTTATAATTAATTTAGGAGATTTTCCCCCCTCTTCCTATTCTCCCCAACAGTAGTTAGTTGCTATTTTCACCACTGCCTAATTACTTAGTACTGGTTTGTGGGAGGATTCAGCTTCACACGGCATCCCACACAGGTTGTCATTTTGTCAAGAATTCCTTCATTAACAAGCTGTCAATACCCTGCCAACAGCCACCATTTGGTTTGTTAAGGGACTGGGGGCTCTGGAGTGAAGAGTTGGCTCTGTACCCTTTCCTTTTTTTTAAAAGAAATAAATAAATAAGGCAAGAGGCAGATGTCTGCCAGTCTGTTCCTTTGTGACACATTGCAGCCTTTTCCCTTTCTTTTTTTTCCCCTTGCTGAAAGAGCAAGGCAGAAAAGGAGGGAGAAGAAAATTACTCAGACTGTGTAGGTTGTAGCTCAAGCTACTGTCTCCCTGTCGCACTGTGTCCTTGTGAACTTGCTTTGGTGCTCTTTGCCCCATGGCACCTCCCAGCCCCACATGCCCTCCAACATGCCCCAACTTTAGCATGGGAAGGAAAGCTCTAAAGGAATACAGGCTCAGTTTAGCCTGTGACCTTTTAAACAATCATCCTAATGAAATATGAAGAGAGCCTGCCCAACACATAGGTTCTTCCAGAGGAGTTTGTCCTTTCCTGCTAATTAACTGGATTAACACAGGTGCTGACAGGCTTTGCCAGGTCTTTCTATCACGACTTTGTTGAGATGCTGATGATTAAGAATGGCTTTGTGAATCTCCTCCCTTGAAAGCCATACCATATTTGCACAGTCATCTTTTTTTTCTCCTATTAGCTCCCAAGATCAAACCTCAGCTTGATCTCACTGATTAGTTTTTGATTGCACTGTGCCTACCAGGTAGAGTTTCAAGGTTAGCACAGATGCTGAGAGAATTGGGGCATTTGTCCATTGTCTGGGGCATTTCCAAGAACCTGCTGTTGCAACCAAGTTTCAGCTATTTCAAACAGAAATTTAGCTGGGTTGGCACCAATGACTGGAAATTAAAAGGCAGCCAGTGGGACAGAGAGCAAAGAGGGACAGAAGTCTCTGTTGCATCCAGAAACTACAAAAAAAAAGGATTGTTCAGATTGACAAGGGGATGAAGTAAGTATCATCTCTAAAGGTCTCTCTGGCAGGTTTTTGGTTCTTACATGCCAGTGAGGCACTCAAAGGAACTCAAGGGAATCTAAGAATTTTTTTCCTTCCTTTTGTTCCTGTCTAACCATTATCACTTAAATGTCTGGTGGACACTTCTCTCAGATGGAAAATCATGTATGCAAGTGTCATATCTGTACACAGTACACCAATACATATTTTCCAACAGTCTTATGTACATTGATGCAGCCGCCCACAAACCTATGTTTATAATAAACTCAGCCACACATTTCAGCTTATGTTAAAAATTCAGTTCCAGCCTTTATTTTGAAGAAGTACCCAAGGTGTTTATGCCCCTATAATTCTCAAATACAGACAAGAAGACCTCTGCTACATAATTATGAGGAAGTAAAGCCCTCTAATTTTTGCTGTAGCTCACAGACACCTTTTGCACAAAACTGACTGCCTGAATAAAGGAGGCAGCAAAGACCACTTGAGATTCCAGTAAGAAAAGCAAGTTCCAGCTATGTCAGATGCAGCCCTGAAGTTGCTTTAAAATATTGAAGTGCAATGCAAACACATCTATCCAGACAGAAAAAATGTTACCCCTTGTCAGCTGCAAACAGATCCCAAACATAAATTCCACAGAGCTCACATGAGTAGTCAGGGAATAAGTGGCAACAAGGAAAACTGGATTGGATGCAGTATATGCCAGTCACCCTCTCTGGTAATATGCTCTTTAATTCTCTCCTCCCATCTTCTTTTATTTCCACTCTTCTCAGCTTATTTAAAGTTGGGGGGGTTTTGTCAGTTCATGCAATACTGGACAGTGTAAAAGTGGATAAACAGGACCAGCTGGGACATGCTTCGGTAGCCAGACTATGCACCTTGCAAAACACAAGTGTGCATCTATATCTATGTACACCTCTGCAATCTTTCCATCTTCTTCAGGCCCCTCCACCTCCACAGGATTACCCCAAAGCCCAGCACTGGTGATCCCACTGCCCTTCCCGCTGGCAGCAGCCAGCCAGGTTCAGCCAAAGGCCTCCACATGGGGATTGTCCCAGAGGCCTCCCACGGCAGGTTTTGCAGGAGTCTTCCTATAGCTCTGAAAACTCCCCAGGAAGTGTTCTCTCTGTATATTAACTCATCAAAGCCCCGTTCCTCCATTTTCCCTGAGGGCTTCTCCCGTACTTGTTGCCACATTAGAGAAATTGGAGCATTCCCTCTCATAAACACGTCTAAGGGACTTTTGTCCTTGTCTCTCTCTCTGTGTCAAAAAAAAAAAAAAAAAAAAAAAAAAGGCAATTCTGAAATGAAAACTTTAAAAAACACATCATAGTCAGAGGAACCAGAGAAAACCACAGGCTTGCAGCATTTGAATGAGAAAGATTCCTCAGCTGATAAACCTGCCTCTGCTCTTCAAGGGTAGTGTAAAGAATCCAAGACATCTAATAAATAATGTTTAGAACAGAGACAAGATACGTGTGTTACAGTGCCCCAAATGACACGTTGTTAGAAGAACTGCTGCAGAAGACATGTCCACACAGTCAGTAGTGGGAAAACTAAAGCAGTGGGAAGCAGGATATGACCCCGAATCCAGCCTCCAAGATGACTCTTTATCTACAGCAATTTCCATGAGTTAAACACAGAAAATAAAAACCTGAGACAGGTTAAAAAAGAGGAGCACTGAACAGCACTTTTAAAATCCTATGCTCTGTTACAGACAGAATCACCTACATTTTTTAAAGTAGCACTTGGGGATCTGGCCATATGGTTCCCATATACCTTAATGGGACTAAGGCAGCCAAATCCCTTATGCAGCACTTCAACAATGCTAAAAAGTGTGCCAGGCTCTATACCCATCACTGTTTTTTGCTGCAGAGCATTAAAAAAATCAGTTGGATTTAAAATGTTCCTATTATAAATACGTTTCTTTGAACAACAGAGAAAAGAGGGACTGAGACAGAGAAATTATTAGCAGGAGTGACACCCTGGCAGACCACAATATTGCTGCACAGCAAGTACTATCACCAACAGTACTTCAGCACTAATGTTATTTAAGTATAGTCAAGGCTGGAGATAACAAAGGAAAACCAGTTCTTATCTTTCAGTATAGTATTAAGAATGAGTAGTTAGTGGATCCTTCTGATAGTGGAAGATGTAGTATTATTCCTTCTCCTTTTTAATCATAAAATAATCAAAATATTTGTTGTTACATCCTGGAATATTTCAAAGTCTCAAATATAATGATTTTCATATAGGATTTCTGGAGCTCATTATTTGTGCCTCAGAACAGTCATGCTTCTTAAATATCTGTGTGGACACTGAATGACAACATGTTAAAAATGTTTAGAACATCTCAAAACAGTTCCCTCACACTGCATTGAGCATCCAATGCCCATGAATACCTCTGGGGTTTGGTGAAGAAAGAAATCCTGATGCATTAACATAGACTCTTGAATTGGGTGGCTGTTTACTTCTTGCAGGCACTCTGGTTAACCCAGAACCAAAACCCCCACTTTTCTGACTAGAATGACAACATGTTGAATCACATTTTCAAAACCAGACATCAGCAAACTCTTCTACTAAGGCAAATCTGCCCCCATGAGCTTTAATAAAGTAATGCCAGTTTACAATGACTTTAATTGTGGACTCAAGAGTCTTATTTCATTCATATTTGTATTTGCAGAGTATCTGTCTAAATAGCAATGCAACAGAATCCTCATAACAAACAGCCCAGGACAAAGAAGCTGAATATTCTTTCAAGTTTAAATATTTGCTGCATTTAAAATGTTTTTAAAGTAAATGATAGATATGAAATGTTTCAAGAGTTAGCCCAGTATCAGGGAAGAGCAGTTAAACAATGACTCTGATGAGATTTGAAGCCTATGTAATTAAGTTTTGCATACATGAGCTTGGAGTTAATTTTTTATGAATCATAATGTTTCTGTAGAGTGCTTCATTTTTTATTGGTTAGCTGTGGTATTTTAGCTGCACTCTTTCCTTGATCACACAATAATAAAATACACTGTACCTATGAAAGTAAGACCCTGTCATGGCACTGGTTCTGAAGCAGTTTTGCTTTCACATACCAGACATTTTGCTCTCCAGACCCACTCCAGTTCCACCACACAACTTGCTAACATAGGTATGACCAGGCCAAAGAGTATCTCACCTCAGGAAACCAAAATCTTTACTGGCTTTCTCAAACTAGACATAGTCTTTGTTTCTCTGTAAGCACTTGTCAAGTTGCCCTTTCTCTGAAGTTCCTTCTAAGGATTCAAAGTACCAGTTCAGGTATTCCCATGTGGTTTACCCAGGGAAAACAAACAAACGAACAACAAAAAACAAAAAACCCAAGCCTATAGGGACCCATAATAAAATTATAGACAAAAATTGCAGTGATACTGGTCTATGCTTGCAATTTCCTCTTTGGCAGTCTCAAGATTTGCTATTCTGCCTACTGTTATGTAGAAACTCAGAAAAATCCACAATGCATATTCGAAGCCTAGGTGGTAAACATAAGTCAATACTCCTAATGATAAAAGAACATTCCAGAGGCTATTAGAACCTAGGCAAACCAACCAACACCAACCCCAAAATGCTGGCATCTCTGCCATGCATTCGGGGCTACAAGTTCCCCAATTTCAGAATTTTATGTAAATAGGTTTGTATTCCATGTACAGTTACCAAAGCAAACATAGACTCAGAGAAGCCACGATGATCATCCTTGGATGTAGCTACACATGTAGCATTTCTTAAGCTCAAACACTACATTTTCTAAAGGAATAACTTGGTCTGAAAATACTGATTTTTATGTAAATAATGTTGCTGATTATCTTTCCTCAAGAGTCTTGGAGCCCACAGGGTATTTCTTATGGTATCTTGAAGATAATACACAAAGGACAGAGGAAGGTATTTGTGTTCTCTCTAGTTTTACAGAAACACCTTGGAAAGATTTATAATTACTGCAAACAAATATTTTCCTGCATTAGTTGTTTTAATATTGAGATGCAAGTCTTGACTACAAGCCAAACCATACACTGTAAATCCTCAAAGGTATATGGGCACTCCCATGGGGGTTTGGGTCAGGTAAGCAAAATACGCAAGGACTAAAATGCTTTAAGAGTTTCGGAGAGTTACTTACAAGACCAGTTTCAGGCTGGAGAAGGAAGCCTTCCTCAGTCTCCAGAGAGGATGGAGACAGACTTCTTTGGCAGCAGTTCAGATGCGTTTAATCTCAATGTCTCCCTCACGTGTCTTAAGTCTTTGTAGAGGGTTCAGTGTCTGCAGCCCATTCGAGTCTAAGCACCTTAAGGACAACTTTAGATGCTTATATTCTCTTCAAAAATTATAGATAAGTGCCTCAAAAGATTGTTAAATGTTTCTTACCAGATTAGTGTCTCCCTGGCACTGATTCCAATGGTTTTGGTCCTCTCTTTACATGTGCACCAGACTCTCTTCTCAGTCTTTTTCAGAGCAGGACCTTTACAGTATGATCTGGAAAAGTAAATAACTTGGACTGCAAGTCAGACACCAGGTTCCTACACCTGAAACAAATTGAAGAGGTTAAGTTATTATTTAGAGGTTTAGGTAACTAACTTTCCACTTCTAAAACAAATCTCACTAATGGCAAATCTCTATCTTAACTTACACAAATACTTTTAAACACTGCTCCTCATCCAAAAAAAGACCTACAGCAAAAGAGACAAGTGTGTGATACTTTGGCATCAATATGTGGAAAACACTATCTAAAGAGGGAATACAAAAAGAGAGGGAATAGTCTGCTTTTTTTAAGTACAGATGTTGGCTGAATTTCTTGGGGTTTTCATGCTTGTATTTCTGCTAGCATTTATTTTAACAGCCATAGGAAATCCAAATGCTAAACGTTCAGTACTCAGGTAGTTGTTCAACAACTAAACTGAAGGAACAAGACCTGAGATTGCTGATAATTTTTCCTTAGAACAAACCAAACAAAAGGAGATTTAAAAAATTATCATACCTCTTCCCTTCTTTCCTTCATTTACATATTGTCCAAAAACACAGCCATCCTAGCACTGGGCTAGGTCTTTCTTACTGCAATTCAGTTATGAGGATTCAGTTCCCCACTTTGCCTGTCTCCCCTAAGCCCTGGTGTGCACCCAAGCTACTCAGCAGTGAAGCTGCTCAGCACCTGCAGGGCTCCTCTCGAGTGGTGTGACCACAGAATGATGCACAATTTGACAAATGGGGAACAGAGTGGGACCACAGTACTTTAGGACCAGATTTTAGCGTCTAGAGGTACAAATCAGTGTGTGGCAGGAATTTTACAAGCCTATTGACATAAAATACCCATTGGTATTTCAGCATTTGGGGTCATTTTAAATCCCAGAAGACTTCCATCTACCTTTTTAAGCATCTACGTCTTGTTGTGATGTAAGCCTGAAACAAGAATTTCAGAGATGAATAGAGCTTAATCACTATTTATTTTGTCTACCTGCACGATGGTAGCATAAATACACATGATAGTCTGTGAACATGCACATATATATATACACACATATATATATATATATAAAATGTATATCCATATATATATATATATATGCACATACACACATGCACCCAGAGGCTGGCAAGACATCAGGTATCATTTTTAGTGGTCCCTAAGGCTACAGACATTTAAGAGAAGGGAAGAGTAGCTCACATGGTGGCAGTTACCCCCACACACAGACAGACTGCGCTGACAGACAGAGAAGAGACGTCATGGCACACAGGAGAGCAGGAATTTGAAACGTGAGTAATTCAGTCTGAGTTGAGCCACAGGAAAGCTCATTGGTTTCAATGCAGGGCCAGTGCACTGGCAGAAGTTGCATCACTGCTCTGCCACTTCTTGAAACCGGGACAGCTTGGCTTATCAAAGAAATACACAGTATGTGTGATTTAGATCCTTTGGGCTCTTGAAAATGTAATATGAAAAGACTTCCCAAATAGGAACTTTTGAATTCCCATGCTTTGTATTGAAAACCTAATCGTGACTGTGGGACTGTAAATTGTACTGAATTCAGCTGCCACATTCTTCTCCAAAGCCTGTCCTCACAAGTCTATAGTTTAGATGGCTTTCATCTCAAGGATAGTTTTTCTTTCATAATGAAAACCCTTCTTCAACACAAGCAAATGGATCCCATCTTATCAGTTGCCAAATTGATTAATAGTTCAGATTAATTATTTAATCTAATCTGGTTGTCATGGCTATCGACTGTTTCCTAGCCAAGGCTGCTTTTACTTCTCTTTTTAGATAATGCAATACTGCCTCAGAAAATGCAGTTTGCAGATACTGATATGTATATAAAAATATTATAAATAAATGTATGTTTATATATATGTGTGTGTGTGTGTGTGTGAGAGACAATACATAACTGAAACAGAATAGACTCCTCTCAGCTCCCAGCTGAATATCATCAACTGTGATCAAAATATCACTATGGAGCTTGTCTGTCCACTTCTTGTCCATTGCACTGCTGTATCACACAAACTTTTATTTAGGCAAGCATTAAAAATTATATGCAAATTGTTGACAACACAGAATTCTGCCTAGTAGTATTTTCTACTTACCCTCTATATTTGAAAATTACTACAAGACAGTTCAGAATCAAGGTATTTATCTTGATAATTGATGTCTAAAAAAAAGAAATTAAATTTTAGTCATCTGCTAAAAACCTGTTCAGCCTTGCTAAGTGTGTGAATGTATTCTTTCAAGGCTACCCCAAGGAAAAGAACAATAACTTAAAGCCTCACTGCTCCAACTGTTCTGTCATTCCTACAACTAGCAACTGTTGCAGTTGAAAACTGTCATCTGGAAATTCTTCCTATAAAAAATGAGATTATGTCAGGAGCAGGGTTCTGCTAAGAAATGCTATTTCAGTTTCTTTCTTTTTTTTTTTTTTTAAACAAAATATATAAAATTAAATAAGCATTAGCATTAAATAAGCATTCTAATGTGGATTTCAAGATTTCCAGGACTTTTCATTCTATTTTCTTCTTTTGTAACTATAAGCATTTGAGTGAACAGAAATTATTTTTTTTCCATGTTCTGAATCATCAGAGAGTTCAGCAAGACTGAAAAGACAGAGTAACAAAAGGATAAATAAATTATAAAAGCACTGTTGATAATCTAAGTTTCCAAAAATTGAGTCTCATTGCTGAAAAGAGTAAACATTTTAAAAACGAAAAAGAGATAAAAAGGAAAAAACTTAGATGCTATTCATATTTTGGTCTCAGTAGCAGAAAAAGTAGGTAATTAATATAAAAATTCCTGAATCATATGTTCCAATATAAATTTAAATAATAAAAGAAAGCATTCTATTTTAAAACCAGAATATGAGATTCTTAATAAGATTATACATTTCTTAAAATCTAGTTTCTCCATCAAGTCTAACATCCAACTACAGAATTAGAACTTGTCCACACCTCCTGCACAGTCATATTGTTAAAGTATTCAGATTTTTAACACTCCAATAAAATAAGGACTTACGATTTCCTGTCTATGTCTATACCTGGGGGCAACATGACAACAGTAGCAGATTTCTGTGAATTAGGACTGCAGAATATGCCTTAAAATTAGAAAAGGAATTTAAATTCAGTTTTTTAAAGGACTGATTATTAATACATTTCCTCCTTAGAGAACTATTTTAGCCCATAAATTCTTCAGACCATTTGATACATCAATATAGTTCTAATGATAGCTATTTCTTCATAAACAAGGATAGATAAATACAGGCTCAAGCACTTCATTATTTGTCTTGTACTCCCAATTCCTTTTACAAACTTTGACTCATCAGTAGTATACCTTCAGTGATATTTTACAATCCCCTAAGTGGAGCAAATTCTATTTATTTCTCTGAATATAATCTCCAGTTCTGATATGTGTTGTCTATATCAGATGTTATCATCTTGGTTTTGGTAATGTCAGTGATAAAAGGAATTAGTTTTACATGGTGGACATAGCTCTTACCTTTAACCATTCATGAAAACCATGCAATTCAACTACTGTAAGACTACAATGGCTAAATAGCATTAAATGACCATATAAATGGCTGTTGGAAAACAAGACATCCTAAACAAAGAATAGAAAACTGACAATCTCCTGAGGATCCCACTGCATTTATAGTGGACAGCCAGTCCCACCTAGGAAACTACTAGTTAAA
>JAWWEV010000083.1:47903153-47954460 GCA_035583235.1 Hafferia zeledoni
GAAAACTGACAATCTCCTGAGGATCCCACTGCATTTATAGTGGACAGCCAGTCCCACCTAGGAAACTACTAGTTAAAGGGCTTTATGTGGGTAAAATCTGCTTAAACAAAGCTGCATTTCTAAAGAGGAGAATGTCTGTGGCAGATTCACAGACAAAGCACTTGATGGGGACCAAGAAGGAACACCTTGCTGATGGGTTTGAAGAAGGCAGTCTTTTCCTTTACCTCTTTTCCCAGAATGAATGGTTTAAGGTAATGAGGACCTCGGTGAAGACTTTTTTTTGTCTTACAACCCCTTTCTCAGAAATAGAGGTTTGACAAGATTTGCTTCAGTTTAGCCAGGTAATCTGCCTTGTCACCACTGGGGAGGAAGGTGGGGTTGGCCTCCACCAGACTGGCTGTCACTGAAGCTGGGGTGCAGTAACAGGGACCTAGTCTGATGCTGGGAGGATATAGGGGAGGAGAAGAAACATGAGATCTGTGGAAACAGGAAGGAAACAAAGAAAATAAAAATCAGCCAAAAATATGGACTAGGGATCACCCTGCTCTGCAGCCACATAGCCACAACAGCAGTTGTCTGAAACCAAGGGAGAAAGTTTTGCTCAGCTCTGTTCTAGTCAAATCCAGAAACAAAACAAAAGAATCCCCCAGCCTTCTCCTGTTAAGGGGTTCTTTGGGTTTCTTTTATCCCCAGCTGATTTAACAAATAGCACTTAATAGCAGTTAAAATTCATTTGGCACTCAGCTAAAACTTGAAATAAGTATGCACTGGGCTACTCTAAGATTGACCTGAGGTAGAAATGAGACATTCACTCTGAGAGTCCTGAGAGAATCACTGGCCTTAACCTTTTGTGACCTACAGCATTGTAAGTCTACCTGCTGACCATTAGTACCGGTTGCTTATCATTTCCTTTTCAGTAGACTTTACTGCAGTGTTAAGGACAATGAACAGTTTTTCCTTGCCTTGAGGTTTTTGCTCTTTTAATGTTTCACTTTTTTTTTTCCTGAAGAAATAAAAACTTTTAGCTAGAAAATCATCTCTTGAATTAGATGCAGTTGATGATGCCAAAAATAATACAACTTTTAGATTAACAATATTTTCCAAAGACTGAATCAGATAACTGATATCTTCATTTAATAGCCTCTGTTAGCTACTTCTCCTTATGAGAGGACATAATTTGCCTCTGTCTCCTTTTATTTTGGGGAAATTCAGCAGTGCAAGAATGCTCCCTTAGGATCACAAAGCAAAGTTGGAAAGTAGAGATGCAGAAGGATTATTTGTTAAAAAGTATATAATTGCAAGTGCCAATTTTTCTATAAAAAGGAAGCTGAGAAGCATGCCATGAATGTTCATTTGCAAAGTCTCAAGCTGTGACTGCGTAGCTGAGAATCTCATTCTGCTATTGTCAAATCACGGCACTGGTAATTGGCAAGAATGGATGGCTAGCCACATACAAAGTAACAAAAGTTACAAGATCAGCAGCAGCTAAATATACTTGCTCCCTCTCCAAAGTGTATAATCTACTTTTATTCTTTCTCCTCTGAGAGTTGCATGATAGGTGATGAAGTATAAAGTTGGAGAATAAAGTGAAAGTGCAATCCCTGTGACTTGAAGCTGCAACCCAAGGTTTCCACTTGCTTTCACCTTCGCTCTGCTCTTCAGCAGACCCCAGCACTGCAGGAGGGGATGAAGTGACAGCACCATCCAGAAAAGGTTCATCAGTGTTACTCTTCAAACCCTTCAGGGACCACCAGGTGCCCAGATGTGTTAACCCACACGGTTGTACCCACAACTGATGATCCCCAGGGAAAATGCATCACCAGTCGGGAGAGGGAATCATGTGTCACAGTAAGATGTAACATGACGTGACATACAACATGATGGACTGCAACTTGGTATAACAGCAGCTATCTAGGGGGTAAGAATTTCACCTCAGCAGCAACCCAGACTGAAAATGCCTGCTATAAATTCCCCTAATGTAGGAAAGATGCCACAAGGAAAAAGATTGTGCCTTTTTTTTGCAACAGCTGTGAATCATTTGACATTTAGGCAATAGTGTAATAAAAATAATAAATAATAATTTAGCCAGAGCCTGTTGGATCCTTTAATAGATGCAACACTTGAGCTGCTGGTGTCTCTTGAGCATTTCTGAAATGTTATCGGAAAACACAGGTATAAGAAGATCCCACTGGTAGCTCTGAATGTCCTCTAATGATTCCCTATCCAGATAATTTGCTTAGACTCATCACCTTTACTATCATAAATCAAACTTTGATGTGATTTTAAGTCTCTTAGCTACCCACACAGAAAAGATATTGTATTAGATTGTTTTCTGTTGCCTTTTATCCTTTCCTGTTCCAAGAAGTTTGGTGGAAATCAAGGCAAGTTTTGAAATTACAGGGAATTTGAAAGTGGGAGGGTTTTTTTCAGATGTTGAAATGGCTCGGTCTTGTTCTTTATTTTTATAGAGTGTCTGAAAGAAAACGTTTACCATTTGATGGAGGAGGACCTGCTTTTGTGGTGTTAGAAAACTGAGAGAGTTGGGTGAAGGCTTAAGATAGACTAAGATGGTTTTTCTGTAACAAAATGGGAAAACTTTGAATTTCATTTTTGGTCATTTTACACAAAATTAACTTTCTAAGACATTGGGTTGTGCTACTCCAGCTATGGTTCTGGAACAGAAAATTGGGTGGGGACTGAAAAGCAGGACACTGCTGGTGGTAACACCACGACTGGGTGAGAAGAAAGGCACCACAAAAAAAGTAAGTAAAAGTACATCTCAGTACTCCAACCTAAAAAGAATGCTTCTAAAAGAAGTAGGAAGCAGAAGTAATCAGAATATAGAAGAAGTTTCATTATGCAAGGAAATGTGGATATTTCAAACCTTGTTTCATTTTGAACATGCCATACGAAAACTAGTTTAAGCTACCAATGAATGAAAATTCTCTATTCACGCTCCAAAACAATGACTTCATCTCAAAACTGAAAGTCTACACAAAGTCTCTCACAAACAAGTGTCATGCAAAACCACTGTGTTCATCTGATCATTTTCCTTTGATGCCCAAAGGGTTTCTGATTTTTCATTTTTATAGATTTTAGAAGTATTTGTAGCTGTAGCAAAGTAGATTTTTAGTATGCTAGTATTCTGGCAGCCTAAGTTCATTGTTTATATATCCTAACCCCTACCACAGATTAGTAGCTCAAATTCTCTTAGCTGTTTAGGCTCTTTTCAAGGTACAAGAGCTGAAGACTATCAGAAAGGCCTGCAGAACAAGACCAAACATAAGCCAATACCCTTGAGTCTAAGAACACTGGAAGAACTCCAAAGCCCGAGGAAGAGGAGCTGATGAAGACAGAGGGTCCCAGTGACCCCAGCCCCAAAATCCTGGGGAATGGCGCAGGGGTGGGACTGGGAGATGTGTAAACTGGGGATTGGGTGGGCAATATTATAAAAACCATGGAAATCAGTGTTCTAGGGGGGGTGAACGAAGATGTCATCATGTATTCCTAAAAGCCCTAAGCCTGGACATTAAAGAACATACTTTTTTATCTTATCCCACATTAACTTGGCTCGGAGTCCTGCTTTGGGGAGGGCACTCACGGCATCACTTTGTGATGGCCTCTCCAATCAAAATTCCCATGCAAATGGCTCAGGTTGTTAAGTGTTTCCATTTTAACATCAGAAACACTTCTCCCAATAGATTACACTCTTGAGCCCTTGTGGCTTCAAGCACTGGTGTGGCCAATGGAGGGCAATATGGCAGGAAAGAGTCCAAGAGGTGTTTTGAGAGGGATTGCAGGGAGCAAGGAGAGGTGCAAGGAGCTGTGAAAAGGATTGAGGAGTCCTTGGGCTGTCATGGGGAAAAGACTAAGAATTGAAGTGATAGTTGTGGGCAGACTGGGAGTGATGCAAAAGTGAAGCAGCAGATGGAAAAACTTGGGAAAGATGCTAGATTCAAAGAACAGGGTTACAGTCATGCTGACAGGGGACTATTTGCTACAAAGTGGTGTCAAGATAAAAACAATTAGTTACCAAGGTGGTCTTAAAACTCAATTTTCTTCAGGGTAGCGAACGTCAGAATATTTTCAAAGACTTTAATTTTCAAGTTGTGTGATTGCATTTTTTTCATAAGGGGAACAGGTTAAATTCTTGCCTGAAGCTGAAAAGCAAGAAATCCTATGGAAAAAAAGTGGGATATCTGCCTTCATTCATCTGAACTGGGATAATTGAGCTGCCTGTAAATGAGCAGAGAGGGACAAACAGCCTCTTTGAAGAGAATGTAGAAGCAACATCCTCACTGAGCACTGCATTTCAACATGGACTCCTGCCCTGGCCAGAGTGGTCCTGTGAGGATGGCAGCAGGTGAGACAGATAAAGGGAAGTGAGAGAGGCATTGATAAATATTTTCCAGGTTTGACAAAGTAAGCTTGAGTAGGTGTGAGTTCAGCTGATTGACCAAGAAACACTGATTTGTTTTAGAAAAATGTGTTTCTCTGAAAAAAAAAGATTGCTGGCTGTCTCTGCTCCCAATGAAGAGCTAAGTCCTCAATTCAGAGTGGCTGTAAGCAGCTCTCTGAGGACAAAAAAAGGGTCAAGGTGGTCCAGGAGTTGGCTGTACACGATTGCTTCCCTAAAACCCCACCCCTGCTGGCTGAGAAAATGACAGCTGCATTTGAAATAACAAGTATTTGTGAATGTGAGCCTCAAGTCTCTCAAGGTACTAGACCCAGGGACCTGCTCTAAGTACAAAATGACTCTTCTCCAACACAAACACAGAGGCAGCCCCTATGAGGGCAAGCAGGATGAGTATAGATGCACACCCATCCCTCACCCCTACACATGTCTGGGAACACAGCTGGGGTGTGTGATGCGGTCCAGGCAGTTTGAAGGGTTCCCAGATAACTCTGCTAAATCACAGGCTTGTGTATCTCGTATTGAGAAGCCATCCCTTTTTCCTCCTCTCCAATAGTCTGTTTAACCAGTTAATGACCTCCTTGGCAGCACTGTCAGTCTTGACAGCGACTTGGGAGTATCACCTATATCACCACCTCGGTCACTAGTTCATCACTATCGGCTTCTTCCCTCAGTCCTTCCCACCAACCAAATGTTCTTTCCTAAAGCCTTTTCGCTGCTTTCTGGTTTGACTTTTCAATAATTCCTCTGTCTTTGTTGCCCTGAACTCATCCATTCAGAGACAAAACCCCCTAGAGTTAAACAGTAATTATAGAAAAGGCCAAAGCACATGGACCTACACCCACAGCAGCACAGTCATAAAATACTTCTGTCCCAGATCCACAAGCCCTGGGCAGTCTATTTTAAATAGTCTCCTGATAATTTTGCACATTTTAGATGGCAAGGTAAGGGCCTTTTGCAGATCACAGTGAGCAGCAGCAGGCTAGCTGACAGACAGAAAAGGCTGCATCTCTTCAGCACTAATGTCTGGACACTGCAGAACACTTTTAAACAAGAAATACTGGAAAGTCTAGAAGCATTGGAAAGGAGCTTGGGAACACGTATGGGGGTTTTCATTGCAATTCTTTATTTACTATACATGTGCATTTTTCTGTGGTATCTAACTGCTGTTTGGAGCTCTGTTTTGGGAATTGCATAGAGCAAGGCAAGGCAGAGGAGCTGACAAGTGGGGAGGAAGGCTGCCACATCATGTAGCAGTAATGTACCCTCTCCCAATGGCTGCTCCCCCTGGACCAGCCTTCTCATCATAGCTCCACAGTGATGCTTCGCATTGCACAACACACCAGGATAATCTGGTTGCATTGGTTTACCTCAGATACCCACGTCCATCAAAACTCATGGCAAAAGTACACACATCTTCCCTTGTGTTACCCTGTGAGCGATATCAAAGCATAAGGAGGCCAATCCATTCCTTTGACTTAATTTCCACTTCCTCTCTGTTTAATAAGTACATGCATGATGTTAAAAATATTTCCTTAGTCCTCTTTCTCTCTTTCAGTTCCTTCTCTACATATTTTTCTACTAGGGCATGCTGCAGAGAATATACGCAGTTGGACCTGTGTGGCTGTAACTCCCACACACACTGATCATTTCTCCTGGGAACTGAAATGCTTTTACCACGTGTTGGGTGACAGAACCCATTAGTATGCTCCTAATATAAAAGTGCTATATACCACTGTGTTTTAGGCACAATTGTAGGAACATTGTAACATAAACTCTAAAACATTGGACTCAGATGAGTGAACATTAATCGTTCCCAAGGAAAGGACTGAGATGAGATTTGGCTTGTGTGTTACATTCTATGGGATATGTAGCAGGCAGCTTGTATTTGCTTTGGGAAGTTTGGCATGTTCCATTGCAACTGATATGATAGTTATACACACTCTGCAAAAACACTGAGGAAATCTGTATTTAACAAAAGCAAGGCTGCATATATACCTACACAGAAAAGAAAGGCTGAAAAAAGAGGCAGGGCTGCAACTGTATTTACAATCAGGCAGCAGGTGAAGCCTGAGACAGATCAGCTTCTCACCAGGAGCCATCCTCACCCCCTAAATTCACATGTCTAGGTGTCTTTTTGTAATGGCACAAGAGAAATGTTTCTTGTCTTAGAGACAGTGGATGCATGTACCACTTGACAAGAAGATGCCCTGTAGTCCCATACAAACTCCTTGTAACAACTGCATGGTTTTACAGGTCAGAGACAGAAGACTTGGAGATAGACTTCCATTGCTTGGGTTGTGATTTTTTTTTTTCCTTATCCATCTTTGAACCACCCTTTACAAGAATAAAGAGTTTAATTGCCGGTACCTCTAATTGTAATGAAAACCTTTAGTTTCTTGAGCCCAAACTTGCAAAGGGCTCTGAGAACAGCCCACCTTACCTGCAGAGACCCTTGCTTAAATCCAGGATAACAGTATTACCAGAATGGGGAGCTGGGCTCTGAGCAGGTAAGGGGATCCAGGAAATTACTTGTACCAGGAAACTGACATTTATAAAGCTTGACCTGCACTAGCACAGTGTCCTGGGTAAAATAATGAGGCTTGTGAAAGCTAAATCTGCCTTCAAGGAATAGCACTAATATCAGTCCATCCTTCCAGCTCTGCAATAACCAGACATGGAAGACTTAGTACCTTAATAGCTTGTTTATGGGTCATCCTGGGCTCCTCTGCCCTGCATGCATGGCCTCAATCTGCAGTCGTGCAAGGAAAAATCCCAGTCTTTGTCCACTTTGCTTTTCCCACCCATCAAAGAGGTTTCTGGAAAGGCTTAAAGAATATATAGCAGCAGGGGAAAGAAGCAGGGTAGTTTTTGGACTGGCCTTTCTAGAAATGCCTCTCCCTGCTGCCTGCATTCATGTTTTGACACCAAAACTGCTCTGGAACCACTGATGTATTCTTGTCTTTTGTGAGGTGTCTGGGAGATCTGGGCATAAAATCCAGGACACGACTGTGCATTAAGAAGCAGCATTTTCACCTCTCTCTAGCTCTCTGTGGTGCAGCAGCTTCTTTCTTCTTCATTGCTTTAAGTGAAAGGAGAAACTCCTTAACTATTTCTCTTGACATTTGGTTTTTAAAGATTTTTTTTTAACATCTATTTCTATATATGCTTCACTTTTCTGTTTTGTTCCCTTTCTCCCAATTATTTTGAAAAGAATTGCCATGGCCACACTCTCTTCATATTTCTGGCATTTTGGGATTTCAAATTTGAAAATATGTCTCAAATACCAGCATGAGCTTCAGACAATGAAATCATTAGCTTGAAAGAAAGAGTCTAAGCTGTCCATCAGCAGTAATGTTGGCTACATGACAGAATGCGTAGACCTGGGTATACAGGGAGGGAAATAATTTCTTTTCAATGCAGTAAATTACCGGAATGACATTTATTTAAAAGATAAGAAAAGGGATTAATAAAATGTAGCTGTTGGAGCATTCTGAGTACAGTGATGGGCCAGTGTTCAGTTTTCTGATCAAGAATAATATAATGTGCTCAGAGTTGAAAAATAACCCAGCTCAGGGTCTATTTGTCCAAGAAAGTATTTAGTTTGGTGAGCATATTTCTGAAAGACTGTTTGATGCTATGATTACTTGAAGCTTCTCATTATTTTATAGCTAAAGGGAAGTTACTTCTTCAGAGGAAAATGGCAGTTGCTTTTACATCTGTACCACAGCAGAATTTAAGAACAAGTGAAACAAGTGAAACTGAACACCAAATAAAAATTAAACACAATTAGACCTTATTTTGCTAAATACATTTTCACAAATTGAATATTTCCTGAAAAGAACACTCTTGCCATATCAATGATAGAGCATTTTGGGACAGTTTAGCTTTTTTCAACAGAATTGGATTGTCTTCTGCCTTCCTCCTATTACACTTTAGGGTCCTGATCAACAGCAGTATTCCAACCTAACTTTGTATATCTGAGCAATTTCATTTTCTCCTTTGGCAGTGCTGTCTAGACTGGGTTGTTCATGATACCTACAACCATACACTGTTATTCCACATCAAAACAGATGATTAATATCACATAATAAAAAAGAAAAAAGTTTTAACGCAACTAAAATATATAAATCTGAAATAATAAAAACACTCTGGACTTTTCTCTGCATATGAATCTGCACACAAGTGCTCTGGTGTATGAGAGCATCTTAATCTGTACTGCTGCAGCAAAGAAGAATCAGAGCAATGCTCTACTTTCTTGTGTAAGTTTAGAAATAAGTCATTACCTCATCCTCCTTCACTTTGCCTATTGTTATAATTCTCCTTTAGGAGAAGAAACGAGGAGGGCTGACATACCTGTTGCTCAGTACTGGCAGATGTCTCCACTGTTATTACAAACTTAATCGTAATTCAGTTCCTCGCAGTATGTTACTGTGTCTTATGCTAGATTACTGAAGCTGCAGATACATTGAAAGAAAGCAGGAAAAAAATAATAACTCCATTTTGCAGATCAGTTGGTGTCAATAAATATCTAGATTTTTTTGGATATGACTGAGCAAACTTAATTTGTGTTTTTATTAAATGCTAGAAGCAGAGGGCATTCTGAGTGCAAAATATCGCAAACTGGGGAAAAAAAAAAAAAAGTGACCCAGCTGTACAGCCAGTTTCCTCAAGCTGTTTATCATTAGCCCTGTGCTCCTTGTGACCTTTTCTGGCACTCTCCTGAGCAGAGATGTGACTACAGCAGGAGGTCAGGTGCTTCCTTATCACTCTCTGTCTCCACTCGATCATTTGTTTTTAGCTGTAGTGAGTCAGTTTGGGAGGGAAGAATCTTCATATTAGAAAGAAACTATTAAGGGAAAATTAGGTAGGCTACATGGTTGTGTAGGGTATAAGAATCTGGATGAATATAGTACAGTCTCTTGGCAGCTGAGATGGTGGATCTGCTTTTAAGAATTGCCTGCTGCACACCGAAAGCTGTGATTACAAAGTCTTTGGAAAGGGGGAGCAGAGGATGCTCCACAGGGAACTAGTGGTCTCTTGAGAAACATGCTGAGAGGATACAGCCCTCTTTAAAATACATTTTGCCCAACATATGGTCATGTGTCCCATGCCACAATGCCACTATTTGGGGCATGACTGTGCAGGACAGAAAACTGAGCTTTATGGTCATGCACAGAAACATATAAACATTGTAGGTGGGCTGGGCTGAGTGCCCTCATTCCCAAACAGTAATGTCTCACAGTGCCTGGTACAGCAGCCCTGCCCACTGCTGCTCTCCTGTGTCTGAGATATGAAACTCTCTGTAGTAAAGACTCATTTTCTTCTGCATAGTAGCCAGCCCTCTGCTAGGATGTGAGATGATGCAAAACCTCTCCATTGTCATATCTGATGGGAATGAATCCACAGCCTTGGTGCAGCCACACAAAGGTCTGACTTGTTGAAATGTTGAATTATGGATTAATTATTTCAAGTCAAGAGGGGAAGGCATTGCAGATCATCTGGGAAAGACTGTGACTGGGATGAAGCCACTGGATTTTTAAACTGGATAGGGTCCATAGGCTGGACATTATATCCTACTAACCCTAGGCATTCAGGCAGAAAACTTGGAAACAAGTTAGTGAAAACAGTGAATGGCATCATCAAAAAACTCTTAAGATTTATCAAAAGCATTTGTCATTTTTAGAATAAAAATATGTGTGCATTACTAGCCAAAGTGGGTGAAACTATTGCTGTAGTCCTGCCCTTTCCTTTTCTTCCCGAATTCACCTTCTTTATCTTTTATTTAACTAAGTCCATTATCACATCTACCTGTTAAAATTGGAATAAGATAGCAAATACCAGTGAGTTTAGTAGGTGGCTAGAAAGAACTTTAGAACAAGAAGCAAGATTGGGATTTTGAAAGAATCGTTACAAACTTTAAACTGGCACATTACTCCAGCTGCTTTCCACTGAGAAATGGTCACTTTCCCATGGTCCTTCTTGCACTATTCAAGGCAATGCTTGGGAAGGATAACTGCTAAATTCTTCTTGATTTTGTAAAGCTTGACTTTGTGTAGTGGTACTACTCCTCCCTAAAAGTCTATATGGTGGCTTTATACTGACTATGAAAAGAAAGTCATTTAAGGCAAACTGGACAGGAAGCAGCAGAATAAAATACACTTATATGGCTTAGCTGCATTATTTTACCATGATTATCTCTTGTTGCTATGGAGAGACAGGTTTTATATATGTGCCAGCAAAATCCAGTAATTCAGTGCCAAGTTACCAACCATTGCAGAGATTTCAAAGATGAGTGGCAGAAGTTTCTCTCATAAATGGGGGATTTTGAAGGACAGAGGAGATTCATCTCCATTTGTCAATTAAAGGTTTGCTCAATCATTTGAAACCACTAGATTTTTGGCATACCTAACATAATTAACTCTGCCTGGAGTGATTATAATGAAGTCAACACAACGGAGAACTCTCACGTTTATGACATAATGTAGCTATTGTGGTGCTAATTTTTTTTAATTTGATAACATATTCCAGCAGATGCCAAATGTAAGAGTGCTTCTTTTCTCTCTCTTGGCATTGTCTAACAAAAAGAAAAAACAAAAACCAAGAGGCAAAAGGCAACATGGAAGACTACCAGGGGAAAAAAGTGTGAAAAGCGATAAAAGACTACCTAAGAGAAGTTAAAGTTGAGTGCATACAGAGTATTCAGAAGCCACTGATCTCATCTCTGATCTGATGAAATAGGTGGCATTTCTTAAAATGTGGGTTTAGCTTTAAGGTTCATAATTTCAAACTTAGAATAGAAGAGGTAATTTCTGAAAACAATAAATCATCTTCAAAGAGATACACACTGAAGAAATTTAAATAAATAAATAAATAAATAAATAAATAAAATATAAAAAAGACCTTGAGTTTTACTAGTCCCCCAAGAGTTCTGGTAGCTGGCAGACCTGCAACACTGGCAGTTGAAGAAGAAGCACCCAGCAAGTACCATCAATGGAAACAAAATGTCATGTTGACACAGACCCAGTGTCAAGTATTTCCTGGATTTCATGAGGTTGGCAAGAAGTGGACTCAGGTGCATTGGAGTTTGTGGAGAAAAGAGACTGACACAAGCACCTAAGTCTGTTTTGTAGGCGTTGTTAATTTAAAAGATGTTAGCAAAAGCACAGAAGAGCACATTCTACCTTGTTCTCTACCTGACCTGTAAAATGCAAATTTATTCTCATCCACAGTTTTCTTTATCAATGCACCTCTGATTTCAGATCATTTAGGAAAATGCCTTTCACAATGGGCACAAGGAACGTTATTCAGCATTTCATGTTATTCAGCATTTTATATTATTCAGCAAATAGCACAGTGATCTAACCTCCTGTCAGTGTCCAGCTCCAACAAACCCCCCTGGTTCACAGCCTTCTCTCTTCCAGCACTGCATCTTGTGATCCCATCTGCTGTCAGCCTGAGCCATGACACAGCTTGCTAAATACACAGGCTGGCTGAAAGAGCATGCCTAGAGCTGTCTAGAATGCAGAAGAAATCCTACCAAGCATGTAACACTGTTGCATTAAGCACACAGGAGTTCACCTACCTGTGTCCTATCCACGAGAGCTCCATCAATACCCTTGGAAGTCTGACTGGCTAGGGAAAGATGGCAATCACCAGTTTTGTTAATACCATGGCTGAACCAGGACTTCTCAATATAAAAGCTTGATTTGGAACAAAGACAGACCTAAAACCAGATCTGGGAGCTGAAGTATGTTCTTGATAGCCATCAGAATAAAGAGGTATATTTTCCTTATCAGTTTATCCAACTGAGTTAAATATCCCTGTTGTTTTCTGATATTTATGTGAGCTGTCATCTCAGGCATGTATTTCAGTAGAATTACTAGTTCAATATTCAGAGCTGCTTTAGTATTGTGTGCATGTGAATGCATACTTGAATCCTAAACAGGTAAACATTTAATAAAATAAAAAAATCTCCACTCTAAGAAGTAGAATGACAGCAAAGGGAAAACAAGAATCAAACCCCAGAGTTGCCCTCATAAATCTCACAAACTCTACAATGACCTGGTGGGCAGTCAGTGGTTATGTGACATACATTTGACAGCTCAATCAAGTTCCTGCTGGACCACACTACCAAAAGATTTCCACTCCCTTCACAACTTTGGCTCCTCGTCTCTGCTTACTGCAACAGCAACTCCTCATTCCCAGCACAACACCAAAGCATCCCTCCAGCTCCCAGCACCACAGCCCAGAGGTCAGCAGTCCTCTAGCCCCCAGGGAGCTGCTTCCCCCCTCAGCCTCACAGCACTATGATGTGGCTGCCTGAGGGGAGGGAAAGAGGGAATTGTATCTGCTTTCCTCTGGAGCTGCTTCCATAACACACAAGATAATCCCTTGATGGGAAATAAAGCATTAATGCAGTGCATACAGAAAAGAATGTCTAGCTCAGACAGAAGAATGATGCAGGGTGAAATCCTATGTCTCATGTTATACAGGAATTCAGGCAAGACAAATGGTTTCTTCTGGCCCTTGTGTCTGTGAATCTACAATTGGGCATTTTTTCTGAGGTACCGAACACTCCTGTGGAAAACATTTCTTTCTGAAAGATCTCAAGGTCTTCTCTTGATAGATGTTCTCTTCTCAAGACAAGTCTTGTGCAAGTATGTCCAGTGCAAGAGCACAGGCATACTAGAATTACCAGGGAACATATTTTCCTATGTAAAGAAAAGACCCTAAATCAAGATTAGTAGCATGTTTGATGTTTCCTGTGGAAATTCTCCTATCCCTTTCCCTGCTTCCACCAAATTTATCCAAGATATAATTAGAGGAAGTGATACATAGTCAATTAAATTGGTATCTATGGGAACTGAATGACTCTGGTATTTCTGGCAATAGGAAATGGAGACTTTCTCTGCTTTTACTTTTCTCAGACAAGCAACATTACTTGCTTTCAGAAGACAGCTTGTCCGTGACCTGAAGCCCTTATAACCAACTAGTTGGATGTGCAGTTCATGTCACCTATCATCCTTTTTCCAATTTGTTGTCTCCTAGGTCACCTCGACCTTCTGTCTTATCAAAAAGAACTTCTGCCTTATCAGTATCTGACTGACAGATTCTTTCATGGACCAAGCCCACATCTGGCCACATTTTGTGGGCACAAGCAGGGCCCTGTCACACAAAGGGTACCAAGTATGGGACAGAGGTATTTTAGCCATATGACAGATCACATTTGTTTATGTGAGAGGACAAGTACTAGATCCTAGAAAGAGAGGCAGTTGCCTATAAAAGTGGCAACAATTGATTCCAGCCCACCAAAAAGTTATTTACATTGCAACTTGCTTTGTCTTTCCTTCTCAGCACTGGAAATCTTGATAAGTGGCCAGTGACTGAGCCATAGCATGGAAGATTTTTCAAAAATCCAACTGGTTGCTTCAAGAGTCCCACAAGTTGCAAAGTGTGTGTAACGTGGCTCAACCAACCCAGAATGAACTCAACATCCTCAGTTAGTTTTACACCTCGCATCTCTAACATGAAGCTCTGCTGAATACTTAGGGTGAGAAAAGCAGTTGTATCACAGCTCAGGTTGCAGCCCTGATTAGCACCTTGAAAACATGGAAACCAGTTTCACAACTGCTCCTTGAGCAAGTCAGAAGTGTGGCCCTATCTCTGGTTGGCTGTGGCTCCTTCCTGGCCACCAAATGCACAGAACACTGCAAGAGGTGTTGCTGAAGGAAGAGGGCAACAGCGCTGTAGTGACAAAGATAAGTCAGCTGCACTTCCTTGATATCAGGGGAGGCATTGCAAGTGTGAGACCCTTGAAAAAAGGTGGTTTGATCCACTCCCCTCCCAAATGCATTTTCAGACATGATTAGGCTGAACTCCTCTGAAAGCCATGTCCTGAAACCAGGCAAAGTAAAGGAGGAATTGCAGTTGCTGGGCACACAAAAAATAGGGAAAAGGAAAACAACATTTGATGTGTTGAAGAGTAAGTCTTTCTCTCAGATATGCAATTAGTATCATAAAATTCACTGTGAATGTTACTTACATACAGCATATAAACCAGACTGGTGCTCCTTAAAAAAAAAATAAAACAAAAAAAAAGCATTCTCACCCCTGTGGATCTTTCACACCCTCTGATCTTACCCATGGTCAAACTTCTTGACCCTTCTCTGCAGAGAAGAAAGCACAGCTTTGTGAAGAGCAACAAGACTACACTGAGATCAGGAACAGCCTGGAGCTTACTGGAGAAAGCTTACTTACTTGACGCAAGATGTGCTTAAAAAACACTAGCTACCACAGGGAACAAAAATGCAGAATATTTCTATAATTTTCTGTAATATCTCTTGACTTGGGCACCTGCACTCCTGTCCTCTGTGACAGTTCAGCACTTGGCCATTGAAACACACTACATTATTCAGCAATCACAAAACACAGGGAGAGTGAAAAATAATGTTATTGCTTCCGAGGCTGTGTCAGATCACCATACACAAAAAAAATCACTGCAATATTACTGGGAGTGAAGACAGGACAAAAGCTATGTCCAAAATTATGACAGAAAGAGCAACTTAGCCCAGTAGAAAGCACTCAGGAATAGCTCAGAAGCCTCCATAATCATTAAGGTACATTGCAGAGTAGGAATTAATTAGCAGGAGGCTTTCAGAAAATAATTGAACCTTTATTGGCAGTTCTCAATGTGAAGGCCCTGCCACCATGGCTGAGAAAGTGACTCAGAAATGAAAACGAGAAAGAGACAGAGAGCTGCCACAATATCCAACTCCCCCTCCAACACCAACTCATCGAGCCAGTCAGCCTGCAAATTCTGCTTTTAAATGTTATTGGTCACATACCATTATGTAACTAATATTGTGTCATATTGCTCCAAACTGAGCCCAGTTATACACCTGAATGACAGAGCATCTCTTAGAGTCATGTGCAGTGGAACAAATACAGGAAAAAAAGACACAGACTTATGGATAGCATGGCTGCTACCAATTTACAGGCTGATTATTCAAACTGACTCATATTTTTATTTTTAATATGATTATATTTCCTGCTAGCTTCATCCTCCTCCACATTCTTCCCTTACAGCTCAGACGCTTTTTTTTTATATTCACCAAACTGATGCAAAAGCTGATATTTCTCTGCCCACATTTTTCTTGCAAAAACCCTGCAACCTTGTGCTTAATGAGGAGGAGTTTTAATAGAAGGATAGAGAGGTTAAATTGGCTAACAGAGAAAAAAGAACTGGATAAGAAAAAGATCAGGTTTCCATGGAAACAGAGCCACATCCTATAATACTCTTGACTTTATGCATTTATTTATTTATTTCAGCTATATGTGTTTCTAAGCAATAGGTGAAAACAACATCCAGGAATTCAGAGTTGAGAAAACTGTTTTTAAACAGGGGTCTGGATCTACAGCTGCAAAGCTTTGCTGAAGTCAGCATGGCTAATGGCACCAGCACAATTTACACCACTTAAGGATTCAGCCCAAGTGCTCCACAGAGAAATTAAATGTATGCATATGTACTGTGAGACAAGAGATTAGTCACAAGATCAGCACAATAGGGAAGCTGCCAGAAACCACTCCATGGGATTATATGGAGTTTTCACATAGCTGCCCTCCTTGGGGATGCCTCTTCAGGAAGGATGGTTTTTATGTAGGTTCCCTGATTGTACAAGGAGGATAAGGTAAAGTGCAGACTTCGGCTTGCAAGTAGGAAGGCAGCAGGCTAGTCTGACTACCCTTGCAAAAGATAACACAGAGTTCATTTGGCTTACACCTTTTTTTTCTGTCCTAAGCCTAAAACTCTTTCAAAGAAGATGTTGTTCTCATGATTTTAAAGATATGTGGACAGAACTGACTTTCAGTTATCCACCAATCACTCAGCTGCATGCATGCATGCATCCCAAACATTTAATGGTGTGATATGGAATTTCAGGAGGAGTGATGTGCTTCGATTTTACCTGGCAGTTGGTGCAGCATTGGACCAACGCACTCAGATCAGACTTCCAAAACTGCAGCACCAAGATGATGAGTTCAGCAAGGTTTAAAATTTCCTCCTGAAGAAGTAAAACAAAAACGAAATCCAGTTTTGTTAGAATCCAGCATGGACAAAGTCTGACACCAGAACTGTTTACCACTGCCCACATTTGAAGTTGGGAAATGGATCTCTCCATGAGGAGTTTTCTGCAGCTGGACTTAATTTTCCCAATAATCTTAAACTTCAGGCCATATCTGCTAAGAAAGTTGATTTTGGAGCCTTTGAAACCTAGGTCTAATTCTAAATCATTTGAATCTGGCCTGTCTCCTGGGTTTGTGTGAACTATTTGACCACCTAAAAGTAGGAAAGAGCGATGTGTAAGGGGTGCTGACCTTTAAGATGTGCAGTGAGCAGGAATCTTTATCTTCTCATCCTTGTTTAGCTGTTTTTCACACCAGTTCATCCAGCAGAACTTGGAGATTTAGTTTGATCTGGGGGGAAAAAAAAAAAAAAAAAAGAATAGGAAAGGCTTTGACTTATCTCCTTACAAAGTCCTGTCTAACACCTTTATTGATTATCTGGATGATGGGATCGAGTGTACCCTCAGTAAGTTTACAGATTAAAGAAGGATCTGGACATGTTGGATCAATGGGCTGAGGCCAGCTGTGTGAGATTCAACAAGGTCAAGTGTTTGGTCATGCACTTTGGTCACAACAACCCCATGCAGTGCTAATAGTGGCTGGGAAGTGGCCCACTGAAAAAGGACTTTGGTGTGGTGGTCACAACAGTTGAACATGAGCTAACAGTGTGCCCAGGTGGCCAAGAAAGCCAATGGCATAATGGTCTGTATCAAAAGTATATGGTCAGCAAGACCAGAGTGGTGATTCTCCCCTGTATTCAGCACTGGTGAGGCCACACCTTGAGTACTGTGTCCAGTTCTTGGCCCTTTACTTAAGAAAGACATTGAGGTGCTGGAGCACATCCAGAGAAGGGCAACAAAGTTGATGAAGGGTCTCTGAGGAGTGGTTGAGGGGGCTGGGGTTTTTTAGCCTGGAGAAAAGGAGATTCAAGGGTGACCTTATTGCTCTACAAATACCTGAAAGGAGGCAGTAGCAAGGTGGGGTTGAGCCTCTTCTCCCAGGCAGCTAGTGACAGGACAAGAGGCCACAGCCTCAAACTGGGCCTTGAGAAATTCAGGTTGGGCATTAGGAAGAATTATTCACAGAAACAGTTGCTAAGCTCTTGGACAGACTGCCCAGGAAGATGGTGGAGACACCATCCCTGGAGGTGTTCAAGAAATGACTGGACGTGGCACTTGGTGCTGTGGTCTAGTTGACAAGGTGGTGATTGGTCAAAGGCTGGATTCAATGATCTTGGAGGTCTTTTCCAGCCTAAATAATTTTGTGATTCTGTGAAAGGAGGAAAAGTGATTTCTTGCAGCTCCATAAAACAGAAACATCTATCAGGGAAGGATATATGGCCTTATGCTGTCACTTCAAGGATCTGTTTTCTCAAGCACCACAACTCATCCTACTGTAGTGTTGGCCACCTGTCAAGGACATCACTGCAGGAAAGATCCCAGAAAATTATTTGGCGTAAAACCCCAATTGTAAAACAGTGTACACAGCTCACCCCATCAGTCAGCCTGACTGCCTGATACAGTTGCTAAGCCCAGTCATGGTGGGAGCCCTGCAGAGGCTCCCAGCCCACTCCTGTGCTCCCAATAGACTGTCTGCTCCAACTCCTCCATCAGGGTCCAGCAGTGCTCCCCTCACTGCCTGGCAGGCCAAGCTGCCAGCACTCTGCATCTAAACAAGCCCCTCTGCAGATCTCAAGCTCGTTCACTTTACTGTTTCCCTCTGACAAGAAGGTGAAGCATCTCTAACATGAAACAAGGAGGATGGCGCCCACCAGGGAGGCCAGAGCAGCCAGGAAAGAGGCACAATGGGGATACACTTCACCCCAGAAATCAAAGAACTTGTAGGAACATTGCAAACCACCACCTCAGCCACACACAGACAGGACTCAACTTTTTTTCTGGCCACTTCCTCCCTGTAATCAAAGGCGACAAAGAATTCCCCTCAGCAGAAGTGGCAAGTGAAAGGTTTCCTATCAACTGGCTGCCTCAGCTGGTGTTTCCTGTTCTGCGTTTCATCCCTTCAGGGGGGAGAGAGGGGGACAAGAAGGGAGAGAAAAACCTGAAGAAACCCTACCCATATCATTCTCTCATTAAAACTTTGTATTTTCACTGTAAAACTGCCTATGCTTTTTAAAAATGCTAACAAATATTTAACAGCAGAAGGAAAAAGAAAAATTAAATAGCAATATTTAAAAAAAATAAAATTAATTTTTTTATCTCAAGTCACACAAAATTATTCTGATTGCACAAAGCAGTACTTTTTCATTGATCAAAGTCTCACCTGATTTCTGTTTTGGTTCAACTCTAGCCAGTAATTCCTTTCCTAAATTTCACTAAAAATTTTATCCAGTTTTCAAACAGTCTACCACCAGTGTCTCACAATAAGCCACAAGATCTTGCTGGATTGCCCCAAGTTCTCCTAAAAGTCAAGGAATCATGGAAACAAATATATTTATTGTTGTCACTTGAGATTCTTCTCTTAATTTTATTTTTCAGATGTCTCTGTTTATAGGCTCACAATAATTATAAAAATCTTTGCTCACCAGTACCTTAGTACATATGACTATATTCTTTGCAGCAGTACCTTCATAAAGGCTGACAAATTTATTTTTATTACAACACTTTTCATACGTATTATCACACCTAGATTGCTACAGCAATTAAGGAACTAGAAGCAAAAGTAATTTTTCAAATGTTAAAAATGTAACTATGTGTTTTTTTGTCAGACAAAGCATGTTAGATTGGCTGTAGACCTCTTTGAAGAAATTACTGTTTCTAAAATTTATATCATAATTCTCTTTTGATATGATACTACACATCGTTCTCCTCCTCAGCATCAGTATTCTGATGGTTCAGATTTGTGGTTTGCCTGTCTCTGGGTGCTTGAGATCATTTCTTGTTCATGCGCAGTCACTGTTTTGGTGGGGAATCAACACAATTGATTTCCAGATGCCCAGACTGCTTTGGGTGATGGCAGTGCAAACACTTTAACTGCTCAAATGCCTCTTGGCATCAGTTGTCTAACAATGGCTTCATGATCAAACAGGAGGAGGGGTTCCATAGCAGAGTTCACTCCCAAATTCCTTCTTGACAGTTTGCACAGAAAACGTGACAGAACAAGTGGAATTTCCAAGGCACAAGCTTAGTGGACTCTTTCACCCTTTTGGATTAGGCTCATTGGTATGAAAATACTTGTTAAGCTTGAAAAAGGGCAGGTGACAGCTCATTTCTCTTTGCCTAAATGTTAAGGTCACTTGTTTTCCAGTGCTTCAAGTGCAACATTTCAAGAGAGAATATGCTACTTTTATACAGTCCACTGTATTATATTAACAGTGTCCTAATTAGGTCTGGGCTGCAGCTTTCTGAGATATTGAGCAAGACATGAATGCAGGAATTGCTCAAGGATATATGTGTGGGTTATAACTGATTTGCATCTATCATCTGAGTCATTAAACACATGCTGCTGCTTCTTGCTTCTGAGATAATTTGAGTTCAATTGCCACACAGGGAACTTTGGTCAGCATATTACATAGGAACTCTGGTACAGCATCGACAAATTTCCTCTCTAATGTGCTTATTTTTCTCAAATTCTTTGTTCAAGGATCTATTTAGGCTTGACTGTATTGACCTGCTGGAAAAAAAAAAAAAAAGTGTTCCTTGGTGTGGGTCTTGCTGCTGTGCTCTTGAAAATGCTGTTTGCCTTGGATCTACTTTACATCTCTCAGCAGTTTTTATTGATATCTCTGGGTAAACTTTAAAAGTTACATCAGTTCTGCAGGATTTTCTGCATCATCTCACAGTGCTGACAACCAGGCACAGTCCATCAGCTGTGAAAATGCTCTGTTACTACCATTTACTCTCTTGAGCAGGCTCAACCCAACCACACGGCAACAGGACATTTTCAGCAGCACTTGCAGTCTGTACTGTACCTCTATTGCCTTATGTGGTTTTTATATGGACTCATTGAATACACCAGTGCCCAGAGAACAGATCTTACTGAACACTTTGGTCCATCTTTGGACAACAATTAACATGGTTACCAAAATAATTGGAAGGTGTTGTGGATAAGTTCATTTTCTGAAATCTCCATCAGCTATTTCTGCTACAATAGCCATCTGGTCATATTTCATAGGGTAAAGGTCCGTTGCAAAAGCATCACTGTTCTTTCTGAAGTCACTATGCACTTGCTGTCTTATTTTTGTTGCTGTCAGTAGGTCACAAATACCTCCTCCCCAGACTTGCTCTCCAGCAGTCAGATAAGTGGGTTCCATCTATTCAGCTCTTACCAGGTCTAGCCAACTGTTCTCAAGCCTTTACACTGAAAGTTCAAAAGCTGGTTGGTATTTCTAGAGAGCTACAGATAAACTGGAATAAGAAATCATTAATTTTGTCATGTCTATTGTGCCATACATTACTTCACTACTCAACAGCAAATACCTACTGACAATTCCAGTACAAGAATAAATCCCTTTGTAACATTTAAACCAAGTCTTTATCTGTCCTTTCACCAGTTACTACTCCTTTTTTACCAAGAACACTTCTGTTCAAACAGAATGTCTCCCATTTTTATGATGCATGTGGACATTTGGGAAGCTTTCTAGTATAGATATGGCTTTCTTATGGTACAGAAGTTCTATTTACCATTTGCCAGACTCATAAAACAGAATTCTGTCCCATCCTCCTGCTTAAATGTCCAAAATAATTCCATCTAAATTGGACTATACTAATGTCAGAAATACAAAATTCTGATGAGTTCCACTACCAGCATTTTCCAGGCAACCACACTTTTAGGTGGCACAGTTCCACTCCAAGGCTGTCACTGATTTGTGAAACCAGTCATTACAGCAAACTCCACCAAAATGCACTTGTCATGTATCATCCCAGGCATTAAAAATTTATTTAAATGCTTCTATTCCAAGCAGACATCTTCCAAAACTGGAAGGTGACAATGACTCTGGGCAGGTTTCAGAAGGGTATTCTGCAAATGCTCTGCATTGGCACATGGATCTTCTGAAGGTGTGTAAATCATTCAACATCTTCCTTGCAAACTTGGAAAAATGTCCACTGGCTCAATCTTCTTCTCTGCTTATCTTCATAGATGTGACATTTATTCTTCAAACCCCCAATAAAAACACTGACTGTATTGTAAGCTGTACAACAATTCAAGCAGCTCAAGTAAATAAAAACAGTAGTAGCAGATGTACAAATGAAATTGCATCCAACTGCATTTCACCAGCCATCTTGGGAAAGCAACTCATGCAGAAAGGTTATTGAACACAAAAAGACTGAGTTCTATAGATAAATCTGTTTGACTCAGAATTAACAATCGTTACCAAGCTGGTTAAGCACTGCTCAGTAAACACAGTTGGTCAAGTGCCTGAAGCTGTCACTTTTCCCACCATGCACAGTGGGATCAAGCCAGAGAACAGAAATGGAAAGGTATAGGCTCTTCTTCTCACCCCAAATTGTGTGCTTACTCTTTTCTATTCCTCCTGTGCAGAGGTTTGGAAAGTAGTACAGAGGGGCAAGCTCTCACATTTTAGATCTGCAAAAAGACGTAGGGTATAAAAAAAGGGTATAAAGGGTCCCAAGACCTTCTCTCAAAAGGGCATCCTATGGAAATTTTCCTTATGACTTCTTAGTGACTTCCTGGATAGAAATGCAGCTTCTCCTTTTCTAGTCTCTGTTTTGGTATTAAAATAGAAACTTGAAATAAAACCTCTTAAAATTGGAACATAAATGTCCTTTTCAGTGCTTAATGCATGTAACAGACCCAACTGAAAGTACAATCATGTTCAACTTTCCTGAGAGCTCTCACGTGGATGGATGAGCATAGCACTGGCATAGCCAGTTCAAGTCTTGCTTGACTGGAATTGCTGGAAAACTTTGTGAAATAACCAAGGCACACTGAAACTTGATCACAATAACCCAGTGACTGCAGGCATAAATCAATGTGGCAATTCACCCACCATCATCTCAGCCTTCAGTGGCTGCATCTCCACAAACACAGAATCAGGGCTGGAGGTAACTACCTCCACTGCCATGGACAGCTCATTCCCAAAGGATGCTCCTGGGAGCATGCCCTTTGAGCAAGTTACACATAACTTACAACCAATTCATCTCTATCTCCCTGTAGGCAAAGAAAAATCACCTTTAAGGCACTAATACTGCTCATTTACTTTCTCCTTCTGGTAAGTACAACTGAATATCACACAGAAATATGAGGCTGCACTCATGATATCCTTCAGTAGAAAGTGTACACAGCATAGTCTATGAGAGAGACACCACAGAGCTTCAGCAAAGTTGCAGCATCCTTATCCTAAGTAGTAACTGGCATTCTGCGCCAGCTGGGGTGACTCACTGTGAGTGTTTTATGAATTAAAGTATACATATGGTGTATTTATTTTTTATTCCATTTCCTACCTGGGCACTTTCTACAGCTCAGGCATAATTTAACCCAGTGTAATCTTTCCAGAACTTTATCCTTAGAATAGCTGATTAGCTCTGGCTCTCTTGAGCTGTTGTTTCTGGTTAGGGTTGTATCACCAGTGTTGTCAACCAGGCCTGCCCTTCCCATGTACAGGCTGTTTTTCAATGAGGATTTCTTCTTCAGTTATTCTCTTATCTAACCCACAGAAGACACCAAGTAGCTAGTCTGTGCCTCACACTCCTATATTTTTGATCCACCGTTTTAGCAGTATTTCTTGAAGTCCTTCATGTACCATCAAAGAATCATAGAATGGCTTGGATTGGAAGGAACCTTAAAGATCACCTAGTTCCAAGCCCCCTGCCATGGGCAGGGACATCTTTCAGTAGACTTGCTCAGAGTCCCATCCAACCTGGCCTTGAACACTTCAAGGGATGGACATCCCCACTGCAGAGAATCAATTCTTTCTAAAGAAAATATCTTCTTGCTTTTCTCTGGGTAACTCTAATACAACAAGGTCCAAAATCTTTTCTGTGCTTTTTATCTTCCCTTACAAGAGGGTTCTGATTTCCCCCTAGTAAGCCATTCATTAAGTGCCTTTTCAAACTAGTGTATCTGTCCCGGCTTAAAGATGGCCATGCTTCAGGTCCAGGGCTGGTATGGCACATTATGGAACATGTGAGTCACTGTCCTGCCAGGAAACATGGCAAAACCTCTGTTGACACATCTTGGTAATACACATAGAAACCTCTCCCAGGTTTCCCTTTCCTGTCCTAATATGACACTCTGTGTTTTATTTCTCACTGATCCCTCTTCCTGCCCTAGGGAAATTTCTTATTCTGACCGCTCTCATAACTTGAATATCTGTGACCTTTAGTTTGAAGATTTTGGTTAAAAGGTTAGGTATCACCACTCAAACCATCTCATGCTCATTCCAGGAGCCCTGATTCCTCAGGGAAAATGAAAGTTCAGAATCCATCCAGCATTCACAGATCTCAGGTCCTTCCCATGGCCACTATCTTTTCTATTGCTATAAAACACTTTTACCATCTTGGAGGAACAGCAATTGGAGAACTGGATAAATGTGTCTTGCCCCCCTTCAAACTCACTGGGAAGTGTTAGCATCTACAGCTTTCTGCAGCACTGAGCTGCACAGATGTGCTGTGCCCACTGCATGAGCAATCACTCACTGCCTCTTTTTTGGTTTAAGCCTTGCTCTTTCCAGCCTCGCTCCATTCACCTCAGCTCTCCCACTGGCACAAACAACATACCGTCAGTGCCTATCTGCTTTATTCTTATTCTGTGCCTTTCAACGTTTTGCCATCTCTTCTACAGACTAGTTTATTTAGTCATTACTTATCTTTACCCACTCCTATTGCCTCTGAATGCTTTCTAGTTCCACTACATTCTTCCTGAGACAAGGAGATGAGAAATGCATACAATATGAAAGATAGGAACAAGGTTATTTTCTGCTTTGTTCTCTAATTCTTTCCTGGTAATTCCTAACATTTCATTTGGTTAAAAAAAAAAAAAAAGGCTTGTGATTTGAAGTATCTGTCACAATCTTGCTCCTGGGGCAACAGTTAGCTCAGAGCCTGTAAATATATAGCCTAATGTCGTTTTTTTTTTCCTTCTATATTCACATCCTTCCACAGCCTGCAGTGTGGAAGATACAGCAGAAATAACATGGAAGCCAGGGCACTTTTAACTCTCCATTTCTCCAGTGTGCACTCACAGAATCCTTAACGGGGCAGGATGCAGGGTTGCTGCTCTCTGGCTCCAGCTGCAGAGTAAAACAAATGGACTGAATCCATTGAATGGATTCAGTAAGATGAATTTTCAGTAAGATGGGACAAGGCCACAGACATGAATACTGGGACAATCCACATCCCATCTCTTTCACAGGTGAGACAATAGTGAGCAGATTCCCACCCACAAGCCACCACTACCACAGAGTTTGCCAATTCCTGTGTGGAAAATGTGAAGCAAACACATCAAAGTTTTGTCTCAAGGAAAGCTTAAAGTCTTTGGAGACAAAGAAAGGAAAGGAAAAGCACACAAAGTGAAGGGACCTTACAAGGATATGCAGCAAGCCTGAGCAAAACCAGGAGAGGCAGCTCCGCCCCTAAGCCACGCAAGAGCCACTTTTGCTGCCTACCCTGACCAGAACAGAACAAAATATTAGGGGAACTTGTTCCTCTGAAAACAAATACTCAAGCTGGTAAAGAACAAAGGATTTTTTTTCTGTTCTTGATACTCAAACCTTCAGCCAAAGTCACCTATAGTCAATCTCTGCCCCTGTGTCCTGCTAGACAAAGGATTGTCCAGCACATACCAAAACCACAGACCTGGGAAATGAATGAAAACTTTGCCTACAGCCAATACAAGTGAGACTAGAAAATTGGGGAAAGAAATAAACTCATAAATATTTCAGATATTCTTTTCATGTTTTTTATTTTATTTTTTTTTCCTTTTTCACCCCTCACTCTTCTCTCATTCCCTCCCTATCCTCCCCCACTTCAGCATACTTAGCAAAGCACCCATGCCAAGTAACATCAAGCAGAGCCATGGCAAAAATTTACGTGCAGGAGCCAAGAAAACATCTCCATTCCAAACTGCATGCATGCGTAGGTGGACTCAAGGTGTCATATTGGGCTGTCAAATAAAATATGAGTACACAATAGTGAATCAAAACCTTTTAAATGAATTGTCTTGTTTTCACTCACTGCCTGGTAGGTGCACCTGTGCTCCTGATGATATACATCTTTGTTTTCCTATTTAATATTCAGCACATGAGACACAGACATAGAAAAATAAATAAAAAGGAGGAAAGCTGGGAGAGAAAATAGATTATATTTTAAGTGCCCTCAGAATTAAAGCTTAAGAGTAAGGCTGTGCACACAGGAGGCTGGAAAGACTGGGCAATTGCCTGTGAGGCTTGCATAATAAATGGAACTACTGGGGAATAGATGGGGGCACTGAAGACTGGGGGGAAAGGAGCTGCACCTCACACACTGCCAATGGGACCATGGGAGTTTAATGCATGAGCAGGTGCAGAAGTGATTCTTGGAGTCCAGTGGGGGAAAAGGGGGTCTGTCTGGTGTCTCTTGTGACTGTAACACATTTCCCCCTAGATGCAGCTGCACTATATTGCACCTTCTGTTGTCCTGGTGCAGGTGAATACGCATAAAAGACTGTAAAAGAAATCAGCTATTTCATAGACATCTTGGCAAAACAAGATGCCATCACAGAGAGTGAAAGCAATAAAAATAAGAGAGGGAGAAGGAAGAAGGTTTCTGCAAACACAGGCGCTCTCATAACCAGTAAATCCTTTTTTCCTCTTTTCTTTTGCTAACATGCAGTGTCAGAAATCAAACTGAACTGTCCTTTTGGTAGCTGCACCTGCTAGATGTGAGCAGTGAACTCACTCTGCCCTTTCAGATAAAAGTTTGAAAAACTGAAATGGAAGCTGCTCCTAAGAGCACAAGCTGTTAGAGCAAACCAAACTGGAGCTGCTGTGTTTGTTTTTCCCTTTAGGATATCACCACAGTATTTTTCAGGGATGGCTTCATACCCTGAGGCCCTTGAACACTGGCAGGAGGGATCCTAACTTTTTCTACTCACTTCAGCAAAGCCCTTCTTTGAATTAAATCTAGAAGTTTGGTTGGCTTCCTGAAGAGGTTAGTAACCTGTTTTCAATATGATTGCTATTTAGCTGAAACTAAGCCCCTTTAAAAGCCTTATATAAGAGCAAGGGGTCTGGGGCTTTGATTCCCTCTAGCTCCCATATTGAAAGCCCACATCTAACAGGGCAAGTGTAGGCAAGAATGTCACACGTGAGAAATCTGTCCAGGGACTGAGAAAAACATTTTCACATTATTAAGGTAGAAGGATTTAAAAGGGATAGAGATATCAGGGTTCATTTGGGAATAAACTGCATGTGAAGCTGTGCCATTCAGCAATGTGCTGTGTTGAAATGGAATTTGATAATTATAAAGCTGTTCTATGGACTAACACAATAGAAGTCACCAGCATCTTTATTGCACGCAGATGGTAAGCAGGTTGGTACCGTGCATTTGGTGATAGTTGACCTTTATGTTCTTGTCCACTAATCAAGGAGTCTTTCATCAGGGAAGGACACTCAGCCTTTGGGAAGTTGCCTTCCATAGGTATATCATGCTCTCCCCTCTAAAATCTGGCATTAGAGCTAGTATTAGCCCAAAAGAAGATGACAGAACAGTAACAAAATAGAGGGTCAGAGATGAGGGAATGCATAGCAAGGATTTTCTCACTAACAAAATGAAAGCTTCAATATTTCACTTTAGGAAGCAGGGCCCAACAGAAGTACATCTACTCTTTATCACTTCAGTAGGCAGAGGAACTATTAAGGTCACTGAGGTGTAAGGATGGGAAGCCCGAGGCCTGAAACTGTGCCTCTGTGTACTTAAAAAGGTAGGCTTTTAAGGGAGTATCAGCAGGTAGCAGCTGTTTTAAATTATATATAGAAAAGGCAGAACTAAGAAGCAATTTTTGAAGAGAGACGTAAGATGAACCCAAAACAGGAAAGCCCTTTCCACCTTGGAACATTATGTGAAGGTGCATTTCAAGTGTCCCCAAGTCTGTTCACTCCATTACATGATAATTTGTGAGGAAATCTGGAAATAATTGCCTTGGCTTTGGTGTGACAGAACCTCTAGTACTGGCCCTAGTACTGCAGCTGAAGCTGCCTCCTTACAGTCTTCTTTCTTGCTGTCTCTGGCAAGTTGTTTCTAAATTTGGCCTATGATGCCTGTATTTTTCACTCTTGTATTAACACACAACACTCAATTAAAAAAAAAAATCTTCAAATCCTGTTTAAAGGCCTTCATTAAAATTCAGTTAATAGCTGTTTGTCTCACACTGTGAATAAACTGTCGATAGTTCCATGTTCTTCTAAACAAAGTCAAAAATAAAGTACTATCTTTCTGGACAACATCTGACATACAAGAACAGCTAAGTTCTTAATGGAACACACTACACTTTCACTAAAGGGTCGACTGACGAATATTCTGGCAACTTAGGGTGTTCATCCAAACTGTAAATACTGTAATAATGGATGCAACATTTCATAATTTAGTTGGGGATCTGCCTATATGAGACACAGTTACTGAAAGATGGAGAGACAGAAAAAACCAAAATATTTCTTCAAGCTCCTGACTTTCACTAGTTTCTCACTCTATAACCCTTGGAGTGAGCTCAAGTTCCAGATAGGCTGAAAAAGAATGCAAATTTTGCAAACTCTCGTGTATTTACAAGATTTCTCCTTTCTCTCCTGTCCCTCAAAGGTAGCAGAATTTCTTCCCCTGAATTAGGACAGAGTATAAGGGAAATCCAAGGGGCATTTTCTAGCAGCAATGTTGTGTGCCTTTACTATTTTGTAGAGCAACAGAAAAATAGCAGCAAAACAAGTTCACAGAAGTTTCTTTGAAAAGGATAATCTAAGCAGGAGAAACTGAACACTGTCCAGGTGACTCAGGAGTCAAGAGTCTTCTGTTTCACATCAGATATAAAGTTCTTCACAGAAGTCTGTATGCAATATAAGAGAGTCTTACTGAACTTTTAACAGTTAAAGAAAAAACACCTCTTTCCAATGTAAAATTTGGTGGAAAAAAAATTTCATTCTTCCAGAGAAGTGTTGCCCCTACTAGGCAAAATCAGAATTATTTGGCCTTAGCTAAAAAACACAGGGTTTCCTGTTAACCTTTTCAAATGTTTTTCCATCTCCAATGCTTCATTTGTCCTATTATCCACTTAAGAGAAGCTCTCTTCATATTGTTCCCCTTATCACTCTTTTCTCCCCTCTCTTCCTCTCCAAAGAAGTTGCTAGTTTAGCATTTGTGGTGGTGTCAGCTTGTGGTGGAGTCATGGTAGTCCAAGACTGCTCTAAGGGGCCTTCACATCTGTTCTCAGCAGATGTGACTAGACCTCAAGTCTAAACATTTTCAGAGCTCAGATGATGAGAGTATGGATAATTCCTGTGCAAACCATCCTTCACTTCAAGCAACTGGTGCAGAGGTCTGGCAGATTGGGTTAAGAACAGAACTGGAAACTACAGAGCTAAATCCAAGAAACTTTTTACCCTTCAAGGATACTTACTTTTGACCTTTACACTAACCTGAAGAATATGCTCAGTGAAGTTCTTTCATAACATTGGGCTTTACAGTTTAGATCACTGGTAGGATTTGATGACAAGCCAGGGAAAATGTTACCTAACTGCTCGCCCAATTTGGATGACCTGAAACAACTTCAAATATAGGATTGTCAGGAGTTTGTAAATAGATCGACACAACAGAAGGAAAACAAAAGCAAAACTATGTAATTTGACTCACCACTGACTCAGGTGAGACCTAAATTCCTGTGAACATTAGAAAGATGTAAAACCTCAAAAGGAACCAAGATGCCTGTTCTTTATCTCCAATTTTCTGCCCCTTAAATCACAAAGATGTTCCTATGCTGTGTTTGGCATCAACAGGACCATTTGCCTGCTACATACACTGCCCATGAGCTCTCTTGGCTTATTGCCAGGCACTGCTTTGCACACGTAATCAGGTCACAAAAGCCTGCAGAGGATTTGGTGCACTGGCCATCAACACCGTGTTTGGTCATTCAAAGAGAAGATCAAAACATGTAGCACTGTCAGGCTACCAGTCCCCATGTGTATATCAGGACCCCAGAAGTTAATACACCTGTTCTCTGCGAATTAGAGGAGATAGACTTTTCATTTCACTCTCTTCAGCCCACAAAATAATCCAAATCTCAGTAGTACTTTTAAAGATGGTGAAATTTCTCACTGTAAAACTAGACACTGCACCTTCTTTCTCAGGTCTGGCAGGATTCAATGTAAACATTTCCAGTCCAACTACACACAGCAATTTGGCCTTGGAGAAATTTTTCTCATCAATGAATATACTGCATCTTCTTTTCAGTGTTTCCAGATGTTTTCTGAAGGAGCATTGTGTTCCCAGGGTGATTCCCAGGAAGGCCTCTTTTCAGAGGAAAACTGAGGGTGGAATCATGGCTTAAATCCTCCCTGTTGCAACCAGAACAAAGTGAAAGCAGAGCAAAATACAACAGAAATGGGAAACAAAATGCACACCTGACACATTTAGCATGACAGAAGCTTGAAAAACCCCTGGGATGAGATTCTTCTGAACCTCACAAAGGTATGTCAAGTTGCAAAGCAGGAGAAGGGTGCATATTTTGTCAGGAATGTAGTCAGTGTAGTGCTGCTCCCCAGTGAAGCAGCCCAAACATCCGTCAGAAAGGTACCTCAAATCTGCTTTGAACCGTGTTAAGCCATGTGTGCAAGTGCCTTTAGCACAGGCAAGACACCTCACAAACTTGCCCTGCCTGAGAGCTGCAGAAACAACAGGCACATAGTAACAGAAAATGTAGAAGTATCATTGTGCAGAGAGAAAGTAAAACATTACCATATTGCTAGATAGAGCTTTAGAATGATGGTACAAATCAGACCATTTTCTCTGTTTCATTAAACCTGAGCACAAAGAGAGGGATCCTGTGCATTACTCCAGGCACCTTCTCCAGTGGTGCCTAAGGGGCCACAGCACTGTACAGAACTGAGGCAAAGAGCCAGCCATTAGAATAAACCTACTTATTAAGTTTTCATGTTCATATAGTGATTTAACCCCAGAGCCTTGTAAGACAATAATTTCAGCACATTACAGTCTCACATGTCTCCACCAGGTCCAACGCAATTCCCTTTTGTCATTTTTGCAAACACAACCAATATTTTATACTCTCCCATTTGTTAATTCTTAATGTTTGTGATTCCTCTTATAAAGCTTGAAAATAGCATTTCTTCCTCAACAGATTTTGTCTTTTTCCAATTGGCCAACAATATTTCTGCTGTCGTGTGGTGGAAGCCAAGACAGCATTGATTTGTTTGCCTCTTTTTTTATGCACTGGCACCCCTGATCTGCCTTTCTTGTAGTTATCTGATGAAATGAGAACCATTAGCATCTCTAGTGCAAGACACTGAGATTTGCCTTGCCTCATCTCAGAAAAACATGAGAATTTTCTCCTTTATCCTAGTGTCTTCCTTGCATTAGAAGATAAAGGAGAGGGATTCATCTCCCCTAAGCTCAGTACAGACACACACACCTTAGATTTCCTTTGTAGACATAGAAAGTAAAAAGCTCTTGCCTTTTATCATGCTTTATATCATGCTCCATCTTCTCCTACATGAATGGTCATGCTACTGAGATGTTTGTCTCTCTCCATTCACAGCAGCTGTCAAGGCTGACTGCTCAGATGTAAATGGTTGTTTCATACTCTATTACGTGAGGTGAAGTCCAGCCAATACATCCTGGTCTCATAAAGAGCACAGAACACTAGAAGAAAAACCAGAGTACTCCTGCAAAGAACGCTAATATTTTCAGTTTGTGTCTTCTGAAACATTAGCAAGATAACAAAAGGCGATGGTACCTTGCAAGCTTTACAGTTCCACTATTTTCAATGTTCAGTTGATAAAAGAACAGAAGTGGTTGAATTTGAAGGTCTATAGTCTTGGGCCTTCACTGTCCTCTCTTACACAGCTATTTATAAAAAATTCAGAAATTAAAGATGAAGAAAACCTAGAATTTTGTACTTTTCTCTTGTGGCGTAACATATGAAGTAGCAAGGACCCAGGCTCTGGAGTGAAAAATCTCTGCAGTTCTCCAGAAACAGCCCTGACCCAGCACCCAGGAGTCCCAGACCAGGGAACTGCCCTGACTTTCAGCTGCCCTCAGCTGCACTCTTGCAGTTGTCTGCTGCAAGGAGTGGGTAGCGCAGGTGCACAGACTTCTTTTTGCCTTTTTTATGGTGTTATTTCCATATCAGTTTAGTCAATTTTCTTGTTTATTCACCTTGATTATACTCTGTTCAGTGCAGAAGAAATCACTCTGGGTTCAGATATCTCATGTAAATGCATAGCTTACATTTTTATTTTCAGTGTGGACAGCTTATCTCTCTGTAAAATGCCAGTGACTGCCACACGCTGGAGGATGCTGGCTTTTTGTAGTAACTTTCTTCAGAGAAATAGATTCATTTCCAGTTTAGTGAACTGAAAGGATCAGGCCGTGTGGATGCAATCCAAGGAGAGAGAAGGGGGTTGGTGACCTCATTTCCTTACTTTCAGTGGAACTGCACCTATGCTGTTCCATAAAACAGCGAAAATGTAAACGAGGTGTGAACTGCTTTCACATCTCATTTAGGTAACAGATGAGGCATGAAATGTATTTCATGGGCAGGTGTACCAGAGCAGTATGCTAAGGCTTGTGACAATGAAGAACTCCTTTTTCCACACTCAAGCACCTCTCCTCAGAGCACTGGATTAGCTCTGAAAGAATGCGTAAAGAGAAATATCAAGCAATGGTATATTGTCTGATTTTATTAGTTCTCAAAATATTTTGATTAATAATCGAAAATCCTGGGGTCCTCTATAATTGCAAAGTTTGATTTTTTTTTTTCTTTTGCCTCAAAGTCACCTCCAGATGGTACCAAACAATGAAAATTAAAAAGTAAACAAAGTTTCTGCTTCTAGCAATGAGCTTCTGACCCAGAAAGCCGATTCACTTCTCCTGGATAACAAGTGTCAGGTAAAAAAAAAAAAAGTCCTCAGTCATTTTTCCAAAAGTACAGGTTTCAAGAATGTTCTTCCATTCACATAGCACATGTAACGTTACAGAGTTTTTTAATTCTAAAACAAGTACAGATAAGGTAGAAGACACTTAATTCAGGTTTAAGGTAAACAAAAATAGCTATGAAACAAGTTGGGGAAATGTGGGGGGAAAGAAAGCCAAAGTCTTCATTAAATAAATAAATAAATAAATAAAACTAACAAGGTGTCCTACATTAGAGAGACTCTGGGATGAACTATGCAACCTGTGGAGAGATATTCAAGCCCTTGATATCAGGTAAGCATAGGAGGATATTTGCCGGTGGAGAGTAAGAGGTAAATCTAAAATGTATTTTGATGCCAGTGGCACAGTTGAAAAGTTCAGCAAAGGACACAGTCATGAGGAGAACTTCACATGCTAAGGGCAGCAGAAATGTGGAAATTCAAAAGGAAAGCAAAGCAAAGTAAAGCAAAAGTTCCTTTGCATCACAATGATAAAGGGTTCAAAAATGTTCTGGTTTTTTTAAAACCCCACCAAAAGTCACTTTAGATGTCTTCAGCCTTTCTACCTTTTATCAGAGAAAAAGTTTGAATGTACCTGTTCAGAATTTGAACTACTTCTTTTTGAATTCTCTATTAACTGTGGAACTATTAAAAAACCCAAAACAAATGTAATTTCACCCAGTTAAGCACAATTCCATTGACTGACAGGTTACAACTCTTATAAATGTTAGAAATTAATTTTAAATTAATTATACTCTGTTCAACAGTAGAAAGAATTTCTTAGAAAGCATGTGGACAGTGCTCAAAGCCCTGTAAGAAGTGGACCTTTCTCTCCTGCTCTACAGGCTTTGGCTCACAGTTTCTTCTAGTGACCTTTTTTAATTCAGGTAAGGCTCAAGTCAAGTACACACACAAACTGACTACTGATGAATAATGGCCTTACAATACTGGAATAATAGTTTGAAGAACTAAATACTTTAGCCATTACTCAGGCAAAACCCTCACTAATTTGAGACTGAAAGGGAAATCTACTTGAATAAAACCTGCATGATCAGGCAAAAAAATTCTAATAAATTAAAAAGAAAAGATTGAAGAGATAAATAAGTAAAGGACTCAGAGTTCCGAACAGTGCAGAAATGACCTGGAGGAACAGTGCTAATGATTCAGATAAGTCATTGCAAACATTTTTCTTCTTGTGCATCTCCCTCCAATTTAGAGAGCATTTGAGTGCTGTTCTTAAACATAAACACTCCCTCCTTCATTCTGTTCATTCTAATTGGTACATGTCAGCCCTCCTGGCCCACTGTCATTCCCTCAATTAAATGATTATAAATCTCTTGGTCAGCTCTCATTTTCAGAGCTGCAGGTCCCTGACTGCTCAGTTAGCAGCTCTCCCACCTCCCTCCTCGACCCTTCTTCAACACTTCTCCTCACGTCCTTTCCTACCATTTCTTTAGGTCCTCTGCCTCACATTCTCTCTGAATGTCCATCTTTACCTGGGAAGTGCCTGTTTTGCAGACTCAACTGTAACCCACAGAATCCACACGCAGCCAAGAGCTGCCCACAGACACCCACAGGCTGCCACCCACATGCTCCCCATTCACACCCCAGCCATCAAGATCCCTTCAAAGCAGGTCTGCTGCCAAATAACCTCATTTTCAAGGGTGACTGTCATGACATGGCATGTCAGCAGTCCTCTGGCATTCACCCTCTTTTGATCTCTGCATAGAAATGGATTCACAGGAACACAGTCCTTATCTGCCTTTTGCAGTTGTTTTTCTCTAGATCCATTTAGTATTTTACTCCCCTTTGCAGATGAGCATCCCAAGGACAGTAGATACCCTGGGCTTTACACTGTAGCTTCAAACCACACCACAGAAATGTCAGTCTTTGTATCTCTGCCTCTCTTTTTCCTATAAATAAGTTCATCTGTCTGGATAAATGGCAGCCATCCTGAGATCCTCTCACAAAGATCACTGCCTCAAAGATAAAAGGTACAGTAAGTGAGTTGTTTGGAGATAACCATTGTCTCTATTCATCATCTGACTGACTCTCAGCCTATTGCCCATTAAACTTACTTGTTAACAGGCTGGAAAGACCAGAGGGTCCTTTAAGTCTTTCTGTGGAGCACTGGAGGCACTTCAAAATGTCATCTCTCTCAATATTTTTTTTTTTTCTTTTGCTATCAGCATTGGGATTTTTGTAGCATCTTCTGCAAGGTCGTCACCTGAGAAGTGCAAATTAGGTGGCCTGTTAGCAGAAGCAATTAAGCCAAAATCATAATGCCTGTCTGAAGGGTCAGCAGCAACCCAGACAGGAGCACTGGAAAAGCAACGGTCAGATGTAATCAAGAAAGTAACCACTAGAAAACGCACGAAAGAGACACCTTTTAGATTAGGGACAACCAAATGGAGCAACCCAGGCAGTGGGAGATGATGGAGCTGCGCTGAGTTTCACCCCAACTTCTCTGCTGCAGCGTTACGGAGGAGAGACTGAGAGTTGCAGAGAGAGAGCTGATAAGAGCCTACCCCCCACATTCCTCTCCGTAACAACTGATACACTTCTCCCTTGCTATAACCTGTACACACTGTTGACCTGATCAATTTGCCAATCTTGTTTCAGGAATCAGACAAGGATCAAGACTATCCTTTCTCTCTTGCTTCAGTTACCAAACAGGTCCTGCTGCAATTCTTTCAGCATGTGCAAACCCTGAGTAGTCAGACGTGTTTTAATCTGATGTAGGGACGTTAGGACAGCATCTCACTGCCTGTGGAAGGTGGGGCTTGAATGGCTTTTAATTAGATACTCAAAGCCATTCAACGTTTTACATAGTTTATTTAATGTCCTATAAAATATGTTTATTAGCATATAAGACTGCAGAATTAATGTCTGAGGACTACCCTATTGTCACAATTTCATGAACTGGCAAGATAGATCACCTTTCTTGAGCACTTAATGATCAAATACCATCACAAAAGAGCCACTTATCCTGTATTACAGTAAGAGCAAAGATGCTGTGATAACACTGTGTTTTACCAAATGCACAGCATAGACAATCATCCTATTGAATAAATCTATTGGTGCAGTAGATACAAGGTTTTCAATGAACTGTTACTTACCTGCTGCTTTGGTAACACACATTCGAGGTGTGTTTGTGTGAGCTGCCGATTCAGGGAGTCAATGAGATTCAAGGGGCACTGAGCATTCCTCAGACGAATGTGATCTCAGCAAGTGCCCTGTTCTGTGTTGCAGTCAGAGACCACTTTATACATAACAAAGACCAAGACTGAGAAACGTCAAGTATTACAGGTCTGCAAATACCTTTTCAGAAAGCCTGATTTGTCTTGGTAAATACCATATGTGAATTCTGATCAGGAATCCTGCCATTGGCTAGACAGTTCATTTTCTAAGAATTAAGAATTGAAAATAAAACTAACAAGCAATCAAAAAGGCAGAGTCTTTTGATTCCAAAGTCTTTAATTCATGATCAAACACAAAACTGAGAAATACTCTTGTTAATCTCATTTTATGATCGGTCCATGATATATAATTTTTGGTTTTGTCTTTCATCCCTTTTACCTACCCTGCATATCTTGTTTTTAGCTTTCCTCACTTTTCTCTCCTTTTCTACCTCTTGGGTACACTCTCTTACCTTTAAAACTAATAGAGCTCTTTAATTATCAAGATGTTAATTCAAATATTTCTTTTTCACCAGTGAGGAGAATGAAGATTTTCTTTTTGTTCCTGTAAGGGATGTGCAATGATCCACTAATCAAGATAAATAGAAGAGAAATCACCAACTACCTGAGGACAAGAGTTTTGTACTTGGGTGCTTAATGACAAGCACGTAAATCCATATATCAGTAACCAAATAAACAAACCAATTTAAAAAAAATACAGAACTTCCAGCAATTCCCATTGATTTCCTTAGTCCCTTTGTTTTCTTCATTGCTAGTGAAAAATTGAGTACTTACACACAATGCCTACCTCTAGGTATTCACATTTGAAAATATTCACTTCAAAGAGACTGTTCACCAATCTCTGCCCCAGTATAAGAAATGAAAAATATCAGAATTAGGTTCACAACTGAATGATGGGATTAAGGAGATAACTTCTTATATAATATCAAACCTACTGATACGTGGTACCACTGAGTTATGCATATTGACCTGAGAGACTTCAGGCAACTATCAAAGTGTTCCTGATGACTGGTAAATCAAGGCATACAGGTCTGCAAAGTCTGAGATAGCCACTGCATGATTTCACATTTCCTTTTGCAACAGACAGCAAGAAAACTGTTAATAGACTGCAACTCATAGCTCCCTACAGCCTAGGGAGTTCTCAGACTGCCATCTATCAATGAGCCCAACACTATAACCCCTACACAACTGATCCCACATGAGGGGAATTTTTAAATTCAGGGTGCCTAAATTTTTCCAGGCAGCTGGTTCATGTTATTTCAAATTATGAGAATGGGCCAAGGAATATGGTAAGACCTAAAAGTATTCAAGAGTGATGATTTGCATTCACCCATATCCATGCTCCTGACCATCTGAAATCAAGTCCACTGATACCACACCAAAACTTCCATAGATTTCCATAATGTAGGAACATACACCATTAGAAAAGCACTGAGAATTCATACCTCCAGAGCTTAAAAACAAAACCCACACCTCAAAAACAGAAAATAAAAACATACCAAAGAACAACACATTTCCAAGTGTTTTGTCTACAGCTACACTGCCAGGACTTTGATTTTCCTCCAGGCATTTCCCAGGTGGCTACAGAACATTCCAGCTGAAACCTCTGTGCTACTGTGGCAATATTGACACATGGCAAAACTACCGGTATCCAGCTGATCTTAGTGGGACTGCAAATATGGGCTGCTGTTTACTCAGGAGTGTTATTAGCCATAGGGTCTCTGAGCTCCAGTTGTTAGGAAACATTCATTATCAGAATCTCATGAAAATCACAAGAAGGCAGCAAATATGACGAGGTTGTGTTCTCAGTTTTTCTTATGCAACTGCCTCCCGGGACTAATTAGAGTTGCTTTTGTAATTCACAAGCTATAAATTCCTTCAGATGCTTTTGGAAACACCGTGTGATCTCCTCGGTGAGATTCTGCTTTGTGCTGATACAGCAAGTCAGCTTAACTTCCCAAAGCGTGTAACAATCTGTGTGATTAACACAGAGAGGAAAGCCGAGTGCGGTAACTGAATAATGGCAGCCAGGTTGTTAATTTGCTGTTTCCCTTCCCCACCCACTTAAGGTTAATTGTACATCCTGCAGAAGTTTGCACTCTGTTCTCCTGCTACACTTTTTTTGATCAGCTGAATAACGCCGTCTTATTTAATAACTGACCACAGCTAAAAGCTGCAACAAACTATGCCTGAATTGCAAAAAGAGCAACTCAAAGCAGTAAGATGGGAATTCGAAATGCAAGTTAAGGCTGGATACCAAAATGCAGATATCCTCTCCTTTTGAGGGAAGCAAAGGTTGCACAGCCACAGATTTAAGTCCCACTTGCAATGTGTCCTCCTTTGTGGGCAGGTAGGACTCACCATCAGACACGTTAAGTGTGGGCCAGACCACTACACAGATACCTCCCAGTCACAGATTTAGGGGGATCCAACCTCCTTACAATTGTCTCTACAGAGGACAGAGAGCCAAGAGGAGGAGTACAAAGCATGACCTCAGGCACATTTGATGTGTAAATCTAGATAACCAAATGGATATTTCATCCTGTTCCTGGCATGTCTCCCAGCACATATTAGAGACAAAATACAGACCAGTCAGTGGATCAGCAGACCACCAACAGAATAGGTATATTTTTGCTGAGGCTGATGCTAGGGGGGAAAGAAAAAAAAAAAAAAAAGAGAGAGAAAGCTAATTGTGAGAAGAGTAACATAGGGCAGTAGAAAGACAGGAGCAAAGGTATCCATGGCCACCCATGCAGATGGCCAAAATCCAGCTAAGGAAGGCGTAGCCTCTGAAAGAAAATAACCAGACCTAGGGGTAGCTGAACATAATGCTAAAGACTGAGGAACATGAGATACAGATGGTATCTTAGCAAGATTTTGCAGGGAGATATTTAAGAGGCGAGATTTGAAGAAAGAAACATTGCCTTTGATTGATTAGACAAGGTGGGATACAGGTGAGGAAAAAAACCGAAGTGAGATCCCATACATACTACTTCTCTTTTTTTTTTCAATTATAGCAGTTGACCCAATAAAAGATATTATCATTTCTTCCAAACTATATCTCTCCTACATCCTGTGAGAATCTCAAGGGCAATATTTTTTTACTATCATGCTGATTTAAAATATAATGTTTAGGCTTTCCTGTAAACGTATCTGGAATAAGTGGAGAGCTGATGGATATTATAGTTCTATTCTTTTGCCAACAATCTCCTTATCAAATATTATTGAAAACAGAACTAATCAGACTGAGACTTCTTTTTTCTTTCTTTCTTTTTTTTTTTTTTTTTAATCAGCCCCTTTGGTTGTAAAGACTGTCTGTTTTGCTTGAAAAATAAAAATAAAATATTGAGTAGGAAGAAGTAATATAAATGGATAATGAAAGCAAATTATTATCAAAATGTTTCCCTCTTCACTGCTACAATAAAAACAAATTTTATTATTCTAACAGAGCCAAATCATCAAATACAGAACTACAATTTGGTTTAATATACTATTGCACCCTGCATATTCAGAAGATCCCAAAGTGTCTTATAACAGTAAAAACACAGCCATATTGCCACATGTATCTGATTTTGTTACCAACCAAGCACTAAATCGAACAATTAACCATCTAATACATTTATAAAAGCTTTCTGGGTTTTCTTCTCCCTACAGCTGAACAGGGCTGTAATCCTGGAATTTTTATTTTGGGTTGGTTTAGACCATGATTTTGAGTACTGAAGTTCAAAAATTTATCTGAAACCACATCAGCAACTCTGAGTTTAGCCTCTGCAGCTCCACCCCTGCAAGGGCATTAAAGAGAGTCTGTGGAGGTTCACAAGCACTGGGCAGTGGTTGCCTTTTGCCCACACACATGCTCTCAAAGCGTTCCCAAACCAAATTTGTGGACCATATCCTACCCTTCAAGAAGGCTGCATGTAGCTACCCTATTCTGAGGTCTACAAGGCTCTAGAGTTTAAAAATTCCTGAGTCTATGAGACTTCAGTAGAAATGGATTAAGCACCAAACAAGTTTGCTTACAAGAGCTACCACCTTTGTGCCTTTGAAATATACATTTAAAGACGGATTTTCAGAAGAGACCTACTGTCATGTAAAGACCAAAATATTCTGCCAGAATTGCAGGAGTTTACCACAAGGATGTCAATCAATTCTAAAAATCTTTGCCTTTTTCATTTCACTCCTTCAAGTAGGAAAGAATTTTTTACAAATCTGACCCTCCAGTACACTTCAAATGAAACAATAAAGAATTCATCTGAGACTAACTGTAATGTATACAATATCTAACCAAGTTTCATCTGAGTTATTTAAACCCTTTCTCACTCGGTGCAAAATGAGAGTTCAGAAATCTCCTGGATAATGTTTCTCAAGCTTGTCTCATTTCTGACGCACTTAAGTTTTTCATCTGTCTGATCACAGTTCTTGACAAAGTATTCTCCAAGTTCAAATTTGGGCATGAAATGGATTTTGTTTTTCATATCAGTCATCAAACCAAACTCCTGAGCAAAGAAACCAAAAAACAAATAGTTGGATTCACAACAAATATTTAGAAGAAATTTTGTAGAGCACTAACATGTAATGAAGTTAACTCCTAATCCTATTGAAATTCACATTCACCCTTTAAACTAAATCCCACTCTGCACCTGCAGCTAATCCTACAACGTACTCTCCCATGCTGCTTATTTTTTGAGCTCTGTTCACACCCACAGTATGAATCTCTCGACTGCCTGTTGTAGCACACCCTGTCCAGTACCTTTTTGGGATCACATCTTCCTAATCAAAATGCAAGAAGCTTATACCAGCATGCTGCCTTTCCTTCTCCACATAGCTACCTCTACCTCAGTTATTTCCAGTTGCTGGTATCTCCCATCAGCAATTTTTTTTCCAGGTATTACTTTATCTTCATTTTAACATACTGAGGTCTTGGCAACACACACCGTAGATGTTTGATGGTGTTCAGCTGTGGATCTTTTATTGTACAGGGTTTTATCTTGGCAAGTTATTCTGCTGCTTGTCATGCCAGCAGCTTGCATATGCTACCAGTCTCTAAATGGCTTCCTTCCACAGCGGTAGGATCTACTCACCTTACCCTGATCTAGGCCTGCTGCTTATCAGCACTGCCAGGATTACACTGAGGCTGGGCCACTGGGCAGATGGAGTCCATCCGGTCACTGATTTAATGCCCTGTGTAATGACTGTTGGCCCCTCCTTTATCCAGCAGCTCCACTAAGACCCTTTGGACCTGCCAGAGATGCAAGTTCTCTGAACATCTTGGAGACATCTTCAATTGATCTCTGTGATGTCTGAGGAGCACAGGCCAGAGAGCCAGGACACCTGTAGCTTAGATGGCATGTTAGTGTTATTCCACAACTTTAGTCAAGAAAACTCCACACAACCAGTCAGCCCATTCAAAGAAATAGCCCAATGCAGAGCTTTTCTCTCCATATATGCTATAAAACTCATTCAAGGTGTTTACCTCAGCAGAAATTGCCATCTAAAAACTCTAAGACAAGTGAAGTTTCAAACTGAGCTTTAACTTTCAGGTCCACACTCACATTATCCTCAATCCTTTCCATGCTCTCCTGCTTTTTTCTTCCTGGAATTGTAGTAGCCACAGTTCATAAAGCTGTCCTTTTTCCCATTTTATGGACTTGGGTGGTGGCTAAGCCTTACTCATTCCATCACTTTCCCTAGCACTAACACTGAAGAGCAAGACCTGTACGTTCTCAGACTGTCCATCTCCACCTTGCTACCACTAAACTTTTACCTTAAGACCTTGCACTTGTTTTCGACTACCAAATGTCTCATTTGGTCCTTTTGTTTGTTTGTTTGTTTGCTAAGCAAATGAGCTCCTCTTGTTATTTGCTTGCCTTTCTCTAAGGCTAAACAAGATTTTCTGTAACCACCCTGTAAACTGCTGCCAGTGGTCATCCAAATGATTTTCCTTGGCTCTAATTAGTCAATCTATTATGTTTCCAAAGTTACATAAGGAGGGCAGAGATCTCAGCTTGCTAACACACACATCTATTCACTCCAGGAGCATGGGAGGAGGCAGGCGAGTCTGGCCCATCAGAGACAGCACTCTAAATCTTAAAGAAAGCATCAAAAAATTCCTAGCATAAACCTATCAAACTCCTTTTTAAAAACCTTCAGGAAGGGGTTTTCTGCATTGCTCTGAGAGTTGAAAACCTTACTCTAATTTCTATCTTTTTTTTTCGTTAACAGATAGCATAGACCTTTTGTTCATTTACCATCGTTGTTCTTTGTCTTAAGTATGTTTTTTATCATTCTTTAGTGTTTACACTCCTGATATGTGTGTAGATGGCAATCATCTCTGTTCATCCTTGATGCTGCCAATCTAAAGAGACCACGTCCCTTTAATCTCTATTTGTAAGATAAGGCTCTCCATTCTCTTAACTACTCTAGTAGCTTCCTCCATATCTTTTCCAATTTGTTGAATTATCTTTCTTGAGTGTGGCTGCCCAGAAGAGCACACAGACATCCACATCCTCTGCAGAGAAACATTAATGCTTTCCCTTCTGTATTGGACATTTCTCTTCCAATGCCATCCAGAATTACAGTGCTTTTCTCAAGGCAGGACTCCTGATGTCTCACTGCCATTCTGTAGGGAATAGCATACATGGATCCTGCGTCATGGTCAAGGACATCTGCTACTTCTTTGTTTATATTATGAAGCTTGTTACAGTCTTGTTGGGATCTTTATAGTGTCTACCAGCTCTTCTCTTTCTCTATTTTTCCATATTATTCCTGGCAAGAGTCTCAGTTTCTTTTTCATATTTTTTACAAGCAGTAAATATGAAAAAAGTACTCAAGCTTCTTTTTTTTTTTTTTTTTCAATCCCACCTTGTCTGTCAACTTGGTATGAGGACTTGGTCCTTACCTCTTCCTGTCATGTAAAGTTGTCGGGAAATGCAATGGCTTCACAGACCTAAAATCCTGAATGCTGCCAGGTGTTTTGCTTCTGTTTTTCAGAGCACACTGCTAAGTGTGCTCTCACTCAACTGACCAGACAATAGGCTTCTCCTTCAGACTTCTAGCAGAGCCCCAGAGCAAAAATATCACATCCTGGCTACCCTTTTTCAGCTCTTCATTCTTTCATCTCTAATTCTGCCCCTCCAAATCCCTTGCTCACAGCTACAAAGGAAGGCCACAGTCCTGACTGACACAGGCACACACAGCAACATGGAACAACTCACCAAAATGTTCTGATGCATGTATAAAGGCACTTTTGCTTTTCAAGCTTCAATCTGCACTTTAGGAGACCTGAGAAAGTTCCTTTACCATAACCATTGTTTGCAGCTGATTCTCTGCAGCATTCTCCAGCCCTGGAGGACAGAATTTTTCCCCAGTATTTTCACTCCTGCTGCCTTCAACAACTTCCAAACCAATCATTATGGCATACATCAAGAGATTTTCATCTGAAGTTCTGACAGATTTCTGTAGAAAGGTTGGGGGTTTATTCATTTAATAGACACCAGGGAAGACCAACTCCAGTTTTAAAAATCTCTGAGTAGCCTAAATGAAGTTATTTTTTCCCCACTTTAGCCTTAAAGCCAAAATAGTGTTATTTTCTTAATAGCTTACCCCAGCTTGTTTTCTTTCAAAAGCAGCAGCACTTTAAGTAGAGAGCCCACACTGTAATAATTTACTTGGGGAGAACAGATGGAAGTGGAGAGGGTCAAGGCTGAGTTGCATGCTGTGGCTTTTTGCGTGTATTCATCTGCGCTATTTTTTCATTTTTGACAAAGTAATTCTAAAACTATGAGTATTTTTTTCAGACAGCAAATTACAAAGTTAAAAAGGTAACAGTGCTTAGCAAACAGATTCATCATAAACTAAATTGAACTACACTGTAGTTTCTCATTTGAGTTAGAGGGTCAAATTCTTACTACATTTAAGGACTTTGCAGAACAATTCACCAGGAAAATGGGGGAAAGTAATTTATACAATTTTGTCCATACCTCTGGTTTGAAAATTGCCTCAGTTAATCCTCTAACATATATAAAGTTGTCTGAAGACCTCTTTTCTTCCACCAGCTGTCAGCAGCTGCCTTTAGCTTCAAGAAGCCACAGCACAGAAAGGGAAAAGAGAGGCACAGTGGGATCCCGGCCATGCCAGCAGGTAAATAATCCAGTTCATCCAGTGATGAACCTAGTTAATATTCTCCACTGGTTTTTCAGAAGGATCATTTTAAAAAGAAAATAGATAAACAACTAAGACAAATTTCTTCCTCTAGTGTTGGCTTCATTTCTAGATTAGCTGCAGAGATGAGGAAAGGAATATGTCTGCATAAAGTTGCACATCTCTCAAAGATATGTAACAAACTGTGAAACTTTTTAAGTCTATATAAACCTGGTGTTCAATCATGAGGGTATCCAGCTGTTATCCAACCTTTTGGAATGGGATGCTCAGGGAAAAGGTGGAGTCATGGTTCATGGAGACATTTAAAGGACACATAGATGTGGTACTTATGGACATGGTGGACTTGGCAGAGTTAAAATAATGGTTGGGCTCAGCGGTCTTAAAGGTCCTTTCCAACTTAAATGATTCTATGGTTCTAAAACAAAGAGGAAGACTAGCATAAGAGCATGGTTTCTGGATTGAAAAGGTGTACTTGGTTGTTATAGTAACTTGACTTTTGCAAAGCTCATTTTATGACAAAATAGAGGTCTTTTGCATTAGCAGAGGATCTTTTGAGAAAAGAAGTAAAATTATATGTGCAAGATATATAATTTGAGAAGTTAAAAAAATCTTCCCTTTGTCTTTGTAATCAAATTAAGGCAGAAGATACTTTCTGAGCCAGTGACAAAAGTAACAAAGCTCATTAGTCTAAAAACTTTTCTAAGTTCCCCATAGACACAAATGGAGGAGAGAATTCTGCTGCTTCTCAGCAGCAGAAGTAGTTTAGCTGTGGGGGTGTTGCAGCCCCACACACATTCAGAATCAATATTCTGCCAAGTTCCCTATCATGTCATTTTCTTAATAGACAGAGCATTGTGGAGAGGATTGAACATTTTATCAAAAGGACTCATAACAAGGTCTCTTTTGCTGACTTCCAAATGTCCTTTGTAAGGAATCACATGCTTCTTTCCCCACTTGGTAATTTTTTTCTGAAAAAGGGAGATTTAATACACCTAGGGAGACAGGAGCATGTGTGAAAGTCTTGTCAACTGCTAACAAAGTGTCTTGATGCAGACATTAATTTTTACAGTGTACTTGCTTTTTGGGGAAGATCAGTTTCACACATATCCTGCTTATTTGTCTTTGACCTTTGAAGGCTAATTCAACACATATACTTGATTAATTTCATGATCCAACCCAATCTGCACAAAGTGTTCTGTTTGAGCATGTGTAATTAGCCATCTTTTCCTTGCTCTATTCCTATAGTCTGTCTGTAATGAGATACATAATGCTTTCCTAATGTGCTAGAAATTTTATAGGGTTTTTTAACTGTCAATTTGATTTGCTCTTACTGTATGTTCTTTTTGTAAATTGATCCATTCTTTCTCTCTCAACATTCAAGAAATTAAACATTTCAAAAAGCATTCTTTTCATCCACATCTAGCTAATATATGAAATGTATATGTAACACCACCACAGAATACACACACACACACAGAGCATATGTCTAATAAACAATTTCCTCTCAGTATGCTTCCCTGACACCATATTTGGGTGTTAAATTCCACAGACCAAATATAATTCTCCAATTCAGCTTTGCATACATACAATCAACAGAGCAGGCAGTCAACACCCACCTCACCCATAAACCTGTTCTGTTTCTCCAACACAAGTCTCAGTTTTGCAGTCAGTTGCACATGTACAAACCAACAGACAATGAACGTGCCTGTAAGGGCTAAAGCATATTTCCATATTTCTCTCACAAGAGTTGCAAGCAAAGATCTCCACTTTGGCCAGAGAAAGAACTCAGTTTTAATCTGCTCAGCAGACATGATGCAGTGGGACCACATGTCCTTGTCCAGCTCTTCACTGTATGTTGAACCTGAGATAAAAAGCCTGATGGAGCATCGTGGACAGAAGTGGTGTGTTTTCTACAGCCTGATCATGGGTAGGGACTCTAGTCCTCTTTTTCACAGCTTAACAACAACCTTTCCTGAAACATGGCTTCCTTAAGCCTTTCAGAAGAAAATTACGTGGCTATCGCCGTTACTGCAGCCATGTAATGATTAAGGAATCTCCAGAACAATCCTGAACTTTATGGTATAAGGATCAAAAAACAATCCCCTCTTCAGCATAATATAAATAATGGCTCAATTTAATTTTTTTCAAACCATCTCTAACAAAAGCCTGTCTCTTCCAGATCTACCTCCTGACAAAAGCCAAACAAATACAACAATCTTTAACCACGTGATTTGCCCAAGACTATAGTGTTAGACAACACTAGGAATAAGAAAGGGGATGTCCTGATTCACTGTTTAATGGTCCAGCCCATAGATCACCTAAGTAACTATATTTTGCATGTGTTGGGGAAAAAATATTGTTCATGCATAGAGTTATTGTGACCTTCTGAAAAATATCATAATTTGTGGCAAGGACAATAGAGGCACTTGATGAAAGAGACTGTAAATAAATCTGCATTCCTCTGGAATAATAACTAAACAATAAGAAGATTGATTTTACAGTTTAATGTTTAAACAAAATGACTCATGCTCAAAAAATAAATTCTTTGTCTAATTCTTAATCAGCTCTAAGCAAGATAAACTACTCTGTTTGTGCTTTCTTGAATCACTCATCTGCATTTACACCACAAGTGCTCTATCCTTCCTCAAGATTAAAATAAGTGTTTCACCATGACAGAAGATTGCATGTCTATATCTATGGTCTCCAAGGAGTGAAAGCTTTGCTTCAGCTTAGCCACCTGTAAGATGGTCATAATGATATTGATTTATTCATACCTTTCAAAGGGTGAGGATTAGCTGCCCAGGGAGACTAAATGCTAGGCTGTCTCTCTATGAACAATCCACCAGTCAGTTTGCAAATTCTTGTTTTGCTTATGAGAAATCCAGTTTTAACTACCTCCCATTTTGCTCGGAAAATTTATTTTAAGGAGAACTGTGTGAAATTTCTCTCTATGTTTCTACTTTTAACACAGTAAACTTTGCCAGGAAAGAGTTCATTTCAATGAAAATTCAGGAGCAGTGTGGACTAATGATTTATACATTCCTCCTGCAGACAGTGGGGACTTACATATAGATTATGCATACATGTAACCATGTCAAATAAGATCTTGTGACAGTACTTGGCTATTTTGCTAATTCCCCATGATAGATAAACAACATGTTCCTTGCTGATACTGCTCTGAAAGTAGATAACACAGATTGGTTCTTTCGAACAAGAAGGGAAGAAAGGAATGGGGAGGAGGGAACAAAAGAAAGACTATGGACCCTGAAGGAAACACTATTAATCATCACAAATCACAAAAATACTTAGAAATCAGGGTTTACATTTGTAGCTACCTGCCCTCCATACAAATTTATTACTTAAATTGCAAACACAACCCAAACAGAGTGCGGAGATAAGAATTTAGGCCATGTCAATTGTTTCTGTTGTGTTTTACTTCTAATATATGGCATATATCTGTCTTTGGTTTCTCCTTGTGCTTCACTGTCTTTCTAGTCTGCTAACTTGCCATTAATGCTCTCCAATATCTGCTTTACTTTTTACTCAGCTGCTTTTCTTGCATTTTTTTCTGTCATCTTGCACCTACGCTTCTTTTTCCATGTAGTTTCCAAAATGCAATGCAAATATTCATCTTCAGGTAGTTTTTGAAAGAGAGCAAAATAAGTTGTTCATCTCTGTCACTGCCTTGTTATCTTTGAGAAAACTGAAGGCAGTGTTTCAGAAAATAACGTAGCTTCAGTTAAATCTTAGCACTTCTTTGGCTAGTCTACATAAATATCTCCATATCTAAGTAGAGATTATGCTTCACTTTCAGGTCTGACTATCTCCCTCATGTTTTCTGTCTCTCCAAGGAAGCAGTCCTGCTGATTTACTTCTGTGCAGGAGAAGAATCAGTGCCCTTCGCTGACTCCTGGAACACCTGCTCTCACCACACTGTGCTTTCACCTCTCTGGTGCAGCTGTTCCCAGAGGAGGAACCCACATTAGGTCCCATTTCTACCATACTCTTTAGCTAAATTCTAGACCTGAATGTTTTCCCTCCCCAATCTGATCCCACTCTTAAACCAAAATGCTATGATTTTTGGATTTAAGCATGTTGGCTGTGTTACAGTTCCAGTCTGCTTTGTGTGTGGCAGAAAATCTGCTTTCATGATTTGCTTAGTTCTCCATTTGTTTTCCTCTGGGCTATAAATAAGCAGTGCAAATGGCACATCTTTCTGAACTGTTCCTCCCTGTCCCGTGCCAGGGTAGGAGGAAGCAGAGAGAATCCATCCACAACGTGAGACAGGACAACTGAGAAACCTAATATAGAAGGTGGCACATTTTGGGGCAGCTGGTGTCTTCAGGAACAAGATAAGGGCAAATGTTTTCTTTTGTCAATCCCTGCAAATGTGATTTCACTGTCAGAAGTGAGCTGTTCTCTTTGGCACATTAAGAAGCAAAAACCAGGAGAAACACCAGTAAAAAGTAAAGCATCCAGAAAGAGGTGAAGAGAACATTAGCTCATCTCTTTACTACATGACATGTCCTGAAGAGAGATCAAAGAAGAGATTATTGCTATTTCACAAGTGACATCCATTTGTGATCTTCCTGTGACAAACATATTCCAAATTTTTTTCAAGAAGTACTGCAAGGAACCCCAACTCTTGTGACTGGACATAGGCTGTGACTTCTCAAACACCTTCTGTTACCAATCCATCAAAAACTAACGGGCAAGCATGAAGTGGTGAGGATAGAAAACAAATGCGTTTATCTAACTGTATGCTGAACAGCAATGACTGGCAGAGGAGACTTTACAAACTGAGGTCTCTGTGATCTTGAATTACATGTCTGGGAACATGCAGTTTTTGTTGGGGTCCTGAGGGTATTATGCCTATGGAAGGCCAGTGAGAGGGACACAGCTCTTCTGATAAAAGAGCATACATCTCCTAAAAGGACTTCTGAAAATTATTCTTTGAGGCTGGTTTAAATACCTGTCCTTATTGCATTACATCAGCACTGTGAAGCTCTCCTTGAGTGCCTCCCTTCCCTTAAAACAAATTCTAAGTTGGTTGGACACACTGCTCACCTGCTTCTTTTTTTTAAAAAAAAAAAAAAAAAAAAAAAAAAAAGTAAATTGGAAAACACAAACTGACAACCAAGGTCCCTTTAGGAAATTTGGGGAATATTCTTTTTAAAACCAAAGAAAAGTCAGACCTGGCAGTTAGAAACAACAGTGAACAGGTCATTGTCCGAGAAGAAAAGATATCTTCTACATAGCTGGAGATCACCGAAGTCTTTTATTTTCGGACACAAGATCAGAAAGCATTAAGCCAGTTCATCTTGTATCAAACACTAAAGACCCAAGTGCTTCGCTCAGTGACTCTAATTTTATGTTTCTGCTGATAACCAAGGGGGGAGGCGCTGAAAAATCATTGAGTATCATGTCAATTGTCACTGTATGTCATGGCACCACTTTATGCAAGATCAATTTCAGACACAAAAAATACAAACTTTCCATGTTGAAGGTTAGGGCACTTAGATAACACTTTGGGAGCTGTCACTGAAGTGAGAGTAACTGTAGAAGTTGAAGAATAAAGGAGAGAGGACCCTACAGCAAACCCTTTCCATGTCCAGATTTTGCTAACTGATCCATGACAAGATAGAAAGGCCCTAGAATTATTATAATTATCCTGCAGTCATAAAACCAGTGCTGAAGGTGTTGTACATTGCCCTAAAATGCCTGACTTTTTATAAAGTATGCCCATAGTTACAGCAAAACTTCCAACCAGAAAATGCATTGGTCCTTTCCTCCCTTTGGCATACCAGTTTCTCAAGTCTATCAACTGCTCAGCCATTCCATAAGGCAAATAAATGTCTGCTGCTGGGGACTTGGGTCCACTGAATTTTCTCATTTGTGAGCTAAAAAAGATTTGAGGCCTGAGTTTAGCTTTATTTCCCTGATGGATGATGCAACATCCATGCCCCAAAACAAATTTCAGAAAATTCTCTACTTGGCTCAAAAAGTCAGTATTTCCCATATTGAAACATCAGCATCTCATGCTGTGCAGCAAAATGAACATTGTACATGGGAAAAAACCCCAAGCCAGTCCTCCTAATAGAAGTAAAATGAGGATAAAAGTCAGTATATCTGTGGCTGGTTTTCCCATTTCTTGACTGACTGCCATTTGTTGTTAAAAAGCAGTGCATGGAGGATTAGCCAGAGGAATTTGTTGATCATGCAGGCGTCCCACGTCCAGTGTTCTTCTCCATTAATGGACCAGCAGAACATGAACAACAGGGCCACACAGTCTTGACTTTCACACTTATGAATGAGTAATGACCAAAAATAGAAGGAAATCATCAATTATTCAGACTTCAGCAAGTTAAAGGGACACTGAGATATTAATCTCTTATTACACAAGGTAAGCTAAGCAATGTTTACACAAACAGTAAGAGATTATGCCCCAGGACACGAAGTAGCTAGTGCTGAAATTTAGAAGAAAAGTTCTACTGATGAATTCATCCTTAATTGACTGTGAAAACACTTGTTGCACCTTTCCCACAGGCATCTGTCTCTGTGCACCCTAAGAGGAGCCTGTCTCCCTCACTAAAGCAAACGTTAAGCTACCAAAAAATTATTATTTTTCTTATTCTGAGTGATTCGATGAGACCATAGCCTGAACATTTAAAAAGCATCTTTGAGTGCTTTCTTGCCAATCCATCAATGTGATGGGTCAGCACCCAGCTGTCTGTGCCCTGCATTTCTTTTCTGACAGCTGAATCTCTCCTCATAACAACTGACTGATCCTACAGTGGACTACATAGAAGCACTTTGGAGAACTGCCAACCGAATGAAAACACCAGTCACATGTGATATTCCTTTGCAGTTGTTACGTCACTTCTAAAACCTTCTGCCAAGTTTTGCAATTAAGGTCTAGAAACACAAGATGCCCTCACTGAAGACATAACCCACTCACAACATGAAAGACAGGGGTGATAAGGGGTATTGAGCAAATGTCCCCATAACAGACTTTTAAGGAGATATGTCTACATAACACAACAAACCTATTTATCTGCTGAAAATAAACAACAATTGTCTACACTAATTGTCTGTGCTCTCCAGATAAGCAAAAGGTATTTTATTTGTCAGGCCTACAGAAACTGACAGTGGAAAACATGTTCCCTCCTCCTACTCCCATCTTGTTTCCACTTTCCTTATCCTCTCTCCAGCACAAGCTTTCTCAGAACAAGTGTTCTCTTACACTGTGTAAGAAAAAGTGAAAATATGCCTCTGAATAAGCCCCATCCCTCTTTCTTATGTCTGTTCTTCACTTTCAATTTT
>JAWWEV010000083.1:47954560-48020086 GCA_035583235.1 Hafferia zeledoni
GTGTAAGAAAAAGTGAAAATATGCCTCTGAATAAGCCCCATCCCTCTTTCTTATGTCTGTTCTTCACTTTCAATTTTTGTTCCTTTACCCTTAGTGCCCCTTCCTCTCTTTCAGCCTTCACTAGTCTTGCTCTTTCTTACTTCACCTGATTTCTCCCCACTCCACTGATTAGACGTTATTTTCCATCTCCCAATTTTCCAAACACTTGGATATACCTCTTTTTCACCCTTCCACGAACCTTCTTTCCCATCCACCATTTGCCTAGCAAAGAAGGTAGTAGCTACCATTTATTGATGCTATGTTTTCTTCTTGGAGATTTTCCACACTTTTTCCCAGTTCCAGAGTTGGAGAAACCCAAGAGAAGGAGAAGTGGCTGATTGCACACAGTAAGCACCTAAGAAATCAGTCACTGACAGACCATGGATGGAGATATTTCACCAGCCAGACAAAAGGCTTAACAATGCTTAATCCTCAGCTGAAAAGTCAGTCAGGTTTTCTACCCAGTTGTACCAAGCAGGTACCAGCCTGGCAGCTTGTTTAGTCAATGAAAGCAATCTCATCTAGTAAGTGCAAGAAGCTTTGTTTGAGACAGGGAAAACTTTGCAAAAATCAAATGAGCACTTGCATTAAAATACCCCAAAACCTCCATAAACAAACGCAAGTTTTGTGGGACCAAAAAAAGGCCGCATGAAGGCTGTCTAGGAGAAATCCTGTCATCAGGCAGAAATGGTTATCACAGAAATCTGCAGGAAACAGAGAATTTATTGCCTTTCCTCCACATTACGAGACACTGTCCACTTTTAAGGAGTGCACCTGCCACTGTGGGGAATCTGTGACACTGATAACAACCACAGCCCTTCTTATTTCCTTCCTTTAGCATAGGGCAATTCTGAAATCCTCTTTTATCCTTGTCCTCAGGTGAGTCTTGTAAGTAGCAGGATGAAATTTTAGAAGTCATCAGGTACCATAACACACAGAGAGAACATTTCTGATCATTCTGGAACTGGAAAAGCAATGAACTAGACCTAGTCACAACTGGTTCTTCTTGGTACTGTTGTATCTATGGCCATTCATTGCAGCACTACAGAACAGGGTGGCTTAGTTTGAGATGCTGCAATTTTAAATAGTTCGGACGTCTGTGTTTCACTGGGTTTTATTGGAAGAGCTTCTTTGCTGTTCTATTTGGTGTAGCTGCAAAAAATGAAGCTACAGTTAAAAAACAAATCAGCTCCAGTCGTCACGGACATTGCTATGCACATTCACATCTTGACAGCTTTTCACAGCTTTCCAGTGTAAGAGGAGAATGCTTGCCACTAGAGCTGTAAATATAGTTTTCAGAGAACGTTCCTGCTACTTTTTTTGCTTACATGCACTTAGGGAGGGAAAAAAAAACCAAACCAGAATATGCACATATCAAATTTTTGAACAAGACATTGTAAAAATATGAAACAATAAGGAAATTAGAGCTCAGAAATCACAGAAAATTAGAAGTCAATCTAAGGAAAGGAGAGTAGAAGAGGGAGAGACATATTCAATACAGAGAGCTGTTTAAAACAAGGATAATGACTTTACAAGGAGACTTTAATTCAAAAGGGTAATGAAAAAGAAAACAAAGAGAAAATAATCATCCATACATCTCAGCACAAATAGTTGTTTTGTACTGCTTGTGAAGATTTCAGCTGTAACATAATTTGCCAAACATGCAATATTCCTACTATTAATATGCATTTACCTGCTATAAGGAAGAAGACTTGTAGTATAAATTAGAATACAATTTAAAAAAATAACCCATAAAACTACTACTTGAGTCTACAAGACCAGCAACAAAATTCCAATGACCTACTCATACAACAGACAGCAAGAGACCACAGAAATATCAAGAGCAGCATCTTTTATATGATCTGCTCCAGGCACAGAGCCTCAATGCAAGCTGCCAAACCAAGCAGAGGGGATGATGCAAACCACATCACATCTTTCTTAGTGGCACACACCATTATTGTCTTGAAAGAGGACAGTTTTAATGCCCATCAAATCCTTAATAATTTTGTGTACAATAACAGTAAGACAGAAGAGTGGAGGCCCCTTTTGCAATGCTGGTTTCAGGAAAATGGGGATTTTCAAAATTCAGTGAGATTACTGATAAATCCTTCAATGGTTTTTAAACAGCTACCTTTGCTGAGATTGACAATATTCTTATCAATGTCTGAGAGCAAACACCTTGTAGCAGACCAGTTGTACCCAACCCAATTCTGCCAAAATAAGTAAGCAGCTTTCAGTCACTTTTCATTTAATAGGTGTTACCCCTCAGAAAGAATTATATCTATGGCCCAATGTATATGTGTGACCTAACATTATTCATGTTAATGTTTCTGAGGAAAAAAAAAAATCAAACCCCCCAAAAGCTACCACAATCTGAGGTCCAAGATCAACAAATCTTCAGATCTGCAGTTAAAACGCAGCCCCTCTTTCATGGCAGGCAAGTTCCTGGCTAGGTTCTGCTACTATTCTTGATTTAAATCTCAATACTGAGCAGTCAAAAAAACCCCCAAAAATCACCAAAAAAAAAGTTGAAGACATCACAACAGTGTCATTTTCTTCAATCATGCTATTTCCTCTTGAGAACAAAATTATACCAAGAATCAAAAGAGCCATGTGGGTTGTGTTAGTAGTGAAAATCCCTCTCCTTGATTCTATCCTAAAAGTTATCAAAGGAAATTGCCTACTGCACATCATGGGCATAATCCACTATTACTTTTACAGTAATGCTGAAGTACTCTGCAGAGGAAATGTTAAACATGACAGTGTTGCTATTACAAGCACTAGTGCTGTGGATGCTGGCTGCTTATTTCTTTGGGTTCTTGAAAAATAACATAAAATATGTGATGGCTCCTTAGGTTCACTCCAAAGGTTCACCTCATCTGGTGCCTACTCTCAGATGGCTACCAGAGAAAAGGTGACTGGGGAAATAGAGATGTAAAACACAGCAAGCAGCAGGGTGATCCTTCCCCTGAGATATCCTCCCACCTTCTAGGCTTTTTAAAGTGAAGACAGATTTTAAATGGTTTTGTAAAAGATCCAGATTTCACAGTGGTGAAATCCCACATGTGCTGTTTTGACAACCCTGTTTGCAACCTCTGGTCCAGCATGTATAAAAAAATATGACACAGGGATTTAACACTGCACATTTTCTCAGTGAATCAGCACACATACCTAGAACAGGAAATTCTTGATCCTCCAGGTTATAATACTAATTCGCAGGATACTCAGCACTAACATGTAACTCATTGCCCATTCTTGGCTTGTGCATCTTTCACTCCTTGCATAACACAGTATCTTTTTACACTTTGATCTATTAACTCTATTTTGAAATGGGGGGAATTTATGTTCTATCTTTACTACCAAGGGAAGAAAACAAGACCCAAGGAAGCCACCCTCATTGCCTTCAACAGGATTCCTCTCACAGACCTCTACATGGGTCTGCTGCTTAGTAAGAGCAAACCCAACATTCTCTAGATGGCAGGACCTCAAAGGCACTGCTGGCCAGTGGAATGTAGATTAAATCAGAGCTCAGGATATCTGAGTTTTCATCCTGGCTCTGCTGTTTGCCTCCTGGGTAATCAAAGCTGAATCATTTTGCTTTGTCTGAATGACCCACACATTAAAAGGGACACAGATCCTTCTTGTGAAGTCTTTTCTGTTTTATGCATCCTGTAGCAATGGGGTTTGCTGTCATACTCTTCTAATTTATGTTCCAAGGCTAGCCAAGACCCCTTAGATATGCAGTGGGACTAGATGAGACCTGTAAGAAGACCACGAAGAGATACAGACCACCTGCCAAGTAGTCATCATCTGGATTCTGACATTACATAGGGGACAATCTAGACGAACTGTGATGCACATGATGAAAAAAATACAATAAGAAGAAACATGGAAAAGCAATATAAGGAGATGAACTCACCACGCTCAGCATAACTGCACAGAGTTTTGATGAAGACATAAAGATCTGTAGGTCTTTTAATGAATGCATCATATTTTCATGCTCATTTATTTTATGGGGGTTTAGTTGCAGGTGGTTTGGGGTTTTTTTAATTGGTTCAGATACATAAACTGAAAAACTCATCTAGAAAAATTTTAATCATTTAAACCAATCATCATAATGATTTTATGTTATTCCAAGTTTCTGCCTCCAGTGCCAAGACTTCAAAAGATTGTTTCTTTCCTTTGGTTACAGAGCATTAATAGATGTCCAGTGAATGCAGCAGTGGGGGAAAACGGATCCAAAAACCATGGGAGATTAAATGTTTACACAAATTGTGCTGGAACACCAAATTATATGTACAAATATTTTGTGAGAATTTAGCATATCAATGTGAACTGGAATAAACCCTGAACTTAGGTATTTAGCCAGCCATAAGAAAAAGAAGCATTTTGAAAAACAGGCAGGAAGATGCTCACAACTCCTATTGTTTTGCAATATGTGAGCAAACGTATTATAATAGCCGAAATACTGTGCCTTTGCTAACTGTCTGCCCTTCAGTAGCACGCTGTCTAACCAGAACATCAAGCCTTAGAAGCCTCCCTCAGCCTGATAGCAAAGTTGTTTCAGAAAAAAGCTGCAGGGAGATTTCCTATTAAATGGGCTTTTCTTGGTTCATCTCTTTTAAAGGGTCTATGGGAGCTCACCATCTACTCTCTCCTGTCTTATTTCCCCCTTCTGCTCAACGCATACTCTGGGGAACAATGCTGGCTTAACTTAATTTTACATAGGAGGGATGAAGAACTCAGGTTTCAGTGGCACCAACAGCAGTGGCAAAGGCTAAGCCTAAAGCAGAGGCATCAGGGAGAGCTACAGTCTCATTGTGCCTCAACTCAGCTCAGCAAAGCTACTTAGCTTAGTCTCTAGTGTGAGGGACAGCACTTAGGCAAGGAAAACATCAGATTCTCATACGGAGACAGCAGCAAAAAAACCTGAAAGACAACATCAGATAGGACCACAGCAGAAATGCTGTCAGGAAGGAAAGGGGAAAGGGGGGAAGGGGGCGCGGTGTCAGAAAACAAGAAAAATTAATTTCAATTCTTCTGCTTCTGGAAGCTGCAAGTTTCCCTGTGCTCTGAAGGGGTGAAGCAGCTCCACAGACACTTTGTTTTCCAGCACTGTTACTTCAAAGCCCACAGCAGAAATCAGCATCAGAGCTGCCCTAAAAAGGAGAGCAAGCTGGACACTGCCCAGAGTCTGGCACCATGAAATATGCTTTCCCCCTTATCTTCTCTGCCACAGGAGCTGACAGATGAGGTACAGCATGGCCTGACAAAGAACTGAGCTACTTATAGGGCAGACAGGAAGGTAATACAATAAAATTTTATTGGTCTGAAGCAGGCTGTATTACTGCTAGCTCTGCAAGTAGAGTGCAGAAACTTTGTTAATAGGGATGCTTCAAGCAGAGTTTTTCTGGAAATGACTATGCTTTGCCTCATATTGTAGCACCAGATTTGCTTTTATGCTATTCTGAATATTCCCCTCAAGCCCAAAAACTTCCATGGATTTTCTCTTTCCTTTGGATGTGCTGTATGACTGTTTGTCAAATTAACACAGGTAGTGGAAAAGAAGAGACACAAATCCACAAAGCGGAATAATTACTAGAAAAAGATAACTGAGGATCCCAAAAGCTTTGGGGAGAGTTGTGGGAAGCAGAAAACTCAAACACCATGCATCATGGTATGAACAGCCCGTGGGAACTAATCCCTTCAGAGAGTCAGAATTTCCAGTTTTCTCTTATTATACGGTATTTGACATGACTTCCTACTCTGAGTGTCTCTGAAACAGAAAACCCCAGATATGAACAAGGATTAGCTGAAATACACTGCCATAAACCTAACATACTTTAGGCTGTGTCGAGCTCTGGAGAGCTGTAGATGTTATTATACCCACAGAGCAAGCAAGGCTGATGCTCCATGCTGCACAAAGAAGGGAAAAGGAAGGAGGTGGTGAGCAAGGAAGAGGTGGATGGCAATGCCACAGCACTTAACCAGAAACACATGGCAGTGCTGGTCCTCTACGGGGCCCTGGGGGCTGCATGGATGGCAGCTGTTGGTAAGCATCCCTCCAATGATCTCTCACCTCGAGCGGATGAGGGTGGGAAGAATTAGAGGAGGATGAAGATGTAATATCTGGGGAGATGCCAGAGCAGGAAAACTCCTTTTTCTCCCCTGCAAATAGGGTCTGCAAGCTAAAGTCCCAGTGCTAGTAACACTAAGTGCTGGCAAAGCTTCGACTTCAAGCAAAGAAGTAAAAAGTGGCTTAGAAAAATCATCCCACTTAACTGCAATTTCAGCAAGCTACTTGCTGTTTGTCTTAACACCTAGAGACTTAAAATCGTAACCTCTCCTGAGCAGTGTTTCTCTATTGTCTCCTTTTTAGCCGTTTCTCTGGTAAAAGGATGACCCCAGATAGTTCAGCTCTGCCACAAGCACGCAACCCATCCTCATTTCTCTCTCCCTCCTGACACCCTGTGGTTCCCTCTGCCTCTGGTGATGCTCAGTCTCCTCACCGCCTCCTGCACCCTCCAGCAAGCCCACATCCTTCACGACCCAGAAGCAACTGTGACACAAATTAAACTTAGACAAGAAGCTACAGAAGATTTCACAGACCAGAAAACTGGAAAAAAGGGGCCACTTCCAGAAGCAGTTTTAATGTCAAAATGCAAGTGTGGAGCCTGTTTTGGTAACAGAACCTAGGAAAGGGAGGCTTCTCAGAAATTACCATGCAGACTTGGGCTCCATACCAAGCTTAACCCTCTTTCTTCCAGATATGTTGAAGAAAATTGTTTCCCCTTAATCTTTCCCTGATAGCCACATCACTAACTGGAAATAAGATATGGGATCACAATTGTCATTGCCACCTCACTTAATGAACACTTGCTTTATTTCCTAACAGCAACTGGTGCATTACACTTGGGATTCAAAATGTAGAGACAACTGACCTAATTAAAGGAAATAACATTCTAACTGGTTCCATTAAAACACTGTATCTCTCAATATATAAAGGAATATTTTAGCCAGAGCTGGAAGAAGCAATAAAACATCATATCCTTATCTCTAACAGTACCATAGTTTTCCCTCCCTCCAACCACTCCCATTTGTATAGATGAAATGTTTTAGATAAAGCCACAACCCATGAACCTAGCCCTGTGAGGATGGGGAAGGAGTGTATAAACCAACCGTTATCATATCAGCACTACTATCACGACTGGCATATCTGAAAAAACCTACTGCTTCAAACACAGTAAGTCACTGTTACTTTTCACTGCACAGTCTCCCATCTGAAAAGGTTATTGTTGTTACAGTCTAGATGCTACTTCACTTAGCTCATTCTATGAGAGATGATACATGCAAAAATGGAGATTATTACCAAGATAATGCCTCTGTCAGTCCTTGTAAGTTGCTCCTCTGATCTCATCCAAAAATAAGATTACCCAGAGGCATTAATGAACTATACTTAATTGATATCTGGTATTAACTGCACCTTCATAAGAGAGATAATATCTTTTCCCCAGACACGTATCATTCATACCCTCACATAAATCTAGTGTTTGTTGAGTGGGCCCATTTACAGCATCTTACAAAATGTCAGACAGATCAGTTCTTGCTCCAGTTTCTCATTTCCTGATATAATAGATGTGTACATCCACCATTGCCAGGCAGCACATCTCAGGCTGTAGCCTCCACGGCATTATTCTTCCCAGTTTCCACATTAATTATTGACAGGTTAAAATGTATTAATTAGTAACAGACAGGAACAGCATACTTCATTGCTAAACACTAGGATTTACCTGGCACAGCAGAAGGCAGCAGAAAATCTTCAGGGTGATAGCTGAAGGACTGATAGAAGCACAAATGTACAGAAGATATTCTCGGGGACAGGAGCACCCTTTTCCAGCAACAGTCATGTCCTTTCTCCTTGGAATCTCTATCACTAGCATGGGCTAAAGTCATAAGCTGCATAGAAAGAGCCACAGCCAGGACAAATGACTGTGTGAATGCCTGTATCTGAACAGCCCTGAACAGTGGACTAGAAGGCTGAGAAAAGGCAAAAGTTGGCAGGTTCAGATTCTTTTGCAGAAAGCCCTTTGAAGCATTATCCAAACCTGGGCCAAAATATTACCAAAATTTAAGACAGACACAGTCTATTTGAGTTTAATGTTTCTGAAAAGAAGCTGGACATTGTGCTTTGGTCATGCTGAATGCCACCTTAGTCCCTGCTATCTCTTTACACAACAGCAATGTCTGCAGGAAGGAGTATTGCCAAGGAAGGCCTGGCAATGCTGAAGTGCATGAGGAGGAAAGGGAGACAACCTGCCACGCTTGGTAACAGTGGCTGGAAGAACACATTCCTTACAGCTGAGTAAATTACAGAGCAACCTTTGGGGCTGCTGATGAGATTTCCCCCAGGGGACACAACCTCTGCTTTTTGTAGAAGTGCCTGGTCAAGTACACACACACAGTGCTGGGAGCCACACACCCTGTACAATTGGAAAAAATGCAGTAAAACCAAATGATCTCACGTCCAGCATCTGCTACTGATAAAGACTTGAAAGGGAACCAGTCCTGAGAATTTTACTCAATCAGAATGCAAAAATAGTATCTTTGCTGAATAAAAAGCAGGAGGGAGAAAAAAATTCTCACAGTACTAAGAGAATAATGACTCATAAACATACAAAGAATGAAAGCACTGCGTTTCTCCAATGTTGCTATTTGAAAGAGCTGCCACCCAGCTGTATGAACACTCATTTGCACACACGTGCAGATCACAAGACTCTAATCTACCCCAAAACGTTCTCCTGAGACTGTGTCATAACTCATTGCCAGGAAAATTGCTTAGGTATCATATATTTCCAACAGGTAAGATCAAAGGGAACCATGTTAGAAAAACTGGGATTTCTCCATCTACCCATTTACACAAACTGCTTCTATACCCTTAAGAAACAGAAAGACAAATACACCAGAGAAGCTCAGCTTGTCACCTGCACCAGGTAACCACCTGTTGCTGAGCAAAATCAGAAGAAAAGCTTCCTCTGACTTTGTACACATGAAATGACAGAGCCTATGTGTTCCCAGTAAGGGTGCACCTGGTGATGCTTGCTTTGCCCAACCTCTGTCTAGTTCTTAACTATTCACAGAGCCAGTGACTATTGATGTCATGGCTTTATTGCAGGCTCTGACCACTCATTCAGGTTTCAGAAGGTAACTAGAGGAATGATTTGTCAATGTTCAGCCATTTGAAAAATTCTTAGTGGCGAGCCCAACCTTGCCTGGCTTGTTCTGCCAATGTGATTTAAGGCTGAGGGTGTGCACTGGGAGGCTGCAGCACAGGCATATGCTGTCCTACCCATGACCCCTGGAATTAAGCTTCTCCTCTATGGTGCTGAAAGCTTTCAATGCCCATTTTTTTCAGCAAGAGTTTGAGGACACTGAATGATGTTCCTGGTACCTTCCCTGAAAAGTGATCCTGAAAGGACAAAGAGAGACAAAAACATGGCACTTAGGGACTGAATACCTTGTCTCTGTCTACCTTGAGAGAAAACACTCTGTTTCATGTTGCCCTTTTCATTTCATTTCAAACCACAGACATTTTTTTCGAGATTAAAGTGTCTTCATCTGGAGTCAAATACAAACATTTTGATATTCAATGCTTTTTCAGATTCATATCCTTGAAGTCTGTAGAGGACCATTAAAAAGTGTGAGGTGTCCTCCTCATTAGATAAGGCTCTACAGATAGATAGAGTCATACAGATATATAGGTTATAATAGGTTCTCAGCAAAACTGCAATCATACAAGCATCATACTCGGGTAAAAAACAAATTAAGACCCTCTTAGTCAGAAGCTTATCTAGGCTTGAATTAACAGCCTGCACATCTAACTTCCTGTTTGCTCTGTGCACCCTTGCTGCAAATGTTCAACATTTCACGCTGCTCCTGTAATTGTTTCGAAAAAGGCCATCAGATTCAGAGCACTGTTTCCCATATTTCTGAATTACATTTATAGGCTAAGGCACTCCAGGGTACAGTGCACGCTTATCTTTCTGCACTTTAAAACATGGCAGGGGTACCACAGTCCTGGACTAACGGATGCATTAGCAGAGTCATGCAGTGACAAATTGTATAACACCTGCTTTTACTAGGCTTAGCTCTAGTCTGGTATTTGTCCCTTGCTTTTGCAAACAATGTGTTTTCCCATGAAAGAATAACATAAAACTCAGTCAAGGTGGAGCTGTAAATAAATGCCAGTACATTACGCTGAAAAAGCTTTAGAGAACATCACTGTCACCAACTAGGAAGGCAAAAAACTTGAAAGCACCAAGTTTATACACAGGAGACTGGTGACACCTCATACCATGGCCTCTGTCCCTTCATGCACCACCACGGAGCAGAGGTTTGGGTCTATCACAAGGCTCAGGGGGTTCATCTGCAAAGGTTAAACCCCATTGATTTGCATCACAGTCCATGTAACCAGAGGGAGAAACAGCATCCTGCAGGGTCCCACACCACTGCACTAGTGCTCTAAAGGCAGCAGCAGTCATTTAACCCCATATGCATAGATATTTTGGAGCACTCAACACCATCTGCTCCTCCTGGGGCACAGTGCACAGGTACAGTCCTGGGGTCATGGAATGTGGAGGGTGGAGTGGGGTGCAGCAGGAGCCAGCCCATGGTATGGCCCCAGTTGCCCCTCAGTCTCAGCACTACTCCTCAAGAGAGGGAAATCCCTTATCAGCAATGTGGAGCCATAGAAGGGACTGGGACAGCCCCTGTCCAGCCACACGTGGCAAGAAAACAAGAAACACCAGGCCAGTTCCATCTTTGTGTGGCCACACTGGTGGAAAACAGTATCAGAAATTAGGTCTTTCGCTGCCCTGTCCTGCAGCAGGATGAAGAAGAAAATAGAGCTGGGACCATTCAGAAGAGAGAGAAAAAACCAGACATTTTGGATGTGGTGCTGTACTTCAACTGGGGACTGAAACTCAGAAGAAACAGTACCATGGCTGATGGAAAATATATTTAATAAACCAGTGGTGAGCATCAAAATGGTTTTATATTATTATTATTAGATCTTGGAAAGAAATTGGAAAAAAGGAAGAGCAAGGGAAAAAACATTTAAATAGCAAGAAGAAAGGTAGCAATGATAAGAAAGACTGAATACAAAACAGTCCCTGCTGAAGCACACATTTAACCCCAGCACCAAAACGGCACATCTGCTCATGCTCTAGGACTCACAGAAACTTCCTTGTGGTGTCAGCTTGGAATTTATAACATAAGACACCAAAATGAGCATATCTGGGGGTTTGCTCAGCACAGAATGCAAGCGATATTTTCACTGCACAAAGGTGACATACGTAGGTACACAGTTTTCATGCTTCTGAGTCACAGGAAATAAGGCTGTACTACGAGCTGGTGTGACACAGCAGCCAACAGGAGACTGGGGCAGCTGAGTCAAGGAACACAGAGAAAGCAATGTCATCACTTTTCTCTGAGACTTGTATGCAACACAGAAACCCCAATGTTACTTAAAAAAATACCCTCTTAAACCATCTGCAAATGCTAATTAAATGCAAGATCCTGCTGCTTTGTTGAGCATTGCTACTGTTTCCTTGACACACCCAGCGAGGTGGGGTCTGCTCCAGAGATGATGCTGGGTCTGGCAGATGAGGCACAGGACAACCTCAGAAAAGCAAAAGTCAATTCTCAGCTCATGCACAGCTTCATTTTACAGCGACACAACAACTTCCTGAGCACTTCATCTTCCCTTTTCATCAGCTATAAAACTGTGATACTTACAAACCTCCTGTAATTACCAGAAGGGCTAGGAGGCACAATTCAAGTCCGTAAAGCATCCTGTGATTTTCCACATAAGATGCCATAAACAGAGTTACAGTTCTGAAAACAGGGAGGACAGGCGTCTGCCTCCCTGCTCTACCCTGCCTGAGGAGCTCTCCTACACAGAACATTCTGGCAGGAGTGCTGCTGATTTCAATAAGGTTGTTACACCAGGAGTAAAAACCCTCTGTTCAAGGCAATGGCCTGGAACTCAGAGAACTGTCTTCTAGCTCTGAGACTGCTGCAGATTTCTTACCGTCTTTGACTTAGCTGTTTAATCTTCCTGCACTTCAGTTATCCCATTATGAGAATCGGGAGACAACTCTTTTAACTCACACGGGTGTTGCAGGTGCATTCAAGTTGCTGAAGAGCTCTGATACTGAGATGATTTAGGCTATAAAAGAACATAAGTGTATTAGGAATTCTGGAGCTAGCTGATTCCTATTTCATAACACCCACTAGACCTGGCATATGGAGTTCTTAATCCATAGATAAATTCATTTTAATCCCCAGATCTAGTCAGTACCACTGGTTTTCTTCAAGACCAACATACACACACACAAATCTAGCTATCCCAAGCCATCTGGATATTACTGGGTTAAGAGAAGACAGAAAAAGTGGGAAAAGAAATCTAAAAATTGAAGAAATAAAACCATTTAATTATAATCATTCATAATTCATCAATGTTTCAGCTAGTGTATTTAAACTTTTCACAAGTAGATCCTTGCATAAATTCCCACATGCAAAATGTCAGTCATGCTAATTAAGTGTTGTAATTTGGAGGCCAGTTCAGGGACACTGTACTTTGAAAGTGTACAGTTGGTTTCAAGCTGAACTATGAACAGAAGAAATATCTTGAATGAACTAATTGTGGGGTAGTTTTTTATGTTGCAGCAGATCACAGTTTAACAAAAGCAGCAAGGATACTGAGGAATGCACACTACAGAGCAAAGGGGGTATAAATTACAGTGACAAGAATATAACTAGTAAAAACACCAATGTAAAGAAACCACATCATGTTAGATATGAAGTGTCCTCTCAGAGATCAAACTTCAGCCTGAATACAGTGAACTTACTGGAATGAGTATCACTCTTGTAGTATGACTAATGCAATCATCTCGTTCATGTGACCTGACAAGTGCTTTCTGTATGTGAGATTTAAGGTGAGAATTTAATAACATCATTGAGCTAGAGCTAATGTCATCTAGCACTTTAAATCTCTCCGATGGAAAGTTATCAGCAGATAAAAACCTTTTGTTGAGTTCAGTTAGTGATTCAGAGAGGTAAATTTGCTGAAATGTCAAGACTGAAATGAAAGGTAGTGTTAACATTCATTCTTTTGCAATAAAGAATGAATTTAGGAGCTCAGGAAGGCTGGTGCATAGAGCCCTAGATAAAACTAAGTGTAACCTGGGTAGATGCTATTTCAAACTTACTCTTCTACCTCTGCATTTCACTTTAAAACTTATCAGGAGGCAAAATAAAAATACAGAAAAAAGTTGGCTATTTCACAGTGTGTGTCTTTTAACTGGATAATTAGTATGTCTTTCTAGTTGTCTGAGGCACTTTAGGGCAGACAAATACCCATGTGACAGTGGTACAAAACAATAAAGAATACTTCACCTGGAAACCTAAATAAAACTTAAACTTTGAAGAATGAGAGGACTAGGCTTTTATCTCCTAAAACATTTCTATTGTGAAGGATCCTGACTTCTAGTCTTCCTGCAACCTGAATTTGATGGCAAACCTGCATCAGATTGTAAGGGGAAAGAAACTGGCTTCTTAAGGGGGATAAAAAGACACTACCATAAGTCTTTTTAAAATTAGCAAGGGATTTTCTGAATGAGTGATTGAATTGTCTTGCCAGGAGATATTTAGGTCTATATATATTGCCAGTAGCAGCAACAGACAAAGGAAATAGAGCCCATGGAAGAGTTAATGATCAGGGGTATGGTTTGGATGACAATGCAAAATAAAATTATTTGTTTTCTTTTATAGGTAAATTTCTAGATGAAATAAATACAGGGCTTTCATCAAACTTGACATGACAAAATCATTTGATGAAATGCCACATGGAAAAATATTTATTCGCAGAAAAATACAGGGATTAGTGCAAGAAATACAGTGGTATGGGTTTAAAAATGAATTTCTTGTGCAAAATGAATCTGACTATCTGCAGCTTGAAAAATCAACGTGAGCCATTCACATCTCATATTTTCATATACCAACTTCAGTTAAAAACAGGACTGAGCAACGACATTTGCTGAGGGATGCCATTGGTAAAGATGAGCAGTATCATGTTGTGTGGGAAGTACCTGAGACATGCAAGAACAGGAGTAGCAGAAATGCAATCAAACTGCCTAGTACAAAAGTGGCATCACCTCACACTTACAGACTAGAAACAAGAAGCCTTTCCCTAAGCTGAGAACTCATTAGTCAGTGATGACAGAAGGGGAAAAAGGCCTGGGGGTATTCACAGAAGACAGGATTACTAAGCCATGATGGAAAGTGTAAATACAGTCCTTGTTACCAGGTAAAACATTTCTGGTAGAAACAGGGAAATATCAGTGCCATTGTACTCAGATGTATCGTAGTGGCCACAGAGGTTACAGAGGCACCAACTGCAGTACAGCTCTTAGCAGTTGTATTTAAACAGAGAAAAAAAAAAATCTGAATCAAGAGCAGATGAGTAGGATAATTAAAAAATGAAGAGTTTCATCTTCCAAAAGGATGTGAACAGAAGTGAAACAAGGGCTTCAGGAGATCTGAATGGTATCTACAGTCATAACAAAAATAAGCACCTACTAAGAAAGATGCTGACTTATGCTAAAGAGCAGGGAAAAAACCCATCTATCTGTCATAACCACAGATGAGACAGAGGTCAGAAGAGGAGACAGACAGAATGGCCATCTTCTTGCAGGAAAGTGGTAAAAGGAACTAAAAAAGAAACAAGAACTCCTTCTAATTTTAACATGCAGTGTGATCCTCTTTCTGACATGACTATATGACCTAAGTACTTGCAAAACAGAGGATTTGCCTCAGCCCAGGTGGTTCTTTCCAGTCCCACACCTCTATGCACTGCTCTTAATAAAAAATAATCTTTCCCTCCCCTCCTCCCATTTGCAGGCCTAAATATCAGCAGTTGGAGTTTGCTGGTGTTCTGAAATATATGGATGTTTAAGAGCTTGAAAAGGACATTTTTTTTCCTTTGTACACAGCTTTTTCAGCCCTTATTTCTGAACCAGATGAATTATAAATACTGATATGAGTACCCAAAGCAACCTGATGAAATCTTGGTATAAATCAAACAGGTGAAATTGAGACTTTAATCCGGCTAAAAATAAGCTTGTTACCAGAAAATAAAACACCATAGCAGGAATAGATGTACTTTGGCTCTAAACAACAGAAAAACCAAACAAACAGACAAAAAAACCCCTTGTTACAAATTAATACATCCACAGAGGTCAATCACCTGATTATATCAATTACTCAAAGGTTTATCTTACATAATCCTCTGTGATGTTACATGTACTGAATCTTCTAATGTACTAATATTAATCCAAGCAGATCATGGCTCAAAAGCTGTTTGTGAATGGTTTGGAAGATACTGTGAGAAGAGTTTTTTATATTTTGGAAACATTTTGATGAAGAGGGATTAAGTCTCACATTATTATTGCTTGTAATGATCACATAGTTTTCTTCACCTAACACTACTGCATAAAGTTTCTTTTTCAGTCTGACTTATACTCAGAAAGGCATTTGATATTATGGATCACACTGGGAATAACTTGCTTTCTTTTTTTTTTTTACATTTCAAAGGCAAGAAATAATTTCCCAGCGTTTTTTGGGCACCAAGAATACTGTAACTTATAGAGGTGCCCATGAGGGCTGGTTATATTCTGGACAGCCACCTTTACTATAAGTACTGAGCAAAACTTAGACTTTTCTTCTCAGGCTGGGAACTTGCATTGGTCATGACCCCACTCATTCTCAGGTGAGCAATAAAATACATGCAAGTGAAATGGATTCCCAGTTGGTAGGTGTGTTTGCATGCAGTAACTAATAGAATGGAAAAAAACATGGATTAAACAAAATTGAGAACACAGATCCCTGATTGAAAAAGAGCAGAAGAAAAGAAAATATGAGACAAGGCAGAGATTTTTCACCAGCAGAGCCACACCAGCACAGAACTTGAGTGAGAGAAGCTTCCTCCCCAAAACCTTCCCTTCACAAACTGCTTGCAACCAGGACCTCAGCAAGACCCTCCCTGGGTCCCCACAGCTCATTCTGGAAAAGAAAAGTGGGGACTCCATATAGCCTAGACACATGTTCTAAGTCCTGTAACACCTCTTCAGCATTGCTTCATCCATCTTGTCTGCTTTTGATTCCTCTTCAGTTTAAATGTGGCTGAATTTTAACTCTTGGTCAATTATAATTCTGTTTAGTGAATCTTATGGCCTTTTTTTCTCTACAGAAGTCACTCCAGAATGTCATAGAATAGTTTTAGTTGAAAGGGACCTTTAAAAGTCATCCAGTCCACCACAGCATCATCAGGAACAGGATATAAGGAACCTCAAGGCCAAAGAGAAGTCTTTAACTTGCACACTCTGAGAAATGTAGTAACAGTTTATGAAATTGTGTTAACAACGAGTGAGAAGACAATAATTTAAGTGACCCCATGAAATTTTTCTTTCACCAGGTGTAAAATATTGAGCCACCAATGGAAATTGTACATTAGCTTTGTGATCAGCTTAATCTCCCACTTAAATGCAGAAGGGCAAATTCCTGGGTTCATCCAGAGCTTCAGGTAGCAGCCCAGGCAAGCAGAGATCTGTACCAGACCACGTGTCTTTGTATAAGGCTCAATGACCTGGTTTTAATCCTCGACCTGTCGAACAGACTACCATACCCCCTACCACAGCTGCAGTCATGAGGACTCAACTTCTGACATGGTTCAAGAGGTGGCTTGTCCTCTCTAGGAAGAACAGTGCAAAGCTCCACTGGGCATGGCCATCTACTGGTGGATTCCTGGAGTACTGACAGAGACTTTGCTGAAGGGTAATGACCTGAAACTCTTCTCCTACTCCACCAAAAACATAAAGCTCAAACAAACCCTTCCCTTACAGCACACACAGTTTATGCCCCAAACGTGGACTCATATGGAGGAGTATTCTGGTCATCCTAAAATGATCTCTGCCTTTCCCCAGCCTCCCTGTTCCTCTGCACATGCACTTTGCTTCAGTTGAACTGGAGCCATCCAAGAGGTACAGAACACAGCAGGGAAAATAACGACAGAGCAATAAACCCCATTTGTCAGGTTAATTTGACAATACATTCAATTTTTTAAAAGTAAAAATGCACACTCTATGAATGCAGGTTCCCAGCAGCTGCCCTTTCTTTTAATTTATCAACCTATTGAGAAGGCAGATGTTTATGTCTTTTACCACCTTTCTCTGGAACTACTGAACCCTTAATCAATTCAATTTTTAATAGGTGTTTAACATCCCAACAGGAGTGATTTTATAGGCTAGTTTCCAGCTTTCTCCACTGACTACTGAATCATCTAGTAAGAGTTCGTGTTTTCAGTCATGTATGTAAAGAAACTATAATGAGCCCTTATTTCACAAAAGTATTCCTGTAATATATTGGGTACTTCTGTTCTGAGCCAGCAATACTTAGGTGAACGTCTTTCACTTAAAGGACACTTCCCTCAATTGAGTAATGCTCTTAGAAAAGTGGGGATAATTAATGTGCTTAAAGTTATGTGGGTTGTTAAGCTCTTTACCACAACAGGTGCTGTGCTCAGGTGCACTTGGACAGGATCCAGATACTTGGAGCTACTAGACTGGAAGTGTATCAGACAGTTAAAAACTCCTTTTTCTGTGAATTATCGCAGAAGTTCCTGATTTGGGTTCAAAACCTGTGTAACCACTGCAGCTATTTAACAATCTTATCAACAGAATCCATATTTTAAAAATACTTTTCTCATTTGTGAGATACTCAGAACTGGACATCAGACTCCTGCTACTTATTCTGTCTAGTGATCTTTTCATATAATCTTTACACAGAGTTTTGTAAGCTCTTCTAATTAGACCAGAAGCATTTCAAGCCATGCAATGTGTTGCTTTGTTGCTGCAGTAGATGTAGAAAGAAATTACCATCCAGGCTTAAATGTTATGTGGCTATTGGTGTCTTAAACAGAAATGATGGGTTTGGTTAGATCTTGAGCCAGAAATCTCATTTTCTATCTGCTTTTATAACACCACAAAATGAGCAGTCATGAGGCAAGTCTATGACAGGTTAGAAATGAGAAATTTTAAGGGCTATTAAACTTTTTAAAAACGTTCCCAGCGGATCAGCATAAACTTACTTAGTGCCTCTATTTCTGTAACTGTGATATAGTGGGAGAATTTTCAGTGTTCAGTGGTTTATTCAGTGAACTCCAACAGCTTGGTAGTAACCTTGGCTGGCATAAAAGCCAGAGGGGATATCACAGCATCTGCACACCTGAAACAGGGTTTCAGATTACTTTGTACCTACTACATTTTTCATTAATCTTATTTTGCAGTCTTGTTTTGCTTTAAGTTTTGTTTTCCTTTTGTTGTTCATATTCTACTTTTAAAAGGGTGTTGTTCATTTTCAAATTAATTGGACAAAAAGCAGAGCACAAAATAGAGGCTAGACAACTTTTTCCCAATCTATGGGTAAAATCAGAGGCATCCAAAGCAGTATTAGTTTGCCCAACATACATCACCACCCAGGTGAATGTAGTCAGGTGAAGAAATTAAATGCTAAAGGTCACAGCTATTGATGGACAGCCTGCTCAAATCCTAGCAATGCATGGAAATGAGCATGTCCAGGTCATATTTTGCACTCATATGCAAGTTAGATTTTGCACCATAGAATGAGAACATAAATCCAAAGGAAAACAACAAATCCACACCAAAAACTAAGGAGATGGAAAATATCTGTCCTGAGCAGCGAGAGGCACCTTCTAATCATCTGAACTTTCAATCGACTTGTGGGCAGGACCTGCATCCATAATGTATGCCCTGAATAGCATGTGTAATTGTTGTTGACAATATAAAAATTATTCTAGATTTATATTGGGGTTACTGAGAGCAGAGGCCAGTCTTTTAATATGAAACAGGTCTCCCAAGAGACATTGCAGGGTAGCAGAGAGTGAGAATTTGCATCATATAAGCTACAATGACACTGACATCAAAAAGTGCTCTGTCAGCATTCTGAGAGAAAAGCAGGCACCAAAGTACTCAGATTTTGATTTAGTTTCTGAAGTATTTGGCACTGGAAAAAAAGTTTGGGACGGGGCATCAAGGAAACTGCACAGCTCTTTGCAGCTCCTGCCTCACTATCACCATCCAGTATCAACATCTGCATCAACACAGATCCCACATCTGACCAACATCTTCCACAAGGAACAGCAATACAAATCATATCTGAGCACTCCAATACACACTTTCACAGATCATCCAACCTTCTTGGGAGAAAACCTGGAGACGTTTCTCAGCCACATACCTCTATAGAAGGTGCTAAATGTGGAACTAACTCAGCAACCTCCTCAAGCAAGGATGGAAATGGGTAAAAAGAATTAGCTGTGCCTTCACAAGCAGTAGCAGCCACCTTCTTCTTTATTTCAGCACAGATCTGGGCTCTAATGTGCACCTCTGCAGTACCACAGAGGAGCCATAAAGCCACACTGGCTGGCAGCAGGAGATTCCCCTTGCTTGGGGAATTCATACACTGTCAAGTCAGAAACACCAACTCTGTATTGTTTTTCCTCCCTGTGGAGGTGATGTAGGCAAATGTCAGCAGTAGCTCAAAACTGTGGCTCTCCTGCTGCTGGAACAGCTGCTTGGAGCCAGTGTCAACCTGTAAAATATTAGAATAATCTTAAGGTTCCTTTGAATCATTCCAAGTGCTGAACCAGCTGACTTCATTTTGCACACTTGCCCCTCTCAGACTTATTGTCAGGATTTTTTTTTACACAACTCAAATCCTTCCTCACATAGAAAGAAAGCCATAGGTGGTTTATCTTCTCCAGAAGACAGAGCTAAAAGGCTGCTGAATATGTCCCATCATGGATTTGAGGGGGAGACAGAGGAAAGATTATCCAGGTTCTGCTACCAGCATATTTTATTGTTTCATGAGCAGATCTTTAGTAAGTGACTGACAGTGCTCCAGGCACTTTAACGAACTTCTGCCCTCATTTAATGCCAAGTCTATACAGATCCTTTGCTTCTGCCAATCAGATGTCAAGTGTGCCTTCCAAAGTTTGTCTTGGAGTAAAATCCACCATTTTTACCACACTGATTCAGAAACCCATCCAACAGAGCTCTCCTGATCAGCAGGAGAGGAACAAGATATTTCCTGTAATAAAGCTCTTCATTAAAGGACTTTCCCTACCAGGGAAGCATAGTGTGGCTGCTACAGCATGTAATTAAAAGCCAAAGGACTAAAGCTTAAATAAAATAGCTGTGTGACTGAATTATTAACTTTCACAGTTATTAATTTGCAATATAGACCAGCTCATCTCTATCACAGGGATGTTGAGAGGCTGAATCAGTGAAAATATCTGAAACACCATAAAATGTTGAAAAGCTGAATACTTGGCTTTGTGGAGGTGACCATTTTAGTAAACATTTATATAAATTAAATGGGGAGCTGGTAAACTTTGATCTAAAAGATTAAAATGCACCTGTGGTGGGACTTTAACACTTTCTTTTCTCCATACTTGGAAATTCAGTTGGTGCACAAGTAGAAGTTGCACTTTATTACTGAACAATACTCTTATTTGAATTATTCTTTTTAAGAGCCCTAAAAGTGTATCTGGCTATCATCAGACTAAATTTATGGGCATTTGGGCCCAGAATTCTTCCCCTAGAGCAGAGAAAATAATTTTCATCTTCTACTGAAAGCCTTCCCTAATTTGTCAAAAGAATTAAAGAGGCAGGAGGGGAAGTCCTCAGAAAAAGGATGAAAGTTACAGCAGAGACCAAAAAAGCACATTCATTAGACTAAGCCTTTCATTTAGTAGCATATTATAATCACTGGAAGCAACACAGACATCTATTTTCCTTTTCTAAAAGCCCAGTTCCATTTCATGAGCCATTTAAGGACAACTGTGTGCAGTTTGGGGCACCAGAACATAAAAAAGACATTAAGGTGTTAGAGAGCATCCAAAGGAGGACCACAAGGATGGTGAAGAGCCCTGAGGGGAAGCCATATGAGGAGCAGCTGAGAGTACTTGGACTGTTCAGCCTGGAGAAGAGGAGACTGAGGGTAGACCTCACTGCAGTTACAACTTTCCCGGGAGGAGAAGTGGAGGGGCAGGCACTGATCTCTTCACTGTGACCAGTGGCAGAAGTTGAGGAAATGGCATGAAGCTGAGTCAGGGGAGGCTTAGGCTGGATAACAGGAAAAGGTTTTTCACTCAGAGGGTGTTGGGCACTGGAACAGGCTCTCCAGGGGAAGAGGTCACAGCACCAAATCTGTCAGAATTCAAGAAGCATTTAGACAACACTCTCAGGGACATGGTGTAATTATTGGAGTGTCCTGCACAGGGCCAGGAGTTGGACTTGCATCATCCCGATGGGTCCCTTCCAACCCAGCATATTCTATCATTCTGCAATAACTTAAGTCAATATGAACAACAGAATCTCAGCATGGTTGAGGTGTGAAAGAACCTCTGGAGATCACCTAGTCCAACCTCACTTTTCAAGCAAGCTCAGCTACAGCAGGATGCCTTGGGCCATGTTTGGTCTGGTTTTGAATACCCCCAAGAATGGAGACTCCACAATGTCTCTGAGCAACCTGTGCCAATGCTCACAGAATAAAAGTTATCTTTAGATGAAATCTCTTCTAACTCAACCTGTGCCCCTTGCCACTTGTCCCATCACAGGGTATCCCTGGGACAGTCTGGCTCCTCCTTCCTTACTTCCATCAGGTGTTAATACACACACTGGAGAGATCCCTCTAAGCCTTGTCTTCCAAGCGTGAACATCCCCAGCTCCTCCAGTCTGCCCATATATGAGAGATGCCCCAATTCCTTAATCATCTCTGTGCTCTTCTTCTGACCTCATTCTAGAATGTCTACATTTCTCGTGCACCAGGGAGGCCAGGAGTGGACCCCACTCCAGGTGTGGGCTCACCAATGCTAAACAGAAAACCCTCAGTAAACATATATAAGCAAACACATTATTCCTCCATATTCTCAACACCATGATCTAATGGCAGCTTGGTACACAGAACTGCCAAAACTCTGTACCTTGGCTGCTACATTCACAGGACACAGGTCCCACAGAAATGCTGTCCCATCAGAGCCTAGGAAAGAACAATCAGCTGAAATAGAGGCTGCAAATGGAGGAAGGTGGCAGCAAGGGAGGCAAAAACTCACCAGCCCATGAGGGAGATACTAGTGTTCTTTATTATCTTGATAGCTCAGTCCCCTAACTCATTCTTCATTCTTGTAGCTCAGAAAGTACAATCACTTGAATCTGTGCTCATATACCCCTGAGAAGGGTTGGAGTGCAGAGCACCTCAACCAAGGGGTGTCATGTTCCTCTCCTGGGCAGGTGTAATTAATTATCTTAAAGTCCATCGCCATCTCCTGGGCAGGTGCAACTGATTACCTTTTGATGACAAACCCCTCTGCCACAGAAGAAGACGCAGTAAACTGAAGCCAAGTGTAAAAGTGTCTTAAACACACCTCTCCTACTTTCCTATTTAAGAGTCAGCAAGCACAGTGGTTTGAAAACAACCCCAAGTCAAATAATCTAAACTAGAAACTATATTGTTCTTATAACCACAACAGCACACACAGCTGGAAGAATTTAGTAAAGAGATTCATGTATTTGTTGTAATCGTACCAATTTTATAGTGCATTTTGGGTGGAGTCTGTGTTCACCATTGTTCTAAAGAAATAGTGAGATTAATTAGGTGTTGCTAAAGTATGAACCCAACTGACACTACAGCCCTCTGTGCCATGTGCTACACAAGCACACATCAGAACAACTCTCCAAAATGTAGACTATTCCTGTGTCCAGACACAAAAACCCTGCATCTCACAGGACTCTCCTTTAAGGCTTGGCCAAAGCTCTGAAGCACCAAGATAGTGCAGAATTCTACAGGCAAGGAAAAAAGAATCCAAGACTAAAGACCTGAGCAAAATTATCCTCTAATAATCTTATAATGTTGAACCACCTAACACCAAACTCATGGGTGAGAAAAGATACTTTTCCTGACATCACAAATGACCTTAAATCCCAAGTTTGCTTCTAGAAACCTTCCAGAACTGTACTTATCTCTGACATTTCTGTTTGCCTTTGACTTTTACTGTGGTGTTACTCAGGTCTTTCTTGCTGTTCAAAACAGATTCTAATAAGAGCAAGAATAGGTTTTGAGAAAGAAAAAGGAACTGTAAGAAAGGGGGAACTGTACACTATGTCCATGGCTATGGGCTCAGTGCAATATGCTAAAGGTGGCAAAGACAGAAAAAAAGATCATCTTTTCATCACAAGGGTGAGAAACCAGCATATTTTGGATGGAATTCCTGAAAACACCAAGTAAAATCAGGAGAATTAAACAATGCAGGAACTTAGGGACAGGGTAAAAAAAAATGAAATTATTCATAGCAATTTATAAAGAATACCACAAGGCTGCAACTCACTGACAGCACAGGAGACACAACATAAAGCAGACAATCACAAAAACAACAAAATCAGAAAGGCTGCATGTTAGCATCACAACACAGCTGGGGTAGCTGATGGAGTCCCTTAGCTGTGGAAAATCCTCTTCTATTTTGTAGCTTTGCAGGGGACCGTGAATGCCCTTCAGGGCAAGAACTGATGTAAGCACTGGAAAATCATTTGGCCCATGGATGGACTTAGTGTGAGATAAGCTGTGTGGCATGGAAGCACATCTAGAGTGCCTGGAAAGGAGTAGGCACTTGAAAGCTTTATTGAATGTTTATAGAGACTCAGACACTAAGATAGAGGTCGTCTTGTCTTCTGGAGTACAGGACTTCTTGAGTCAATATATCCTTCAATAATCAGTAAACAGCATGGAACAATGAAGTCCTGGCTATGACAGGCATGAAGAAGAAGAATAGAGGGAAAGGGGCTGAGCAGGTTATTGAATAAAATTTGCATCTCGCAGAAATACCACAGGTTTCAGAAGCAACCAGTGTGGACTAGAGAAAACGGCCTGCAAATGAATCAGAAATACTTGATTACAAAATCCATCTCACTGGCAAATAGGAATTAAGGTCTCATTATTGCACTGACATGTTTCAAAATAAAATAAAATAAAATAAACATAAACGTATTTTCTGCTACTGTCCAAGTGTCAAAACAAATATCTGTACATTTCAGCAGATGTCAGATATTGTAGAGGCGTGGACATACTTGCAATTTTAAACATAAGATTTTCTAAAATTAGATGCATAATCTATTGCCCTAATTGCAACATACACATAAATCTTGGTAGAAGGAAAAAGTGCTGATTTTCTCTTTTTCCACAAACAGAACCTGACTTCTGAGTACAAATAAACGAAAAGAATCCATAGCATCTTTAGATAGATCCAGGCCCATGTCTGGCTGCTATTATTTTTCCTTTTCATCCTCGTACTGTTACTTGCAAACATAAAAAGAGAGTTGCACAAATTATTGTGTTTATATTGCAGCTGAGACTAATAAGAGTATCCTTTGCTGAGACTAGATAATTTCTCACTCCTAAAGATATGGACTATTTTTCCACAAAGAAAAAAAGTGTTTGTGTAAAGTGCCCCTCAGTAGCATTTGTTTAAATACTCCATAGAATCAAGGGCTTATTTTTCATATTGTAGTCACAGCCACAAGAAAATTGCAGATGTAAATGAAGCATGTTAAGCCAAAAATAAGGTTCTTCAATAAAGAATCCATGAGCAAAACGGTACAGAAATTACACCCCTTCTATAACACCAAACTTCTTTAGGGGATCCTCACAGAGACATCTCTAAGATGGACCTTTAGGGTTGTTTGTCAAGAAAATGCAGACCTGGAGATTTGCTCAAGAAGGTGCGTTAATTTATGCTTATATGACCAACAACTGCAGAGTCTGACCCAGAAGGTATTGCTCAAGCCACTTCCTTCCACAGCATCAACCAATACACAGTCAGTGACAACAGGACATGAACTTTGTAACCAAAAGAGGGAACACCTCTTCCCTGGTGAGAATCATGACTGAATCTGTGATACACCAGACTATCTTCCCCTTTCTCCATCACCTAGACCAGTTTCCCCATTTTATATTCACGTAATTCATCACACTGGTTTAGCCAAAAAGTGAAAGGGACTCCAAACAGCTCCTCTGCCAAGGCAAAAGGCTGTGGCTCTGCTGAAGTCCTCAAAGCCAAGATGCATTTGACTCTGTTCAAACTCTGACCTGGTGTTTTATAGTAACAAAGTGTGGCAAAGGGGTCACTACCACATTTTATGTCAAGTGTGAAAGCAACAATGAAAAATTATGTACATAAGGAAAAAAGGATGATTGCTAATGTTAAAGATGTAACGATGAGCGCTGAACTAGCTATTGAAACTCTGGGCAGAGATGTTAGTTGTAATAGATAGCCTTGTGAACATGCCAGCTTGGTGCTCAGTAGTTGTCAATAAAATCCCAACTAGAATGTTAGGAATTATTAGAGGAAAAAAAAAAAAAAAAAAAAAAAAAAAACCAACAAAACCAAAAAAAAGAAAACCAAACTCCATCATTATGCCCATTTTAATTACTGTCTTCAGTTCAGCTCCCCTCATCTCAGAAAGATTATAAGTTGAGCTAGAAGAGACACAAAGAAACATGATAAAGGTGATCAAAGTTTGGCACAGATTCCAAATAAGGAACAACTAACACTTTGCAATTCCTCAATCTGAAAAAAATATTTTAAAAGATACAATGGAGATGGAAAATAAACATGAAAAACATAAAGAGAACAGGAAACAATTGCTCATTATCCTTTCTAGTACAAGAACTAGTAGACATCAACCAGTTTTCAGAATGTATCTTCAAAACAAAAAATACATAGCTCAGCTGTAGAAGTTGCTACCAAACCTGTAGAATGCTAAAAATACACACCTGGAAAAAGTGATCAGAAAAAAAATAATGGAGGGGAAAATAAATAAATAATAAATCCATCAGAGGCTCTTAAACATGAAGACAGCATACCAGGCTGAGGACCTCAAACCTTAAGAAGCTGAAAGAGTTTACCAACTAGAAGGACTAAGCACTAGCCCTACACTTACATCCTTGGCATATCCTGTATGTCTGTTCAACATAAGAGACTGTGCCACATGGACCAATGCAGTCATTTTAATGCTCTATTCAACCTCTTTCAAAAAGAGCCCATCATAGGAAAGCAGAGATTTTCTGCAGATTTTAGGGTCTGCAAGGAGAGCATTTGACTACATGCTTAATTCCAAGCTCATTCTGAAGTCTTATTAGATTTAACAGAACTAAGTCACAAGCATAAATCCTTTCTTAAACTGAGGTGTTTTCCAGAATTGCAGGTCATCTTATTATTATTCATATCAGTGTTTTTGCACAGTTGTCTTTACTCTGCTATCATTTTCCCAGGTTTAAAAAAGTCAAAATGTGCAGTGTTGCAACTATTTATTAAAGGCAGATTAGGTGCACACTTCTATAAACTTAATTACATCAAAGCTTTCTTGCCAAAGCTGATTATAACTCCCCTGTACTGCAGGGGAGTTTGTTAACTTCAGATGCTTATCACCCATGAGGAACAAAACATCTTTATCCACAGTTTCTAATATTCACTAATGATACAATTTTTTATTTATTTTGCTGTGACACTGAGCAAATGCAAACATCCCAAAGCATTTTCTTCAAAAAATAACTTATTTATAACTAAGCATCAGTGAAATTCAGGTGTGCTTTTATTTTAGAAGTTGAATAGTGATTTTCCATTCAATAAATACAGAGCAAGGAAAAATAAAAAAGACTTGGAGGAATTTGTGTGTTCAGTGATGCTAATGACTAAGACTCTGGTCATGTTTTCTAGATTTAATAATACATCCTATAGCCTTTTGGACTAATCAAATCAAAGTAGGGGATTTATGTTCCAGTGTGCTTTAAGAAGAAGGCTTAGAAGACTCCCAAAGTAATTTCATTTGACATTCAAAGCTATTTGATTGCAGTTTCAGAACATTTCTACCACATTTGTATTCAGCATGTGGTAATCTGAGTTTTGTCATGTTTTGAGGCTGACTAATACATGGTATTGGTCTTTTCCTTCTTTTTTTCTCCTGTTCTGCAGTGCTGATTGCTTTCATATCACTAAGGCAAAAACATTGTGAGTACATTCAAGATTGCCAACATTAGAAAAATCCCAGAGTCACCAGCATATTGGTGACTATTATGTAGTATTTAGGGATCTGAAATTGAAGGGGGGAAAATGGGAGTGTTATTGTATACTAATGGTAAGCAATTTTCTGCCAGTGCAAATTTTGCTAGGACAGTGCAAAAGCTGCTACTAATATATTTTCAGAAGACAAAATGCTGATGTAAAAACGTTTGTGAGATTCTATTTTTCTGATGATTTTATTTTTGCTAATATGATACAGCACAGCTGACATAAAGGAAACTTTAATCCTCTTTATACTCATCTTCTTCTCACTCTTGCACTTTTCAATCATCTTACAGCTACTGTACACAAGGTACATTCTGCTTTATTATTTGACCACAGAGAAAACGACTATCTTCAACAATTTGTGATGGCTAAAGGACTGGACATTTTTACAGCATGGTCACAGAGTCAGGCAACCAGCTGTTGCCTGACCTAATGATGTGACAAATCCAAGAGACTGGGATGATATTCAAAAACACTGAATTCATCATCACAAAGCATCTCAACTTTCCAGTCATCACACAAATTTTGACAGGACAGAGCCTTTTGGCTGTCTAGAAAAAGCACCATTTGTAGTGAAGTGGATGTTGCAGTTCACATGCCAGGTCTTTTTGCACTCAGAATTTCTAGGCTGCTTTTGTTCCAGAGCTGCCCTAAAAGTCATTAAAAGGCAATAAAAGCCATTTTGCTCAAAATCTATGTGGATATTTGATGAAATAGCCACTGCTGCCAGCCCTTGTTGTAATGGCAACTGAACTAGGACCTCTGCAACTGCAGGGCACAGAACTGGATTTGGCTGTGCCTTGGATAACACAGCACAGTTCTTGGGAGTGAGAACCATCCAACCCTTGCTTTGCAAACACAAGGTCTCAAAGAGGACTTCCTCATTCTGCTGGTAGGGAGGAAAGTAGGAGAAAGCAAAAAACAAACAAACAAAAAACGTTTGCAAGTTCTGGATAGTGCCTGTTTCACTGGTATAGGCTTGCAATGGTACCAGTGGCTCAGTGAGATGGAATGGAATGCCAGGTTGGAAGGGATTTCAAGGATCATCTGAGCCAACCTTTCTTAACAAAAGCACAGTGGGACTGCTAGAGTTTGCTAAACCCAGTTCACAGCTATCAACGACTTCAGGAAGCTGAAGTGCCTGGTGAGCCACTGTTCTGGATGCCTGAGAACAAATGTGTTCATCCAGGCCTCATTAGTTTCTGTGCTGTTTCCCCACTCATCCTCCATCTAAAATTCAGTAGCATGCACATTGCCCAGCAATGCTCCTGACACAGGTTCCTCTCCACAGGCTGCTCCACTCAGAGCCAGCCAGAGTCCCACAGGAGCTTCGGCCAGTGCTGCTTCCTGGGCATCAAGGAGAGAGCTGGGAAAGGTCTGCTCTTCACCTTTTCGACGACCAGCCCCTTGCAAAAGAAAGATACAGACCTCTGAACTGGCAGGCAGTGAGAGAGGAGGTCAGAAAATCTCACTTCTATGCAGACTTCTGCTTTGAGGGTTTGGGAAGGGTAGGCTGGTCTTCCTCACATTGCAGAAGCACTAGCACAGGGTGCTCTGTCATGCAAGCAAGCAAACAAAATAGCTTTTAATAAATGGGGTAGGTCAATGCCTTTGTTACCACTTCTGTACCTCACTATTGTTCTGAACCAAAAGCAATTAAAACTGGGATTATACTTTGACAGCTGCATTTGTGGTGATGCGTATGCATAGCAGAACTCTGCCATGCTTTGAAGAGCTGATCCATTTTTTAAAACCCTGTTATAATTAGAACTGCATGATTTACAATGAATTATTTATTTGATTAATTTAATCCTTTTTTCTTTTCTATCAATGAATTGTCCACAGCATGTTGAATTCTTGAATTCATTTTTAATTTAAATAATATCTCTGATGATTAACTCCAGGTCTGCAAGTTATTCATCATTTGCTAATAATCACAACTCAGAATTTGTCCAGTGGCATGCTATTGTAGGAGGCTCAGAAGACATACGGACTCTTTCCTCCTTGCTCTTTGGAACAATATGGATAGTACAGCATTATGTACACTTTATAAATCTATATAATTACATATACAGTCTTAGATTGTTTTATTGTTAAAATTTTAATTAAAAAAAAAACCCAAAAGATTCCCTGATGCTAAGCTTTGCTGTTTAACCCTAATGCAATTTTGAAGGAAAATTAAACAGAAAATCAGAAGAGGGAAAAAATGGCTTCAATATTTGGAAAATAATTTCTGGGAAATAAGGACAAAAATATTATAAAAGGCCAGAGAATGATTTGGAGAAGTCCAAAGCTAGATGCTTCTATGCAATTTGTCAAACCAGAGTTTTTCAGTGATTTTTTTTTTCCCCCCTAAGAATTCATCATCCAGTCCCATCTTTTAGTTGGCACAATGGACAATTCCTAACCTGCTTCTGGAAACACAGACAAAAACAGTTGGAAACATACATCTTCCATGACTAAGTTGAATTTCTATGATGTTATAACACGTCAGCTCACGGCAAAAATACCTTCTCTGTTCCATCTCACACAATCCAAAGCACCGCTCCACAAAAATCTGCAATCCCAACAACATTTATCCCAAGGTAAGAATGTTTATAATTTGAATAATTTATTTGGTGTCAACTTCCTGCTCTACATAGACTCATTTCTTGCAAATGGCAAATAATCCCAGGCTGGCAGGGTGCAAGGTGGCACACTTCCCATGTACAGGCCTCCAAGCCTTCCCCTCCACCTCTCACATACCCCACTTACAATTACAACACTCACGTCTGTATGACTGTTAGCACAGAATTCTGTTTGTCTTACCAGGTGAAGAAGTTTTTAAGCCTCAGGCTATTTTTAATCTTCTGGATGTTTATAAGCCTTGAGAAAGGATGCTCTGTTAATTTCCCATTTTAGTCAGCACTAGTGAAGGCAGACGGTGTAATAAGCACACAGCCGATTGCACATAGGACGACTTGTAAACTTGTCTGTATATTCTGCCACAAGCTATTAACAAGCAGCTGCAATGTTCTTATTGAGGGAAAAAAACCTACTTACATAATAGTTCATCATGATAGACGCTGAGTGTTCATACAGATGTATTTTTAGCCGGTTCCTATGGAAACATGACTTATGTGATCACACTTTATAACTTCTGACCCCATCGGATAATTTCAGCTACCTCTGACAGAACGGTGGAGTTCTCCAGTTGGTGTAAAGAAAGACCTCTGGATGAGCTCAGCCTGTATTAGACACCAGAGAGTCTACTGGCCAAGGCACAGAATAAGGTGAGAAAAGAAGATGGCATAGCCCCCAGTCATGGGGAAACTTCTCGTTCAGAGCTCATAAATTACCATGAAACAAAAATCCAAGGGAAACAAGACTTCATTGTCCAGATACTTACAGAACTTCTTGTCTGAAAGGTACAAGATATTCCACTGCCCCAGAATTAGCTTAAACCTTGAAAAAGAAATATGACCATAACATGGTGGGTTTGCTTAAGGCCTATACTCAGGAAAGCTTAAATCTGGTCTTGTCTTTGACAAATAAAGCTGCTGAGCATGCTTGACTCTTGAACGTGCAAGCACAAATGTAGAGGCATTACTTCAAGGCATGCAAGAATGTACTGTTAAAGCAGGTTGAGAGAGACTTGGTGCTCATGATCTCCTAAAGAACCCTTTTCACTATTCCCTAAAATCTATCCATGGCCTGGATGGTCTGTAAGTTTCCCTCCCTGAGCCCATCAGCTTCAGTTGTTTTTTCCCTGCATGGTCCATGACTTTCCAAACTCATGAGAGTGAGTAGCCTGGGAAAGAATTCACTCATGACAGTCACCTTTAGCAGAACGTGCAGCTTGACTGAATGAAAGCTGTCCACTCCAGTGGGTGACACCAAGCAGGTGACACCATCAGGAAATCCAGGAAGAGCAAACCTCCACTCATTCCTCTCTTCTACCCCAGTTTCTTGGTGCTAAGCCTCCCCTCTGCCTGCTTGCACTTCCACAGCTTCAAAGTGAATTCCAGACAGAGCCCTGAAAGATAGCTCTCTGTACACCATGGCACGAGGATGGGCTGGATCAGGTGCCTGGGTTCAGCTCGTGTGCTGTACCAGCTTCAAACCTCCTCCTCCAGGGTGACCAATGCTCCAATGCACTGGGTCTTTAATCATTTCCAAACAAAAGACAGTTCTAGGACCCAAACTCCTCAGCAGCATTCAAGCACCACATGAAAATGTTCATCATGTAGCGCTGCTTTTACATTTTCACCCTGATTATCCTCACTGTGGCTGTGTCCATCAGCCACTACTCTCCCTCCTTTTGCTCTGCATCTTTAGCAACAGGTCAAGGATCCTGTACTTTGCACTGTATACTGCATCCCACAGCAAATGTGCAAGAAATACACACATCTAAATTAAAGCTGCTGGATTAGTCTCCAGACTTACCACTTACCTCTTCCCTCCACCAAGTACACAGAATACAGTCAGATGCTCTAAATGGCAATTAAATGACATACCTACAGCATCCTGAAGAACGCTGTAATAATATCTACTTCAGTTACCTCTCTCTGCTATTCGCAATCCATTTTAACCCTGCAAGGATTGGAAACAACCTACAGGTAACAGCAGCAGCTCAACTAAAACTGGAAATCCATGAAAGTTCCAGCAAACTGCAAGTGACTTTCACTTTGAGCAGTTTTATAATGTGTGTTATTATTGCAGTGCACATTATTCCAGTGATGCCCAGCAAAATCAAGTGTACTTTTTTATATATAGTCACACTAATAAGAGACATTAAGATTCTATGCACAAGGATCAGAGCAGTAATAATGAGAGAATTTTCTCCAGCACTGCATTTAAAAGTGCTAAGATAATAACATAAGCTCTCCTGGACACAAGGAGTTGATATCTTGTTCCCTGGGAGTGTACACATGTCTGTCTGCTTCTGTGTGGCTCTCACACCTGCAGATCATAATCATATGTAGTTTCAAATGAGTTGAGAAAATGAAAATTACCTCCAAAAGGAAGGAAAATGCATTTGACATACCTCTTTTTCCAGCACTTGTGAGACTTGCTGTAATTATTACTGTGAGCTCGCAGGCAGATGGCAAACGAGGCAGCACCTTGAATTCAGTCAGCAGGATGCTGAAGAAATGCTCTCACTAACATTTTGTTCAAGATGTTTCAACACACAAATCTAAAAACTGGCAACCAAGACATAACTACTGTGATTATTAGTGAGCCTTAAATAATGAGCACATTACATCCCCACTGGCCTTCAACATCCCTCTGTACCCCCGGAGTGTTGCCTCTGCTGAACCCGATCAATGTTACTACAGGCACCAAGGCAGAAAAAGAGTCAGCTTTAACAGATCAGATTGAAAAGGGCCAGATTCTGCTCCAAGGGAAAAAAATAATCTTGCTCATATCAGGAAAATAATTTTGAGGCAGCAGCAGCATCCAAGTGACCTGGAGGTTACCAGCTGCCTGAGTCTTACTGAGTTTTGAGTATGACAAAAGGTGGGAAGGGGATGGGGAAAGGAGAGCTTTGGGAAAATAAGGCTTTAAAAAAAATTTTTTTTAAAAGACATAATAGCCTAAATATCCAGCTGCCTTACGGCAGAGGGGTTATCTCTATTCATTTTTTTTAATCAACCTGGCTCCTTGGATAGGGGATTTGGGAATATCTCTTGGTGCAAGAAATCTCTCTTCCAGGGCAACTGTAGAATAATTTAAGAAATTGTAAAAGAAAGGGTGTTTATATGTCTGAACAGCCTTATTAAACTAATACCAGAGTCCTACTGCAGCAACAGGAGCAGACAGAAGGGGTTTACCTGTGTTCTCTTGCTTCCATTTCAAAAGAAATGGCATTTATGCTGGTAGCTGGGTTGTTTTTTTTTTAATTTTGTTTGCTACATGGGATGCGATTTTACAGATCTGGACTCCCTCTCTACATAGTTACAGTGCTGAAAAAGCCAACACTGGCTCTTCAGCTGCCAATGCAGAGCAGCCAGCTCCCACACTGCTGATTTAGACTGCCGTAGGAATGAGCACTTTGCAATATTTCCACAGCCAAGTCCTAGTACTGCACGTAAGGATGAAGTGATTAGAGCAGCTTTCCCTTAGGAAAATTCATTGCTCTTTCTCAAATCACTTTATTCCATGTTATTTGCACACCAAACTGTTTGCATAACTTAAAGAAATGGCTGAAGAGTTTATATTGCAAAGCTAAAACTATTCCTGCTGTTCACTAGCTGTTTATGCTTGTACGCTGTTAGGATTTATTTCACCCCACAGAAGGAGGGATTTCCAGTGACAAAATACATAAAAGTAAGTTTAAAATCAGTAAAACAGATAAAACTTTCTGAACAAAGAGTGTTTCTCTCACAACCTTCATTCAGAATGACACTGGTGTAGGAGCAGAATCAGGGTCATGATTCCTACCAAAATGATTTAACAGTGAAGGCAGAACATCTATTCTTTGCAACACAGAGTGTCTCATCTGTGGCAAAAGACAACAAATGCAGTACATGGCACTAGCAGGGTAGATAAAAGTTCAGCTTTTGCTCTTGGACTGAGATGCTCACATAATTATAAATTCTGCTTCTTGTATATTTAGCAAATAAGAGCAAACATGGAGCTTGTGATGCTGCAAAGGAGTAATCTACTACTGAGTGCAAGCACTACCTTGACCTTGTGTCTGCAAAGGCTGAGAGGTGAATACAGCAACAATTCCTCTTTTATTGGCAAACAATACCACATGATAAAGTGCATTATCACTACTGCAAATACTGTACTTTGATCCATCTCAGCAATACACTCTACATGCAAATGTATCTTTTGTTGCAAGTACATGTCATTAGTAATAAACACCTGCTTTCATACCACCTGGATCCCATGGTGATTGTCGCTTACCCTTTATTGCAGATAAATTACATGAGTTCCATGCCGTCCCTTATCTCATTAAACTTATCTTAAGGTAAAACTAAGGTATCTTGTGTTTTCTTCATGATCATGAGCGTGTGGCATATACTGTGTGGTTAAAAAAATTAATGCCAGCAATATTCAGCACCTTGGAAAAGACATCTGGGCCCTGTCCTCAAATACCATGCAATGACTCATGTGGCAAGAACTTCTGCTGCACAGAATCCCCTCAAATAGGGTAAGAAAAATGGCAATTGCTCCTACTTGCCCAGTGACACATCACATGCTTTTGAAGGGATGCAATGAAGGGGTGTTTTGTAGTGAATCTTGCCCTATGGGTATGTACACATCCTGCAGAGACACCAGGATTAAGAACTTTGGTGCTCAGTTGTGAGGGTTAAAATTTGCCAGGAATAGGCAGCTAGGTTTGGTCAGTCTGAGCTATATTAAGGCACTGAAGAGAGGGCAGAAAAGTAACAAACAAAGAGGATGTATTTGCTGAATATATATTTTCATAACCCAGATAGTTGGAGATAACAAGTTAGAGCACCCTGTTTCTGGTATAAACAACAGCACATTAGTATATGAGGTATACAGAGGCTATGCCTCAGCCAGAGGTCACAAAAATAACACAGGAGAAATAATACAGGGGCGGAGGGAAGCGTCAGCATTTTAACAAGCTTTGCATAATACTGTGACAAGAACTGCAGCAAACAAACCACACAGATCAAGAATCCAGAGGGGTGCAGACAGTGTTCAGATCAGAGCAGGGTGTTCAGCAGGCACAAAAGCTGCTGATCAAAGAGTAACATCCTCCCCATCACCGAGCGGCGGCGTTCCTTTGCTAAAAGCCCTTTAACACAACATAGCAGGAAGCACACACTTTGAGCAGAAACAAACTTTGAAGAAGGCAGACATGGAAAGAAGCACCATGTATTGGAGCAATTAATATCCAGAAATAAATTCTATTTCCTGCTAATCCTTCCACGTTGTCAAAAAAAGCAGCCCAGAGTAGGATTAGCAGGGAAATACTCTAAAAGGTCATGGGGAAGGATTACAAACAGACCATAAGGCAGGAATAAACTTTAATATAGATCTATATCTACTGAAAATGAGTCCTGACTGCTCATATTCTCCCTGGACTTACACTACAGTGCATCATGGTTGGTAATAGATGTTTTCCCTGACTGGAGCTGGCATGGGGGCAGCCAAAAATCAAGAAATTTCCACTGTCAATACTGTAATTGCCTTCACACATATATAGATAATGCACCTTCCCATTTTGAGTTGATGTAACGTACTTTCAGGGCGCAATAAATTTTGCCAATTAAGATTTTAGCATTAGCAGTTTTGAAGCACTGTTAATGATAAAGATTACATCTATAGCACATTATATTTTCAGAGTGCTTACAGTTAATTAGTTAATAAATTAATTGATCCTTAACAATATAAGTAGGTTGCTATTTAGATAATTATTTTAAAGTGGATAACTATAGGCAGCCAGAGGTTAAGGACCTTGCCTTGCCTATGATATTACAGCAGAGAAAATAAGCGACTCTAGATTAAACCCAAATTAGGTGTTGATCATTAAAATATTTAAGTATACCAACAAATGAGGCAGTGCCTGTTCTTCTGTGGGGAGCTAAACTTCCATGTGGGGGGAGGAAATAACACAAAGCTATCTTAAAATGACATTTCCAGCAGTGAACGAAGGTCATGCTGAATTGGACTTAACTAGTGTAGACAGAAACCTTCACTGGACATCATGACCAGTCACAAAATAAATACTGAAAATTGGCCCTGGGACTAGCACCCTGGTTAGAGCATGGTGCAAAAAAATGCCTTGATCCCTGTATGGGCCATTCACTTAAGGGTTAAAGTGGATGATTTTTGTGGGTCCCTTCCAACTCAGAGTATTCTGTTAACTCCTGTCTGTGAGGTATCGTGTTTGGACAACATCAGCACTTAATGCTCTTCTGTAAGTTGTTCAGGGTTAATATATTCTACAACTTTTGAAAACATGGTTTAAGACATCTACAGACAATCATACTCCTTCATGAGACATGGAGACAAGGTAAAGTTTTCTTTAGCTTACTTAGAAGCTCTTAGGAATAAACAGAAGCTTTGCAAGTCTCTGTGTTGAAATAAAACTTGCAGATACACATGCAAGTCAGTAAATTTCTCAGAAACTATTATAATCTACAGGCCAAAATGATTCTAAGTCGCAGAGAGTTACACTGTTCTAACATACATATACAAAAATAATCCCATGGCACATGAAAAGATATAGAGAAAAGTACTGCTGTACCTGTCCAGCAACAGAGTCCTAAAGATTTCCCTGTGGAAACTGATTAAGACCCTTCTTCACCTCCACCACTTTTCAGTAATCAGTAAGCAATTCCTTATTCGCTTGATGGAAATGAGGAAAAAAAAAAGCCTATTTTTTTAACCAAAAGTCAAAAATACAGGATCCCCAGTCAGAGTGGGGGCATGATAAGACATTGCAGAGTGCTGCCCATCATCCCCCCACTCAATGGAGGGGGATTCTGCCATTGTACAGGTTTCCTCAAGTCAGCTCACTAACAGATTATATATTTAAATCCCAAGTAACGAATTGGTTTGTGGACTTATACAAGTACTTCTTTGAGCACATCCAGAACCACGAGAATTACCGAAGATGAGCAATGTTGGGCTCCAGCAACACAAATGAGGGAAGTTTCTGTGCCACATATTTTTCCTCTGTGTGACTCCAGCAGACACCAAAATGCCTGACTCTCTGTGGTTTAAGTGCTACAGTCACTTGGATATTTCGCACAGAGAAGTAAATAAAACTAAAAGCTTTAACTATTTCAGCTTGCACTCACTATTAAACTAATATTTTTCATTTTCATGGTAGGTTCAGTAGTTTTATGGGTATTTTCAAGATACAATAAGCAGGTAATTCATAGGCACAAGAGACAAAAAATGGGAAATAAATATGGGGGTAAATATTAAAGAACCAAGCTGGCCTTGGATGTATGTTTTAACAAGTGACAGAACTGCAACATTTCTGAAATGTAAGTTACAGAATAGAAGATGACCTTACCTACTGGTGTAGCAACAGAAAGAGCAGCTGAAAGGGTCAGGTTCCTCTTCAGGCTGAGTTACCCACCTAATGGGAAAGCTCAGTTAAATCAGAACTGAACTTGAAACAAATTCTCTGCAGGAAAGCTGGTTCAAAGATTCACAGAAAGAACATTACGTTAAAAACAATCACTTGTGTTTCGGTACCACAAATCAGCAGAACTTAATAGAGACATTTCACTGCCTTTCTGCCTTTGGATACTTTGTTTTAAAGATTATAATACCAGGCAGAGATATGGCTAAGAAAATAAATCAGTGAGTGCTTTCATATAATTTAAACTACAGAAGTGAAATTGCAGTAAAGTTAAAGGCTTCTAAAGTAGTTGCCTCCCCTGTTCTTGCATGGTTTTCATGGTAAAAAGGAAAAGAAAGAAAAGAGAAAGCTCAGCCTTTCTATAAAATTAAATTTTTACCTATGCAGTGATAACATTTGGTTCAGCATCTGATTTTGCTACAACTTACTTATGAATTCTCTCCATCAGTTCCTGCAGCAGGACATGATGGAGAGTTGGGTACCCTGCTTAGCATATTTCCCATTGCCATCTAAGGTAGAAGGTGACTGATGCGCAAGAATTTTAAATTCCGGTTAGACACTCACCTAACAACATATGAGTCATTCTTGTTTCTATGCAAATGTCATCCTTCACCTGAAGGCAAATTCCTGTCCCTAAATACTTAGTACTTAATATTAATATCTGAATATTTAAACTCCCTCTACTTTTCATTGATTTCTGAATTTCAACGATTTCCCCCCATTCCAGTTTTTTTTTTGCTGTGATCCGGTCCGGGTTTTCCTCCATTCCAGTTTTTGGCCAAAATCCGGTCGGGTTTTCCTCCATTCCAGTTTTTGGCCAAAATCCGGTCGGGTTTTCCTCCATTCCAGTTTTTGGCGGTGAATCCAGTCCAGGTTTTCCCCCATTCCTTAATACCCTTAATATTAATATCTTAATATTTAAATCCCATCGAGTTTTCATCGATTTCTGAATAACACCACATGTTTGAAAGTTTCTTAAGGATTCACTGAGGGACAAAAAATGGCTTTCTCTTTCCCTCCTCTTGTCTAATAATGCAATGTTTTACTTATTTTATGAAAGCCAAATGCATTCAATTAGGATAGTAATGAAATCTCAGCTAAGCTATTAGATAAAATATAAAGGTAATTAAAATAATTTCCCTTCTTGGGCAAAGAAGATGGCACTAAAGACAGAAGTGGAGCCACAAAATTCTGCAGCTCACTTTCGGGGATCCCACATCTTACTTTTAGGGACTGCCCACCTAATGACAGGTCTCTCCAATGCTCGGTGGCATAGCAAGGGATAACCTCAAGTCAGGAGAAGAGAGAGCAAGAAATCAGCTGAATTCCACAGAAAAATTCCAGACTTCCTCCCAGAAGTGTTGATCTTGTTCTGACACTGTTATACACAAACAATAATGCCACCACAGGAGCTGCTGGGGTAAGTACCACCTCTGAGAGATAGACAATAATCAGACCCACTGAATCTTTTGCTGCAGTCACTGAGGGTTGGAATGAGCTGACACTGCCACAGGCAGGGATATAGCCATCAGCTGCAAAGTTAACTTTAACGGGGCCATCCTTCATGAAACGTTCTTGCTGCAAAAGTAGATGATGTTATTGCTTTTATCAGGTTTCAGTTACGGTGCAAATCTGCTTCATAGCCTCATGTGCAGTCTATTGGCCTTTGAACCAGGTCTGGTTTCTAAAGGAGAGGGTAAGTTTGCAGTGGAGATGCAGTGTTTAAATTGATTTCCAGTGTGGAAATGCAGTGAAGGACCAAAGGCTTTTCACCTGGAAACGCTTTTACTAAATGTTGGGCACAGCAAATGGAAACTCACCCTGTGGACATAACGCTGAACTTTCAGTAAGCTTTGAGCTGTTTGGAGAATACTGAAATAAGGCAATTAAAAAAAAAAAAACACTCTGGGCCATTTACCTGCATGCCTTGCTCCCTGTAAATTCACCCAGGTGCTTGGAGCAGAACAGGGCACACTGCAATGCTGCACTTTTCTCATTTGGTGTTGATGTTCAGCTTGCTCATCCCCTCCTTGCCCTGGAGGATTAGCTGAGCAATCATCCTTCATGGGACTGGGGCAAAGAAACCACTCTAAGCTTTTACAAGGGCCACAATCTGCTAATTACAAACAGGCTAAAGAGAGTTTTGCAATCCCTCAATGAAATATCCCTGGTGAACTGAAGACTAAGGCCAACAGGCTAAAAGGATAAAGCCAGGAACTCTGGTCCCTTCACCATAGAGGCACTGACAAGAAGAATGGGGTTATGACATTTGTATCCCAGCCATTAGCAATGAGAGCAATCCTTTCTGTTTCCCTGGGGGGCAGCCCCTGGAGTAGGGGGTGAGGCTTGCCGAGGTGTTGAGCCAGCACAGGGCCAGCCTGAATCTTGTCAGCGATTCCCAGGCTGCTCTCCCATGTGTTTCATGCCCCACTCAGGAGATGCTCTGAAGAGGCAGAAGGAGTTGCAGCAGCACAGTTAGGTAGCCTTTGCTTTTATGTTTCAGCAGCATCCAACTTCACCTTAATTCAATTTATAAGCTACTTTTCCTTGTAACACCTGTGGAATTCCTGAAGCGCATTCACATAGATTATTGGCTTTTATTTCAGGCAAGAGAAGCAAATGCAAAGTCATTGCAATGATTCAAAGGCAAAGTAAAATTTAAGCCTTAGCTTAAGAGCCAAGAGCAAAGAATAACTGAACGAACTAATTATAAATTCTAGGAAACAAGAATCCTTCCTCCCGAAATTATTCACTAGACAATAGACAACACTAAAGAGAGCACTGTACAGAGTTTTGTTATTTTTAAAGAAAATTACTCACAAAACTAGCTGTTATGCACAGATAACCACCAAAATAAATTGTTTGCAACATTAGAAGCAATGTCTCACTCACAAGTGAGAAAATAATGAGAGTTTTTCTGTTGCTTCTGACTAAAATGCCTTGGCAAAATACAAAAAAATAAGGAAGGCTTCTTGGGTTTCTGTCTTCAGAGATCTTTGCGTTAACCAGTCACATTTTCTTTGGCTAAAGACCAGAAAAACCTCACACTGGTCAAGCAGGAACATATAACCATTTAGCTGATCTTTTTTTTTTTTTTTTTTTTTTTTTAACCAGCTCCTATGCTCCTGCTGCATCAGAGACATCAGAGGAAAAATGAGCAAAACTGGACAAAAACAGCTAGGTGAGAACTGGATGTCAGAATGAACCCAGAGACACAAATACACAGGGGGAAAATCATGTCATGTTTAAGAAGAAACAGAATATTTAAGAGGGACTATAAAGCCTGGAAAGGAATAGCTACTTCCCTGGTATAAGAATCAGAACAATTTACTATCCTGACATAGTATTATGATGCTTATGTCACAGGTGCAGGGAAAAGAGGAATGTATTTAAAATGTGCCAAATAATTCACGGATATATTAAATTAGTCCATCTGGAGATGGGACATATATCTCTGGAACTTCTCTCAATATCAGATTTAGAGGAATTATTTCATATTTTGAGAGGCTGTATAAAAGCAACCGACCCCAAATGTTTCATTCATTAGAACCAAGTGGTTATTAAACTCCTCACTATAAATATGTTCTTGTTTTCCAATGGAAATGCAGATGGTGCAAAGCAGTGAAGTTGACATTCCTTTGAGCAGGGGGGTGGAGAAGAGGACATAAAGGTAACCTTGCAACCTAAAATATTCAATAATATTGAATGGGGTTGATGTACTGGTGATACCATCACAGCACTGGGAAAAGGTAGGCAAATGGGATTTGCAAAAATCTATCAATCTCTGGATATAAAATCTACACATGCAGGTCAAACCCTTTCATAAAAGAAGGTTATCTCAGCCTTCCCCATCAATGGCAGTATCGCAGGTATCCCACTGACTCCGTTTTCCCTGAGCCCTTTGCTCCATGTGCTCTGACTCCTCTGTAGCTTGCTCCTTGCCACAGCACACCCACAGATCTAACACAAGGAAGTCCCCTCCCCTTTAAAGTTTCCCCACTCTTTCTCCCAATACCTACGGGAATTTTGCAAACCTTTCCTGCCATTGAATTTTCATACTTTCATTGCACTCACCTTAACTCCAAACACCTGACAAGAAGTGTAGAAGCATCTAGCAGTTATGACAGGTGTTAAAATCCTGCACATCATTTTTATCTGGTCCAACAGGCTACCATAAGGCATTATGCAACTGACCCAATTTGAGGCATTTAAAATAATAGAGTTTAACAAAACGTGTCTGTTGTGATCTCCTGAGGACTGATCCTGTCCCCACTCAGAATCAATAACCACATTACTGGAGGCACAACCAGACCTTCTACGTCAGCACCGCCCATCCATATTCCAAATAAGTTGTACAAGGAAACATATTAGTTTCTAATCTTGGTTCTTCAGTGCCTAAATAAGCCTCATCACCATGGCAACAGATGGCTTCACAATCCTTAATGCCTTTCTTTTCACAAGTCCTCTGAGAAACAGAGGAGGACAGCTGTCCCCATTTTACAACTGAGTAAGTGTGATGCAGAGAGGCAGAGTGATTGGCCTCAAATCCTGCATGAAATCTATGGAGAGCAGGATGTCAGGGCACCAGGTCTCCCAGGCATCCTACCAGTGCCTCAACTCCTACTCCATCTTGACTTCTGGAAGTACCTCCTATATCTGAGGCTACATCAACACTCTGCAAACCAAGCTTTTTCACAGAGAGGCCCATGCTCTACTATCACTTCATAGATTGAGATGGCTTGATTATTTATTTATTTATTTTCAGGTTATTTTCACCAGGGGTTGAACTACAAGGGAATTGAGGGGGAAAAAAAGAATTTGGACAATTCAGTAAGTCGGAAAGCACTGATGAGGCTGTGTAAATCCCATCAGTTTGTTAACATTTGAAAGCCTGCAAAGGGAGCCTATTCCATGCTTTCCTTTCCATAGTATTTGGCAAGAATCCAACCTCTACCCTGCACATAGCATGAACTCCGGGGAACATAAACATTAAGGTAGTTGGCAAAAGTAATACCAGTCCAGTTTTCTTCCCTGTGAAATAGTTACACCCAAAAAAATAAATAACCTAGGAAGAGCAAAATTGTGCCCCTCATCTGTGCTTTCCAATGTGCTTTGTTGCCCATCCCTCAGAAGGACAGGAACACAAAGGAGCTCTCTGCCTGTTTCCCACATCTGTGCCAGGTGATGGTGGGTTAGCCCAGACAGGCAGGAGAGTAAACAGAAAGCCATGTCTACCTTTTCAGTATGATCTAAACCTGTATTGTTTTATAGGTATCTACACTTCCAGGTACAAAATTCCAAATGAAGGACATTCTAATCTGGGCCTCTGTGTTACACTGTTATATAAAAATTAGTTATTAGGTCAGGACTTGTTTCCAAATCCATTTTACATTGTTCTGCCTTCTCTCAAAGTTCAAGCAGTAACTGGCTTTTCCTTTATTTATAAAGGTTTATAGGTAAAAAAAACTTTAGTTCATGATAATTCTATTTTATGAGAACAAAAAAGCAAGGCAAGATTAATATATCAATATAATCTTTTTAGTTTACAATTAGCATCAGAGTTGTATACAAAACATCTCAACCTTAAAATGTCTCTACTTACCACAGCAGTCTAGACTTTATATTTATATGGCAATTTGCACAAATGCCTTTAAAATGATGCAATGATCACTTTTATTTCACTTTTCTACTGTTGAGTTTCTCTTCCTTCTATACTGACTTCTTTGGTTTTTTCCAGGAAACTGCTTTGTTCATTTCTCAAGAAAAAAATGCTTAAGAGGGGCAGATGGGAGCACCTACAAAGTGAAATATGGAAACTGTCTCTACATGGCAGAAATGTCCCCCTGGGTAATGGTGAACATTACACTTTTTAAAAGGCATGTTTTACTTCAGAAATAGAGGCAATTACTTTTAATTGCATTTCTCAGCATGCAAAACTTAAAAAAATCCATGTTTTCCTTCTCCTCAAAGTCAGACCTGTATATTAGAAACAGAAATACTCCAGTATACACTAAAAAACAGGCCATAGTTGTCCTGGGAGTATATAGCAGTGCTGCTAAGCATGACTGCATAAAGAAGTTATGTTATGTATGGATCTGCCACCTTTGGTTTGTCTTGGCTGTCTTAACTTTGATGAGATTAGAGTTGCAGAATCAACAATAAACTGAGGCGCTTCTTTAAACTACCAAAACATGTCAATGCCCCACTGTATCAGCAAGTTTTGAACATGAGCACTTTTTTCCCCTTTGGTAGACAGAAAAGGTTAAGATCCAGGACAGATGCTTTAATCTAAAGATGAGTTACAGAGTTATGCCACCAGAGAGACCTGACGCCGTGCAGAGGAACTGCACGATTGACCTCTTGAATCCCACACACCTTGGTGGACCCAATGAGCCACATTCTGTCTGAGAGTTACCAAATAAAAGGTGTCAAAACACCACAGAGCTGATCATACTACTTTCTTTTGGGGTCTGTCTAGTTGCCTCCCATTAGAGGCAAAGAAACCCTTGTGGGATACCTGAGATATTCCCTGGCAGTGAGGGGCAGCACAGCACCAAAATGTGACCCCATCAGAAGGCAGGACATGGAGATTCCTCAGGGATATAAAGCAGGAGAATGTCTTGTGCTGAAACCAGGTATCCAAATGACCAAACAGGTCTGCCATAGTGAAAATATACATGGGAAAACAAAGGAGTTAAAGGAGAGCTTTGTTAACTGCAAATATATATTCAACAGACTTTGCCTGTCATGGGAGAAAACTTGGATTTCATGTGCGTCAGTCTGCATTTACAAAAACTGCCCCTGATGACACAAGCATGTCCACTTCTATAACTACTGGAAAGCCTTAGCTCACACAGAAAGTAATGCAGAAAGGAAAACATGGCTGGGAAGGCACATTTCCAACCTTTGTTCATCCCACATAGAAAACTAAATTTCGCTTAGACTGCTACTTGCCCTTCCTTGACAAACTCCCTAGCAACTAAATTAGCAACTGTTTTTATCAATTCCATTTTTCTCATGCATTCTACCTGCCCAAGATGTGCTTGAGACTGGCTAGAATTCCATGGACATGAATTTAAACATTGCCCAGTGAAAAACAGGCAATAATCTCCATTATCGTTAATTCAAAGATGTATTGGGAAATTATATAAAAATTAATTGCTGATTTGAAAGCTCTTGGAATCAGATTCCTATCTATATATAGCACTATTTAATTAAGGAACAATACCATTGAAATGTTGGGTTTCACCCTCTGCCCACCAGAATTTTCTGTTCCAGAGAGAATTGAAAACCAGAATGCCTGCCTGCACTGGATGTTAAAACCGGATGTCAAACACATTAGAGATTTTCACGTGTAGAAAGCAAAGATAAACAAAATCAAAACTAAAACAACAACAATCCAAAGCCCTGGGAATTGCCCCACTTCCTGAAAATAGCACTGTGCTCCTCGATGAAGAGAAACAATGGCTGTACATGGCAACACTGTCCCAAGAGGTTGCCCTCAGCTGTACGAGGCTGCTATTGCAGATAGGTATATTGTATGAAGGAAAAGGACACAGATTCACAAAAACAAACAACAAAAGGAGGTACAGGGTGTGAATCTGCCCTCTTGATTGAAAGGGACTGGGATAAACACAGCAGGAGCAGGTTGAGACTATGAACAAGGCACACAGAAGACAGATGGGCTTCTTGTTTCTTCACTGACAAAATGGTGTTGGGGCAGGAAGCCACAGAACTCAAGAGGTGAACCCGACACTGAGCCAAGTTACCTATTAGTTTGATACAGTTGCTTTGGTTAATAGATGTCAATGAGCACCTGGCACATGACTCCATGATCCATATCCCCACCACAAATTGCCTCTATCAAACACCTCCCAAAGGACACAATGTGTATGGAAATACAGAAAAGAGGACAGTTTGGAACAAAGGAAAAAATTACAGCTAATACCCTGGGAAAGGCTGTGCAGGCAGAGGTTTACTGGTATAAATTCAGAGTGTCTATTGAATTCTCTCACCTGAATTCAGGTCCACATTGACAAAAAACGAAAAAAAAAGAATTTGTCCAGTTATTTATCTTCTTCCACACATCTAAAAGCCACTTCTCACCAAAGCAAAGTGGAGATTCTTTCAGTTAACCCTCCCCTCACACTAACACACACAGGCACACGACATGCACCCTGCTTTCACCATCATTAATACCATACTTTGTATACCCTTAAGGAGGTGATGTGACAACAACTGGATGCTGGAAATGCCTTCACTCTGGGTTACTGAGTGGACTTGACTGCAAAGATAAGCCACAACACACATGCCTGCTTCCAGCAGACAGACAGAAGTATTTCCAGTGTTTCTTTTCAGAACTGAGGAGCCTTAGGCCAAGAAGAGCTGCAAGAGACTTTTAAGTGGTCTTTATTGGTTGCTTAGCTTTGTCTATCAGAAAGTTCCTCCTCTCAGCTGCTTTCCTCATTAAGTCAGGTCACTCAGCAAATGCTCAGCCACCAGAGATTTTAAGAATTCTGCAAACATCTATGAAGATTACAAGCATATCAAAAATATACTGGGAAGGTACTACAAAGGGGAAACTTCATTACTAGTTTAGTGATTAGGTTAAGTAGGTATTAAAACATCCCTAACAATGTAACCTGCTTTCTTGGTATTTTGCAAGCACTGCTGTAACTGACTGTATTGATGAGCTGAAAGATTCACCTAACTGAGCACACAGAAAAATTAATACAAGTATTTCCTCCTTATTACAGCTGCTGCTTAGCTATTCGGGAGGTAAAAATCCCTGCTTCTGCAGTCCCAGAGTGACTCCATGTGCTGAGGTGCCTTCAGTCCTGGCTAGTAGATGGCACTGTTTGCTGTTTGTCAGTAAAAAATAGAGAACGAAAGCAAGCTAAATAAACCAGCTGAAGGGACTCAGCTATTAAAAAAACCCCAAAAACTAAGAGCCAAGTGTCCCCAGCCTGTTCAAGCCACGAGGAAAGGCAGATATCAATTGCCTGGAAATGCCCAAAATATTCCAATAACGAACACAGAGAACATATATTAAATGTGCTCCAGGTGAATGACTGGAATACACAGTATACAATTTTGACTCCTGTGATAAGTTCTGGGAGAAGTCTGTTTTCAGCAGCATTGACTAACTATCAGTCACTGACCTCTGGTTAATTAGACTACTTCACAAGTAATGAATGACAAATTTTCAGAAGTGTTGTGCAGAATTAATTTTAGGTGAAATAAATCCAGCAATGATGTAGTAAACTTTTATCCTCTGATAAGAACCTGTCTGCAAACTAGAGCAGCTCCAGTCTCAGACTAAACTTCCTTGTGTTGAAGGATCAGCACCAGCTCAGTACAGAATGACTGGCTATACACTGCTGCATCAGAGCTTTTGGAAACAGTACACTCAGTAGCTCAACTATTTCATAGACTCATAGAACGATTTGTTTTGTAATGGACTTTCAAAGATCATCTACTTCCAACCTTCCTGCCATTGCTTGGGGACATCTTCTACTAGATCAGGTTGTTCAAAGCCCTCTCCAACCTGGCCTTGAACCCTGTCAGGGATGGGACATCCACAACTTCTGGGCCAGTTTCTCACCAGGACAAACTGGGGTGAAGTCTTATTCTCTTTTGTGGTCAATTCATTCACCTTGTTTTAGGTTTACAGTGGCTGATACACATACATCTTTCCTGATAATGATCCCTATCAGGCTGTGGAATAGCCTCCTGAGAAAAAGGTAGCGTAGCCTTATTGTTGAGAGAATACAAAACTAGGAGAGCACAGCACTAGAAACTGCAGTCGAGAGAATCAAACCTGTAACAGGCTTGTTCATGATTGAATAAGGCTTTTCCATCTCTAACTTATAGGTAACACACAAGCCCTTAGGAAAACTGAGACGATTCATATCCCCCAAAAAACAGTATCATTTCATACTTTGGAAACCAATGCCTTCTAGCTTCTCCTAAAATACACATTCAGATCTATTTGAGGTAGCTGTTGTTACTCTCATGGACTAAATTCTAACTAAATCTGCTGTTCTGTTTTAATGTAAAATATGCACAAACTCACAGAATGCCTCATTCTCATTAACTAGCACCTAACATATTTTTCATGGCTTCACTCATATTTTTTCCTCTTCTGCTTTTCCACTGTAAGTAGTAGGCTCAAGAAAATATTGCTGCATTACCTAAACTCCCAGTCCAGCTTGCAGAAGTTACTTCTCTCAGGAATTGCTGAGTTCTGAATAATAAGATCTTAGTGAGCTTTCAGCAAGAAATCCAAGGACAAATTGTTAATCTAAAACAACATCTGAAGGTATTTCCTTATATTTGACAGAAATAACTGGAAAGAAAGGTTTATGAAGCACAGCACTGTCAGGCACAATCAGTAACTCTCCAACATAAAAGACTGGAAAAAAGAAGCTGCTGATCTAGGACCCAAGGGACTTCTTGGCATTTATTTTTCACAAATGATCCAGCTGTTCTGGAATTCAGGCTGACCAAAACTTGGAGAAAAAGAGAACAGGCAAAGACTGTATAAAACTCTGCTTCACGCAATATTCAGAAATAAAGAATGAGCAGTTGCCAAGAACCCCATCTGCCCTTCTCAGGAAACGAGTCAAACATGATTCTCTGATTTTTTGAATTCACACTTGAATAAGATTGCATCTTTTTTAAAGGATACAGGGAAAGTTTAATGCAAGTGCACAGAAAACACATGGAAGAAGTTTAAAGAAAACTATTGCTCAGGAAGACTAGAAGTATTTCACTTTCTCCTGTGGAAGAAAATCATGAACTATTACAAGTAACTTCCAGAGCATTTAACTTCAGCTGAGAAACCTATGAAGAATAAAATAATAGAAATAAACTGAGATAATAGAAACTGATATTTGTTTTAAACCAGGGCTATGACCTCCATCTCCACCCACCCCAGGCAGGTTAAACAAGACCAAAGAACCCAGGTCATGTCCAGAAAAGAACTACAAATATGAAATAACTCTGGACCTCACCATTTGTTCCCTAAAACCAAGAATGGGTGAGCATGCTGGATTGAACCCTCTCTGGCCCGATAAGCTGACTGCTACCAAGGCAGGATATTACCCATAAGCTCACCTGGATTACACAGATTTGCATGTGTGTGGCAACAAGTTTTCCTAAAGCTACAGATGAATTAGGCTGTATAACACTCAAGCAAAATCGAGCCAGAACCTGTGTAACACTCTTTTGATAAGAAACTTGAGTAGCAAGAGTTGATTGAGGGCCAAGGCTAAACCTGTTTGTCTTTTCCAGATTTATGCAAGAACATCCTTCCCTGTGATCATCAGCAGTTTGACATATGTTTTCCTTAGCTGTTTTTGAGGACATTTTTTGAGTTCTGCCTATTCACTTATAATAGTAATGAATAATTTACTAAAAAGAAAATAAAATAAAACATTAGCTTGCCTCAATATTGTCATACCAAATTATGTTTAATAGTTGCCTAGCACCATGGATTTTAATAGAGCATTTTCTCATCCCCGTCAGTGTAAGTTAGAGAAGAAGCAGCCACACAATGAAACATTTGCAGGATCTTGTAAGTGGCTTACTTCATCTAAATGCTACAGTATTTACACCAGGAGCGATTATATGTGGATTTAGCTCAATTAAGCATCACCGTGGCAATGCTCTCTCTTCTGTTACCCAAACATCATTGCACATGTTCATCAGGGTGACTGAAGCTTACCCAGGAAGCCAAGCCAATTTCCTAGCTTTAAGTGAGCCAAGTTTAAAGAAATAATTTTAAAGCCTGAAACTAACTGTTCTCCATTCACACTTGTGACTTTAAATGCACATGCCTCAATTGCTTACATACTGGCCAGAAAAATACATTGCCTGATTACTTGACAAGTTCCTTCCAAATTTTTTCTAATCCTTATCCATAACATTATATGTACTATGTTAAATATTTGAAAAATGTTAACAGATCCTGATCATGTCACCTTTCCTCTAGGCTAAGAAGCTGCTGTTCATGCATTTGTGTCATTGAACCTCTGTCTTTCTCTTTGCTCTTCCTTGGACTCACAGCAGTTTTCCACATCTCCCTTGAAGTGTGGCACCCAAACTGGGCAAACTACCACAGGCAAGTAGTTTAGCAGTATCTGAACAAGTTACTTCACATTTACGCATCCTAGAATCATCTTTTGTTTTTGTGCCTCTGTTATGTCCCACTTCACCTATTTTCCACAGAACTTTACCATTTTGAATTTGCAAGGTTGCTTGTTCCTATCTGCCTGTAGTGTCTTGCCTTGTTGCTATTGCATGGCCTCTTACTCTTTTCAGGCAGTAGCTTCAATCTGTCACTTAGAATTCATGTCTTCCCTTAAAATACTCTGGAGGACCTTGTGGATTACTGTCACCTATGCATTTAATGAGTATGCTCTCTACACTGTCTTCTGTGTGACTGATAAAAATATTTAGTAATACTGGGTCTGAGACAGCCCCGGTATTTTGACTGGGGATAACTTGTTGTGACATTTCAGCACTGCTTTAGCCTTGGATGACATTCTCTCAAGCCAGCTTGATTTAAAAATATCAAATTAGTCAACAAGTTTCCATTCAGTTCTTCCCTGTTAAAGGTGGTGATCTTCCCCTTTGTCCGTTTTGCTAAGTGTGTCTGACACAAATTGAGTGAAGGCTGATGGAATATTAGTCATTTCTCAACATCATCTGTTGCTCATGTGTCCTATTCCCAGGAGCAGAAGACTAACTCCTACCTTAGCCATTCTGTTGCTGTTCTGTGTTGTTGATTCTGTGCCTTCAAAGTTTTGGTATTGTCCCCTATCATTCCTGCCATAAACTTATTCCATCCTTAATGATTAGAGTTTATATGCTATTTGGATGCTGGGAGACTGCTTTGACCTGAAAACACACATGATATTTACATTACAAACAAGGACAAACTTGCATTCTTCACTTCTGCAAGAGCACCCTCTGTATCCAGCTAGCAAAGCAGAGCCTCTTAGGTTCAGTGTGAGCCTAGCTGAAGTATGCCCTTTTTTAATACAGTTAGAATGGCACTGTGCTATATTCTAAAGCATTATACTGCATTTCAATGCAGTCTGTTTGCACAGGACAGCAACTGCAAAAGCAGACAGCTGTAATGAGGTTTTTTCCTACATTCTCTTAAAAATCTGAGACATCTGACTGCAAAACTATCGGATCCTTCAAGTCATTCTGTTGTTCTTTCATTATGTACCTTCACTGTTTCCAAGCTCTTCTGTTTTCAACATGCAGTGTGTGGATAATTTCATATAATAAGTGGATACGCAGATTGCAGCTGACCTTTCACACGTGCAGCAAAAATTCCTGCCTACATATACATATTTACATATTTATGTGTGCACAGGTACATACATGAATATGTATACACACAGTTTATGTACATGTATACAAACATCCACACTTACACACTGTGCATGATCCCTATTCCCTATTTTACCTCCAAAGATAGGTGTTTGCTCATCATACAAATGCTGTAATGCTACCTGACAGCTTGAACAGAATACTTGTCTTTTTTTTTTTTTCCTCTAAAAATTCACTCCCAAGATAATTATTCAAGAAATTACTGTTTGGAGTATAGAAGGAGGAAAGGACTAGGTTTGGAAAAAAATGCAAGAAAACAACCTAAGTTATGCATCCATGAAAATAATCGAGCAGAATTTTTTCACCAGAGCAACAACAACATGCAGGAAAAGTACAGAGGTTCATGTTTGACAGAAACCACCACTAAAATTCACTCCTAAACTTCAATTTAAGTCCTTATTCACTTTTAGACTAGGATTCCTGCAAAAACTATGTTTCCTCTGGGCTTGGTGCTGATCCTCAGCACAGAGGGAGATTTTACTGCTTGGGATGACCACCATGCCACTGAAGCCACATGATGCTGTAGGAGCAGCTCAAAGGGGAATGATCATACTAAGCACACCATGAGCATCCATATGACCAGTTGGAAAACAGTGACTTAATTTATTATCTCTGTGTATTAATGAAGAAAACAATCTTTAAAATACTCACTGACATTAAAAAGAAGACTACAGAAAAGATCCTGTATATTTTGATCACCTGGGGCAAGAAATTGAGGGCTATTCTCTGTGGTCAGGAGTCAGAGCTGGATGCTCACCCTCTCTAGTCATACTCTTCACTGCCAAAGGGATTATGGTCCCTCCCTGCTCCTCAAAGAGACCACAAAGCTGTTTCAGTTTTGACAAAAGCAAAGTGTCAAAATCTTTCAGGCAGCTCTATCTACATGTTCCTTCCAGTGGGGCACAAAGCAAGACTTACCTCATTCACTGGGCTTTGGATTAGACTTATATAAACAGGAATAAAAGACAAAACCATAAAACAACAAGGCAACAAAACTGAGATCTAAAATACTTGACCTCTTAGTCTCTGCAAAGACAGGTCCCATCTATCAAAAGCAGCCATTTATATTATCCAGAACAAACTTGGGGCAGTGGGAATACTTGTAAGTTTGTCCATATAGCGACAAAGAGACTAAATATATTCAGTGAAATGGCTATAAGATCTTCAAAAACTCTGATTTCCCTGGCCTTTTCTTAGAAAGTTTCTGTGAGGTGCATCTCCCTGGAATATAAACTAAGGAATAAGAACTCCAGGTTCATACAGGCCCTCCTCGGAATATTAACTGTAGAAGGTAAAAAAGGAAAGGAGTAATCTTTAAGTGTAAAAACAATGTTATGATTAATTAAAAAGAAAAAAATCCTTTCCATCCTCAAATAACTTTGACATTTTATTTTATTTTAATGTGAAATAGACTTTCCCCACAGGAGACCCAGGCTGGCCAATTATAACAGGAATGGTTTAACATTTTATGTTCTCATAAATCAGAAAGTTTGGTGGTGCTGTCAAACTCCTATGAATCACCAAGCTTTCTTGCTGAAAAGAGCTTTCAAGAGCCCCAGACTTACCTCAAATAGGACTATAAATCCATTCATGCATAATTTGTATGGAAAATTTCCTCACATAAAACAAGTGAACAGAATAACCCCCATTCTGCCATCACAAACTCAGTGCATTTAAAACACAAAGCAAACAATGCCATTAGTAGGAAAATATAGGAAGCTTTGTTTCTAGAAAGTTTTGACCCAATGTTTTCCACATCTCTCTGCTCTCCACAGATTTTACAAAACTTTTTCCATCATGGGGCATTGCATCTTCTCCAACCAGCCACCTGCTCTCATTAAACTAATAGGAATTAATTTTCAAAACTTCAATCTCTTCATCAGATGATCTCAAAACTAATCAAGTCACATGACAAATGAGGGAGAGAAAAAGGCATAGTAGCAGCTGCAGCACAATGACAACTTTCCGTTTAGTTTTCACTGGGGTTTAGGGAACCAAATGAAAGCACTGTTCTCATTGAACCAAAACACAGAGAAATGAGGGATTACAGCCTGAGCTAACATTGTATGTTCAATACACCAGCTTTGCTTAGGAAGCCTGAGTTTCAAAAAAATCCCCCTTCCAGGTTAGTGCAGCATCAGTAGCAGCTCCAGCAGACAAAGGAAAAGTCTCCGTTAGCAGAGTAGGATCAAGGCATGTTTTGAGTTTCACTTTTTCACCTGAGATGCACTCAGCAAAGCAGAGAAGGGACAAATCTCAGGGTGCTGGCAATACCTGCCTAGCCACAAACTGTTGGGCCTGTCACCAAGGTAAAATGAGACATTGCTGATCCTGTACCTGCTCCCTTTCACCCTTGCAGCTCCACTACAATCCAACTTCTGCTGCTCCTCTGTGCTTGCCTGAGGAAGATGCTTTGCATTTACACCCAAAGTCTCAGCCTTGTGGGACTTGGCAACATGGTCACACTGCCAGGCTGAAGCCCCTTTCACCATTTTCCACCAACTGAGAAACTGACTGCACCCAGGAAAGGAAAACAGATGCAGAAATATCTGCATGCACCACATCCCAAGCCTGACCAAAACTGCGCTTCAGCCTGAAAGGAAATTGCTGTTTCTTTAGCATTAATAAACTTTATTCATGAGGTAGGACCACAGTCACAATACCCACTACAATGATTTTCCCCACTGGGCCTTACTGCTTCTCTTAGTTGGCTGGGGGTTTTTAACCATGGGAAGTTCAAGGTGTCTCCTTTAAAGGGCAATGATTCAAAACAACTTGTGCCATGTCCTGCTTATTAGTGCTCTTTAAATTACACAGTGTGCCCAGGGAGCTTAATTATGAGACAATACCAAGAAATAAAAATTTTCCAAAAAGCAGTAAATGTTAAAAATTAAAATGGGATGTTTAACTGGAAAATTGAATTTAAAAAATGTAAGTTATTAACTGAAGAAGTCACACAGCTTATTATAGTCTTGAGGATAATGGCTCTGGATTTTTTTTTTAAACCACATATTACTAGCCTTGCATCTGCTAATAAATTAAAATTATCATAATCACTATTACCTTTCCTAACAAGGAAAGAGGATCTGCAAAACTAAAATGTAAAAACAAGGAAGATAAACATTTGTGTAACAGAATACACTCTTGGAGCAGACAGACATGGCCACAAACAAACTCTGATCTGTATAAACATCTATGACATTCTCACATCAGAAACATCAGCAATGTCAGCCAGGCCAACACACTTCAAGAGGAAAACAGACAACATAAGATAAGATGTGAAAGGACCTGAGCAACAGGCCAGTATGAGAGATCCTCGTACACAGAACAGCAATGAGTCTGGGGGTCACGCATGGAAGACACAAGAGCTTCTGGGTCAATAAAAAAAAAAGAGTGTTTGGCTTAGGGGTTTGTTGCTTTTCATCAGAAAAAATGAGTGAGTGGTCTTTGTTTCTGGCGCTGAATATCTTGACTTCCTTTCCCAAGCTACACAAGAAAACACTCACTCACCACGGAACATCTTTACAGGGAGAGTCACAAACTCAGGTACTGGTTGAGTACTGAAATACCTCCATCACATCGTTGTCTGTAAAGTAATGGTGCAAGGTGCTACTCATTGGGGGGAAAAGGCATGGCTTGGGGGGAGAGAGAAAAAAATAAAGACAGACCAAGAAGACATTGAAAAAAACTTATTAAAAAGAAACAAGAAGGGAAATCCGATCAGGCCTCCATGCAACAGAAATTCCTCTAAATCTAATAATGCATTAAAAAAATCTCTTTTATGAGAACAGTAATAGTAATAAGGGTGGCAAAATTTCTGAGTTGCCTTGTCCACAGTCAGAGTGCATTGAGAGATGGACAAAACTGCAATACTGCTCATGTCAAGACAAGACGTACAGACCAGAGCAAAATACTGAATTACAAATCTATATTTGGTTACTGATATCAACCAGAATCCACCTTAACAAAAAGGAAATGCAGTTGGTAGAAGCACAGTAACTTCCCATTTTATGAAAATAAAGAGAAGAGAAACTGTTCCTCAGAATAGTGTTACTACTGCAAATAGTAATAACACATTTCAAGGAAATATGACTTTTACTGCCTTTGCCTCTTGGAAAACCAATACAGATCTTATTGCTTACTTTGTTCTTAATAAAGAAAAGTTGGTAAGAATATCAGAACCATGAAAAAGATTTCATGCATGCAATTCTGTCCAAGTTTATCCACAATTTCTCAGAGAAAGACACTAAGAGTGTCTGCATCAATACTGGCAGAGCTGAATTTTAATAAATTAAATGTTTCTCCTTTGTGTGTACTCACATTCTAATAAAACATATGGAAGATAGTGTAAATACTCAGAGTAACAAAATTTCCTTTGATGGTGAATCATTGAAAGCAAAATCAAATCTGTAATTAGCCATTACACTCTGAATAGTGTGTCAAATGCCTGGGATTTACATGGCACTTTGCATCTTCAGAGCATTGTAATTAATTAATTGTGTGCTGTGTGGCAAAGTTTTCACACAAGGCTCTTAATGTCCAACTAGACATTAATTCTGATGGCTCCTTTCCTAAGATGGCACAATATGGTGTAACTCCAGTCATGCACAAAACATGCATGAAAAACAGATTTGTACTGAATGCTGTAACAACACAAACAATGTCTTTATTTCTTTTGTTTGCTTGATGGTTTTGATTAAAGCCTTTAAAAGCACTTTAAGGTTTGGGGGCTTTTTAATAAGATAAAGCTCCAGAGGGAGCCCATGCACCAAAGAATATATACATAAAACATCTTCCAGACTAATAGTAAAACTGCGTGAAGAAATTTTTTCAAATTGATGTTTCCAGCCTATCGTTATTAGGGATTTGTAAGTTGCAACTATATGGAATAATCCTCCAAAGTATTTTTACATAAAAGAGCCTATTTTGTTTTATTTAGTGCACTTATGTCAACAAATACAAAGCGTGTTGCAATGGAAATAAACTCCATTTGGTATCAAAACAATATCACTTTGGCTCAAACTCAGAAGAATTCAATGTAGCCCATGGTTAGTCATTTGTAGAAGGCAAGAGGCTCCCAAAGGAAATATTATGATTACAGTAAGATGATAGAGTCATTTAGGTTGCAGAAGACATTTAAGATCATGAAGTCCAACCGTTAACCCAGCAATGCCAAGTCCACTAAACCACATCCCTCAGAGCCACATCTACATGTCTTTTAAATACCTTCAGGGATGGTGACTCAACCACTTCCCTGGGCAGCCTGTTCCAATGCTTGGCAACCCTTCCCAGGAAGACATTTTTCCTAATATCCAACTTAAACCTTCTCTGGGGCAACATGAGGCCATTTCCTCTCATCCTGTTGCTTGTTACTTGGGAGAAGAGACCAACCCCCACCTGGGTACTACAACCCCCTTCCATGCAGTTGCAGAGAGCAATGAGGTCCCCTTTGAGCCCCTTTTTCTCCAGTCTAAACAACCCCACCTCCTTCAGATGCTCCTCATCTGACTTGTGCTTCAGACCCTTCCCCAATTTCATTGTCCCTCTCTGGACTCACGCATGTCTGGGGGGTGTAGCAGGTCACTGACCATTTCTCCTTGAATTATGGAGATTTCATTGTGCTGCCCATCCCTGTCTTCCAGCCTTTAAGTTGATTCTTACCCATAAACACTCGACCTTATTGACACCATCACTAAGCTCAAGACAGTCTATCCCTTCTGAAGAGTTTATCGCCATCCATTGCAGCACTCCAGTTGTGGGAGTCATTCCACCATGTCTCCATGATGGCAACTTTATCACAGTTTTTCTACTGTACAATAGTTTCTAGTTATTTGTTGCTCATGGTGCGTGCACTGGTGTAGATTACATGTGACCATTTTCAGGCACTTAGATGACTTAACATCAGTAACCCTCGATCCTTTGCTCAAAATTCTCATGGATCTGCACCCCCTACTCCCTAAGTGGGGAGTTTGAAGGACCTTGCTAACACATTGTCCCAAAAAAGAGTATTGGCAATACCATTTCCAGACCTACCTATAACAAGCCTGGCTTTATCCCTTTCCTCCTTCAAATCTAGTTTAAAAAGCTCTCTCAATGAGCCTTCTTAACTCCTGTGAAAAGGTCCTTTTTTCCCTCTCAGACATTCTGAATCATCACTGCCTTCCCTGACTGGCTCAAAAATTTCCATTAAAGCCCTTGGTGGAACCCCACTGGCACAAATGGGGTTTGTTCCCAAAGAGGGGAAGGTTTGGCGGTTTTGCCTCCCTGTCTAGGAAGGAAGCCTTGCTGCTTATTACCTGTACAGTCCCTGAAACCCAGGAGACCGTAGAGCAGAGTACTGTGATTATTACGTGAAAATACCCTCCACTGACACATTTCACAACTTTCTCCTCAGAATTCATCTTCTGTTCACAAGAGCACAGTTTATCTTATCAAATACTGGCAAAAGAAACAAAAGTGCAATAAAAATGGAGCAAGAATATCAATCCTGTGGAGGACAGAATACTACTATAGACTGGTACATGTTTCAGCTTCCAGAAAACATGCTTTATATATTCATTCTAAATCTGTGAGGGAAAAAAAAAAAAAAAACTATAAAAGGGAGAACAACAAATAAACACTAACACCCTACCAATTTGCATTACCATACATTCCTCCTCTTAGTCATTGCAAATATTCTCACTTTCAGGAAAACTGAAGAGAAAAAAAGCTGGAGACAGTGAATGGCTTGTCCCAAACTAAAATGCACATCAGGGAGAGAATCAGGAGCAGAACTTTTGAGTTACTGCCTCCGGATCCCAACATGAGCACTGCTGATCTGACTGAGATTTCTGGCCTCTCTGCTTAAAATTATCCACTTTTCTTTTGATTTGACTAGAAACTGCAAACCCTTCCAGCAAAAGGACTTAAGATCTGAAGTCCTCTGTACTGGTTCCCTTCCCACTGTTAATTGTTCTTCTAGCCTTAAACACTCCAGTGGACTTCAGTTTTACAGGCACTGCAGAATATCAGTCAGACAGGGCAATATCTCCCCAAAACAACATGGATTTTTAAAGGTTGTGCTTTCGATGAAGGGCAGAGTAACACAAACATACAGATGAACTGAAAGGTTTCTATTGCTCTGTTTCATTTCCCAGAGCCACGGAGAAAAAGAAAAGGCAACCTGAGTGAAGAATGGAATTATTTGCTACATTTGACAGAGGAAGCATGATTAAAATGCACTGAAGCTGAAATAACAGCTAAACCTTATCAAGAATAACTCTCATCAACTCATATCACAAGTGTTGCATTTATAATGCAGGTAAGAGTATATAAAATCCATTTCATTTCAAGGCACATCTTGTAACACGAGGCCATTACCATTAAAAAGATATCCCCAGAACATCTCACAAGATGAGAAGAGGCAGAATAGCTTATCAGTGTATCTCCAGTAACCAGAAGGTATTTAGTCCTGCCAGCAGTTCTCCAACATAACCATCATTTCTCTGCTCATTTGCACAGAAACTCTACAAACACCTGCTCAGAATTTTTTCACAGCAAAGTAGTTTTCCATTGGAAGTTACTGACTAAAAAAATGAGCCATTTATGGGATTGTGGCAATTGCAGATAATTCCAGGCAAAGTTGTTCTTGACCTCCAGCACAACAGCAGTGAGGGTTACTTAAGTTTCCTAGATTTTTGCTGAACAGCAGAGGGGCATCCTCTGAAGTCAGTCAGACCTGTGAGCTCGTATGGAAACCAATTCTGCCAGGATACTGTCTCAGAATTTGGTGTCCCAGTTCCCCAGGGAAAGTGAGAAAACAGCTCTGTATTCCAGAGGATGAAACATCATCACAAAGCTGAATCAAGGGACTCATCAGCCAGTAAAGATGTTTTCCTTACTCCAAAATATCAGTTATTAGAAAAAAGTGTCAGTATGGAAAGAGAGAGAACTAAAAGAATATTTTTAAGTTAAATTCAAGTCTTTCGAATACTGTTAAACTTGAAACATTTCCTTCTGATTTGAAGTGCTTGGAGTTTTTTCCCCAGAGCCCCTCATTTCAGAAGAAATTTTACATCTCAATGCTTTACTTCGATTTATAATGAAATGGTTTATTTTATTGGAGAGTTTCCCACTGGATGTGTATTCATCCAATTGTATTTGTCACAATTCTAAAATGCCATCTTACTTCAGAGCTCACTTCATTGTTTTAAAAATGAACATGGCAGTGGTAATTAGCAAAGTGGCAGTAGTAATTAAAACAGCAAAAGTATAGGCTACGTATCTGGAAATATTTTTCAACAAGCAAGTCTATTATATTTTGAAACATGTCTCCCAAGACAAGTAACAAAAGTCCCACCACTTGAATCAATTGAGTGAGACAAAACACTTGAAAATACCCTGCAGGGAACAACCCTGTGCCAGCCAAGCAGATGGACAAGATGACCTTTTAGGTTCTTTACATCTCTGGAATTTGGGGAACAAACCAGCACTGCCATGGACGGCAGGGAAGCCAACAGACATACCCTGCCTTCCAGGACTCCTGTCAGTCTGAAGAGAAACCCTGGAAGTGGGACCAGAGTTGTGCCCACCCAGCAGTGACTGGGGCTCCTACAGATGCTCCCAAGAACCACCTCACTAATGCAGTAGTGCAAAGTATAACCAAAAACAGTCTGCAAAACTCTCCCCCCAAAGCTGGGAAAGACTCAACCAACAGCTATGCTGTTCCTAAGGGCCAGGGCAGCTGCTTCAGTAATTGCTCAGCCCTGTCTGTAGAGTAGTGAAAATATTCAATAAAGAACTTTGCAGCCCGAGGCTCAGCACATGCTGGGTCTCAGCCTTGTGTCTATCCAGCAGGAGATGAGAGCATCACCCCAATATTTTAAGCTGGAAGAGGTGCAAAAAGCAAGCTTCAAAGCCCCAGCCTTAAAGACTGTGGTCCCTGCAGCAAGCAACACAGGAGGCAAGATCAGGCCTCCCGGAATGATTTCAACTCTCTGTATTTCAACACAGCAGCAACCACCTCATCCGCACACCTCTACAGGCGCTGGTGTGAACATCAAACAACTTTCAATGAAACTTTCGGGCTAGAATCACTTAATCTCCTCATAGCAACAGATTGCTTTCATGAGTTTGCATAAAGGAGAGGAAATGCTCTGCAATTTGATATTCCCCAAATCAATGTCATTTACGTGTCTTTATTCACAGACTACTTCTGCTCCTGATTTCCATTTTTTTTATAGCCTACACTAGTATCAATAAAAACCCTGGTCTTCATTTATCTTCCTTCCATTCTTCCAAATGCCAGAGGAAATTTCTCAGTCAAAAAAATAACCTGTTTCTTCCTCTTTTTTTTTTTTTTTAATTTCAACAGGATTTCTGAACACCTGCTCTTTATGTCCTACTGCAAAACACCAGGCAATTAAAAACTCAGAGAACAAGGGAAAAAACAAAGCTTGTCTGCATATGGGGAATTATACATTAGACAGTAATAGCTACACTTACAACCACAAGTAAGTCGTTAATTTATGTGTGTATTCAGTGCTAAACTACAAAAGCCAAAAATTACTGGGATTTTTATGTTTAGACTTTAAACTCAAAAGTGAAAAATTTCAAAAGCAAAGTACCCATGGCAACCCTAATGTTATTCATCTTGCCCTCTGATGCAGTGCTTGTTCACTGATTTCACATTCCTAAGTAAACCTACATCCCTCAGAAGATGTAAAGCAAGGTTAAAGAATTCTTGAAATTAATAAAGTCCTTCAGCACACTTGTAAGTGTGCTAGAGGCATTCAAACATGCATTTGGAAAAAAAAACTGCCTTAATTTTTGAAAAGAAATAAATGCAAACTGCTATCAAAGTATTTCCAACTCATCTATAATATTTTAATATATCTTTTTTCACATTTTCCTCAGTCTGTCAATATGAGAGATAAGTAACAAATTACTCATTTTACCTTTTGGTGTTTAGCCTCTGCTTCTCTGCTTATGCTCCAATGACAGCTGAAAAATGCCATTTATGATTATTTTGGGGTTTTTTCCTTATTTTTCCTCATTGGAATGTTTTTCTAAATATTTTTATAGATAAGTATAATTTTGTACGATGATGTTTAAGTAGAGTCACCCTATAAATTTCCAGGCAGTTTAGTAAGTAAAGTATTTTTAACATAACATTCTAATAATAGGATGCTTATACATTCATGCTGTCTGTCCAATAAATGTGTAAATTTGCAAGTCCTCCCTCATCTTTTGAGCTCAGGGGCTAATTTCATCCAAATTTGAAAGAGAAGGATTCAAGCCTCCAATAGAACTGAGTACCTACAAGTTTAATGGGAAAATGAGCATGCTAGAGAAGACAGACATGAATTAACCTGGACAGTGACACCCCAGAAGAAGGGTAAGTAGAGCTGAGCCATGTCACATTCTGTGTCAGAGCAACCAGGTGGCAATAACACACTGGATATGCAAAGCTGCAGGTTAGCCCGAGGGTTGTTCCAGTGGTGGGGAAAGGAGTTACAAATCATTGTGTATTTTCTCACTGGGACTGTGCTCTAATGCTCCTGACAAGAAAGGTTTACTAGCCAGGTCTCAACACTATTTTCACCAAAAATTGCACTGCTTCTGAGGATTAAAGGCTGTGGCCTGGAAACATCCCACCTACAGAGCATCGTACACGTTAGAAGGATTTGAGAATCTTGTGAATAATGGCTAAAAGTAATTGGACTTTTAAAAGTGGCCAGTTAATGTCCTTTGAAAAGGGGCTGCAGGGGAGCAGGTTGAGGAGCTGATGCAGCATTCAGCCTGGCTGACATCGGAGTCAATGGCAAGAGAACCACTGCTGGGAGCACTTTCTGCTCACACTGAACAGAGAGCTATGCCACCCAAAGGAAGTCTATTACCTTTAACAGGGACTCATTTCTTTACACTGTGAAGGTGAAGCATCTGCCTCTCCTGAGTACAGTGGAGTCCAACAGGTTCTGGTGAGCTGGCACACTGGCAAGCTTCTTGTCTCTCTGCATGTTGCCCCAAACCAGAAGGTATACCAGGTGAGCTCCAAACTTGAGAGTATCCCAATTATCTCTTTCAGGCAGCCTAGTCCAGCACCTTCCCAGCATCCCTTCAGGTGCTTCTTCTACTTTATGTTGCCACAGAAAAAATACTAGTAGTTTCTGAATCAAGAAGAACCAGCTATCTTGCTTCAAGCCCAGGAAATAAATGTGAAGAACCTGCTCAAAATCACACCCAGAGTTGCTGGAATCACAGCATACTTCTGTGGCTACTCTGCATAGGAACACAAGCACAAACATGAGATCCTTACCTAAAGTAATGGAGACCCACAGCCAAATACCATTGACTCTCTTGTCCTTTCTCAAAAGTAAACAAACAAAAGACAAAACAACAAAGAGCACTATTTTGTCCTTTCTATCACATGTTAACAGCATGTTCCTTTCTCTCCTCTTATGGAAAAATAAAATATTACAGCGTTAACTTTGGTAAGAATAAAACATACTGAAGGTAAATAAAATACTCTTCATTGCAACTTTGTTACAATCCAGGAATTGCAACCAAAAATAATTCCTTGGCCACCTGATGCTCTCCAACACTCTATCATTGTTTAGGATCTACAGCAGCATTGCTGCTCAAGGAGCACTTAGATAGACTTGTCCCTTCAGGAAAAAAAAAAAAAAAAACATTTCATACTGAAAAGGTTCTGGGTGAGACCTTATGCAGGTAAAGAAATTTCAGTTCTGCACAATATCTAGACAGATCTCACCTGAGTTTATACTCTGTCACTTCCGTACCCTACAGTTTAAGCTAAAAGCTCTTTTAGTCTGCAGGACACTACAAATATATTTTATACATCAGATGGTAAATAAGACCATGGACTACACCAAGAGAAACCTATCCCACTTAGCTTAGTCAGCCAGTGACTTGGAGTTTGTATGAAGTCATGGTATCTTCCAAGAGATCCACAGGTAGAATGCAATGCAAACTAAGCTCTGTGTACCCAGCCACATTTCTCTCTCAATAAATACAATACAAATACATGGGGCAACAAATGCCTTCCCTGGCTCTCACAGAGCTCTAGCTGATGCATTAGGAACAGCTCTTTGCTCACTTTATACATCAGAGGTCAATTCCAGTGGTCCTACGTAAAGGTGACAAACAGGCTCAGAGCTGTAAGGCTTCATGGATGTCCCATAGGATGTGTCACTGGAGAAATCTAAGAGTGTGGGGACATGGTGATGGATAGCAAAGCAAGATGCACAGGAACCCTGCTCAGGAGGAGAAAGCAAGCACCTACCCAAAGTCTTTTAGCTGGGTGGTCTGCTGGAGAGTGTATGGCAGAGTGTGAAAGGCAACAACAAGGAAAAAATTCAAAGAGTCAAAACCAGGATAGGATGCAGAATGTTAACATAAATAGAATTTCAGAGTGAAACTTCTCAGTTCCCTTTGTGGTTTCCTCAGCCATGCCCAGAGCTTGTCCTTCAGAGGGACATTTTCTCAGGAAGGGGAAAGGAAGAGCTCCCTGCCCACACAGTAAAACATGCATCTCCCACAAAAGACAGTCTATTATTCTCCAGGAAACGCATGACAGTCAGCAAATGTCTGCTCAGTTCTGACCAGTAGGAGGTTTATCAGATTCAGCTCTCACAACAACAGCACCATCCACATAAGCAGCAGTGACAGTCTTCTGAGATAATTTGATTCCCTTTTGGAAAGAGCAGTGCCCTGGCAGCAACTCTTTCCCAGAACAGCTCGAGAGAGGGAAGCTCATGCATCTTCTCTACTAACCATACAGCTGGCCCATAAAGCACAGCCACAGCAGTTCATGTAGCTGCAGCCCATTCCTCCAAAGCTCCTCTGACTAAAGGAGGCACTATCTGTGAAGAGAGATGTCCTGCAGATGAGGCAGCGCTGAAGGAGGTCGCCTTGATTAAACCAGGCCGCTCTGCTGAGTCCTCCTCAGTGTGCTCTCTGGGTTATAGCTCTTAGAGTTGCAGCAGGGTGACAAGAATTGCCTTTTATCTAATTGGAAAACACCCACAGAGTTTAGAAGTGCTCATTTAGACAGGCAAATCAATAAAGGAAATGGTAAGCATGAGAATACAGTGTAACTATAGAGTCTGTGTGGGTCCTATATGCTTCTGCTTAATAAAGATTAACTCTTGCCAGTTTGCTGCAATACCTGGACTTGGATAATAACAGAACTGGCAGATTCTACCCTGTAATGTCAAGGAGGAGCTTGCCCTCATGTCTACACCTCAAGGCAGGAGAATAAGCCTTTTGTTAAAGAGGCTAGAAAACCATAAGACATTGCAGAGAAGGCAGAAGAGAAGAAAAACTTAATTATAACAGTTCTGAAGCTGGCAATCAGATCAAAAGTTATATTTCAATTAAAAGGAAAAAGAAGCAAAACCCAGTTTGTGAAACAGCAAGGGCAACAGCTGGATTTCTACAGAGGTCTGCTATTATAAGGCAAATTGTGATGAAGGAAATGAGCAGAAAAGTGATTCCAGCTTTTTAACTTGCAACTTTCCTTGTCCTTTTTCCTCCACGCTCATCAGTGATTGTGCAAATCACCACCCACAGAGCCATTTAAAAAAAATCAGGACTATGAAGAACAATTATTTAGTTGTTAAAAAATCCTACATATTTCAAGGAAAGAAACAAACAAACCAAAAAAAAACCCCAAAACAAAACAGAAAACAAACCAGCAAAGCTCCCCTCAATTCTTACAGTTGCTTAGTTCAGGATTAGTTTTGGTTTTCTTGTTTCTCTTTGGTATTCCTTCCTCTAAATCTCCAATCATTTTCACAACAGGCTTATGCTGAGCAGCTTCAGGCAGCTGAGAAAAAAATCCTGTTTAGCAATGTAAGTATCTCTTCTCCCACTGTTGCTAATAGGAGTTCTGTGCATAAATCACCACAGGCACTAAAGGGAAAACAGATTCTGAAGCGCCCACAGCTACTTTCACCCACTGCTTGATTCTCTTCTCATTTACACCAACATATTGGCCTTGGGAGTTCTACTGACTTGTCTTAGCATAAGCCAGAGGAGAAGTGGGTCCTTAGGATGAGAACAGAGAATATGACATCTTAGTCCGTTGGTGAAGGTCAGAAAGAGAGTTCAGAGTAACAGGTTGACTCGTAATGGCTCCACAGAACCACGGGATAGGTTGATACATTCCAAATTCAGCCATCCTTGTGTCCCAACCACAGGCTGGCCAGCCATACATTCCACAGGTACTTTACAGAAGCACAGATGTCCCAGTATTTCCTTACTGACATGACAAGTGTTTACAAAAAGGTGTTGGAGGAAGGTGACAGGACTGACAATATCCTCATGTTCAGAAAGAGTCTTTTCCATTGCCTCTGTATGTCACTGCATGATAGAAGACCAGTCAGCCAACCTCTTGTTGCATCAAGGGCACCTGTTCCAGTGTTGTAAGTACTAAGCCAGGGTATTTTTTGTCTTTCTTGGTCCTATTTGAAAATATCTAGAAAGTGTTCACGCAGTCCAAGACAGCCCCAGTTCTGGGCAAGGGGAACACACAAAGCAAAGGTAACCTTGACAAAGTTCTTATTTCATGAGTTAGTTTAGTGCATCTGGATTGCCAATAGCAGGTGGGTTTCTTTTGACATTGTCTGGCCTTTATGATTCCCTCCAAAATATCTATTGTGGTCAGGGTACTGTAAAGCAGGGCAGGAGATGGTCTTCTCTGTTATGCACATGCAAGGGTTGTCAGAACAGCTCTCTGGGGATGTGGTTTCTGTCTCCCTGGTGTGGG
>JAWWEV010000083.1:48024070-48049001 GCA_035583235.1 Hafferia zeledoni
GGTCTTCTCTGTTATGCACATGCAAGGGTTGTCAGAACAGCTCTCTGGGGATGTGGTTTCTGTCTCCCTGGTGTGGGGGACTGGAAGCCAAACAATTGCTATGGGTGTTGCAAGGTCTTAAGGGAGAACTACCATGATGAAGGGAGCCTAATGGAGCAGAGTCTCAGCTGGGGTGGATCAAGAGGTTCCTTAAGGGCCTACAAACAAATCTAGTAAACAGCCTGGAGCTGGACCAAGGGTTGGACTTGATGATCTCGGCGGTCTTTTCCAACCCAATCAATTCTATGATTCTAGTCTAAATTTTTTCTGGGGAAGGTCTGCAAACAACCTTTCATGGCCATTGCTTTATAGAGGTCTGTTGTTATTAGAAAGCTCTCCTCTACTTCAAAAAATATTTACCATCAGGATTTTAAGTATGTTTTTTATATACAGTAGCTGCAGTTGTTTGGTTCATGTTTCTTTTCAAACTAACATTTTATTGATAAACATAAACAAGTAAAAAACAAACAGCTCCTTAAAAGAGGTAGTTTCATCTGCACTTATGCTCAGTTGGAGAAGGAAATGCATGATAAAATTAATGGATTTTTTTTTTATTAGTTCCTTTTCCTCTTATTGACAAAGTGTATTTTAATAAGAATTTTATCTCCTCTTGCTTGATCCCACACTAAAGTCATGATCCCATACTTTGGACATCAGTCTGTTGCCATGGAAATGATTGTAATATCACAAAAAAAGCAGTAGTATGACTTCACTGCAGGATCAAGGAGAGAAAAAAGGCAAGCTGTATAGGATCAAGTCCTTAAGCACCAATAGCCTTAGTTAATAACACAAAGAAATAGAACAATTTTGAAAAATACATCAGAGGCAAATTCACGTATGTTTTGCAATGTTCAAAGAATATTTTCCCTAGAAGGCAAATGCTTTTTGAAGCATTAATTTCAGAGAGATCCTAAATGCCTAGTTTCTATTCTTCCAATCTGTATTCCCACTCACCATTTGAAATATGCCTTTCCATGAATGAACACTGGTAATTTTTCATTCCAACCCTTCCCAGTGCCCATTCAAGACCTCCTTGCCAAGTTTGTCATCCCATGTTATCAATAAAAGGGCTGATACTTAATTTAAAGGAACTGTTTCAGTTGTAAACAGTCATTTAGTTCATGTGGTTTGGTTGGTAGGATGAGGTGGCATGTGCCAAATCTCACCCTGAAATGGAATTCGGACATGGCTAACATAACATCCAGATCTGATACTTTCAGACACTGAGCATCCCCAAGACTATATTTTATCTCTAAAGAGGTAAAGTGAACTCTCTTGATCATTTTCATCCTCTGCTATAGCATTTCCTTATGCTGGTTGAGAAGAATTTGAGTTCTTACCCCAGAGAGACTTTAGGAATCCTACCAGAGAAGACTTTCTAAAGAGATGGCCAGGCAGCTGCAGCAGTTACACACAAATTCAAAGCTGCAAACTTAGAGCCCTTCACCTGTACAGAACATTTGGTTAGAAGAACTCATCAAGGACTCTGTACATCCCAGCAGGTCTGTGTGAATGAATTAAAGCCTAGGGAAGAAGAAAAACCACTGACACTTTGAAAACTTAAATAACTTAATGAGGCCTGGGTGATGGTGGGTGCTACCATACCCATGTCGTTGTAATTCCTGACAGAAGCAGCCACCTCACAAGAGTAATAGCAACAGACACACTTTGAAAAACTCCAGAAAAGAGTTGTGACCTTAATAATTTGCTTTCAGGACATATTTGTTTGCATGAGCTCTGTTCCAGTGATCATTTTGGAGGGTTGCCTAAAGCTGGAGAACAGAAGAGGCACTGCTGCAGAATTCAACTTTAGACTTTGAGTTTTAATGAGCATGACTTTCTCCCCAAACCTGCCAGGCTTGGCAGCACTCAGAGCTCCTTTCCACATACCCACATCAAACAGTTTCTTTCTGCAACCCTGTTCTCAGAAGGAAAATAGAATTTGTGGTGGTCACAGACAGTACAAAAGCTGCTGGAAGAAGCATTAGGGAGAGAGAAAAAAAGCAGTAGTTGTGATAAGAACATTCCCTTCATGGGTTCTCTCCTTTTCTGTTGGATGAAAAACCCATCTTTCTTCTGAACACCAACGTGCACACACCATAAAGTTGTGATTGCTTATGAATTTACATGTATACAACTCGGGTTTCTCAACATTACTAAATCTTCCAAGTGCGAAAGCCTGGAGCATCTGCACTACATACCAACAGACTATTCATTCCCATTAAGAATTCACTGGGTTTTTGCCTCCAGATGTGTTTTAAGCTGCTGGGAAGCCTCAGAATTCAGCAGATTAATGTGCTCTAAATGTCATTTGATAAAGGGCACCGCTGCCAGTGGTTCATTCACACTGCAGAGATTTAATTACCTAAATGAAATACCCTCCAAGAAAAGCATGTTGCTTTAGGTTGAGAGTTTTTTGTGATTGTGTTTTTAGGTAGATTTTTTAAAATAAAACTCCATTTCAGTTTATATTTTTTCCCTTCTAATTGAAATTAATTTCCCTTGCTGTTTTATTTTAGAAAACACCTGGAACAGGGCTATTATTTCAAAGAGGTAATTATGAAATTAGGAAGATAATGATGATAGTTATTTCTTTAATTACAGATATAAATAGGGACTATAATGCAGAAACTGCTTACAGGCATCTTCCTGGATTGTGCTGAAAGAAAACTGCAGAATCTGCTTCTTATCTAATTCTAAGGAGACACAAACTAAAATAAAATTAAGAGAGAGCTACATCTACTTCGGAGTCCTTCCTGAAACTTTGACAAGGCCCTTCCCTGTGATAGCCCTGCTAGGGCAACCAGAGCAAAAACTGTGAGGGTTTTAGTGAATTATTGCAATCAAACAACATCTGCAGGTTTTCCTGGAGAAAGCAGGACTTCACTGCCCCTGGAAGAAGCAAAGCAGGATTAAAACACAATAGCAGCCTATAGCCTTTACAAAAAGTCTTAGTCACTTGCCTTTTGGAGCTGGGAAAGTTAATCCTACGTTGAAATGTCTATGAAGTGGCAGCACCAGTTGATAGAGAGAAGTGAGTGCATTAAAGGAAGTTGACAGTGGAGGTTTTTAAGAGCAGGGAGGATGAAATCATCTCAGGAACAAAATGGTTACATGGGACTACAGTGTCTCTCAGGGCCTCTCCCAACCCTTTGGCACCAGCAGAGCCTGCACATCAGGATGCCCCTGCCAACACAGCCCAGTGCAAAACAGAGACAGCAGCAACACCAACAATCAGAACAAAATGCAGTTATTCACCATCCCTGCTCAGAACCCTTTGTTATTTTAGCTGGCCACAGTGACAGCTATAATTAGGCACTCAACACAGCACGATGCCTTTCAGAAATCCAGGCAGTCCCCCACACTCACCACTCCCCTGAGAGTCATGTCAAGGGGCAACTTCCACAACTGCTGCCTGCTGACCCCTCTCTGACATGACTTGATCATTCTCCGTTATTGATCTCAGCCCTTTTTTCCACCTGTGACTCCCAAGCCACCTGCCAGGTAATAAAAATCTGCATCAAAATGCACAGCACACAGGGTGCTGCAAGCCTGCAGCAACATTTGTCTTAAAGACCTGGAAACCTGACAGCGCCGATAGGGGCCACTTACCACAGTGTAGTTTGATCTTTCTGCTGAGGTTGTAAATAACTTCCATGGGTAGGCAAATGGGGATAGAAAGGGAGAATCTGCCACATTAACTACAAAAGCAAGGAGCTGCTGTGTCCGTGGCAGGAGACACAGTTAAGCAAGATGAGCAACCCCTGCTGTCTACAGACCTCTAAAGGCTCCCTGAGCTTCAGAGGGAAGGTTCAGGATGCTACTTTTTCTTGCACCATGATTAATTACGCCTTTTACTGCATTACTGTCCATCAAGTACTGTGTTCAGATACAAGCCCAGCACAAGCATCTCTGAATGGCTGAATGGAACCCTGTAAGGACATGTGACATTTCAAGCCCAGTCTCGCTCCAGAAAATTGTGTATCCCTTTGTTCTCTAAAGCATCTCCAAACCCTGCATGCCAGCAGAAGCAAATGTACCCACTGAATGTGGTTAGCAGAATTTTGGGGTTGAGATACGACTCTTTTCTCCCTCCCTTGTTCTCCCAGAATGTCAAGCTCCAAGATATGCTTTCTGTGGCTACATGAGGCATATCTGAGTTACACAGTGCTTCCTAAAAGCCTGTTGTGCCAGGTTTACACTGAAAAGTCAGCCCAGCATACTGCTGAAATAGAGACAATGACCTAGAGCTAATGCCACAAGTTTTACCAAAGACAAGAAGATCACAGTCCTGATTCTCTCTCAAAGCTTTTCCATTCCCATTCCAGCTCTCCAGCCCTGAATGAGAAGGTGTTAAAACAAGCCACAAGAGAAGAAAAACTAGAGACAGGTTAGATAAGAAAAGGAATGGGGGGCAAGGGTGTCACACACCAGATCAGTGATTATGGGGTCAGAACCACCCTGTGGGGAGAGTATACGTGTGGATGGGAAGGGGTGGGTTGAACCTCACAGAAGTGGGGCAGCATCATATCCCTCATGGCACAACCCTGGAGCAGCTGCCAGTCACAAACAGCCTGGGAAAACTACAACACCCCACAGCTCCTGAAGCCCCTGACCCAGCTCAGATTGGCAGGGACAGTGAGAACATGGCCCTCACCCTGGCCTGGGACCCCAGATTGGCCAGAGGGGCAGAGGCCCCACCTGGAGGGTTTGGCTGTAGAGACCAGAGCAGATAAGATCAGAGGCATAAGTTTGGCACATGTTGTGACCCTGCCATCTGGATCTCTGAGAGCTGGTCTGCCACAAAGTTCAGTGGTAGCTACCTCTCCCTCTTTCTCCTCTCTTCTTATCCCCTCTCCTTCTCTTTCTTTGCTCCTTTCTTATTGCTTTGGGTGACTTGGAGTTAGAGAGATTAGATTTTGACTTATGTGTTGTGGATTGATTGGATCTTGGCTTAGGTGTTGTGGATTAATATGTACTGGGTTGATACTGGGGTGCAAAGTCTTGCCTAGTTTGTGTAGTGCCCTTTTTGAACCTTTGCCAGGTTCCCATATTTTCTCCCCTACATTAATAAAGAAACCCCTTGGCAACAATTCTGTGGCTTATTCTCTTGACATTATCACAAGGTATTAAAGAACCCTGTATGTATATACATATATAAGTGAAACTCCAGGCTGAGCCGTGAGCCTGCAGCTCTCAGGGCTGGAGTGTTACAAAGTGGAATAAAAGCACACTAACAGCTGTTCTCCAGTGTTCTCCTCAGACTTAAGCAGGTATCAGGTGTGTAAATTCAAACAAAACCCAATAGCAACAACAAAATAAACCATGCTTCTAAAAGAAACTTACTCTGTTGGGTCCAGCCATACTAAGCAGTTTCTGAGCAAAACCAGAACTCCAAATACATGTTGCTAAGCCTTAGTACTTTAAAGATCTTTCCTGTAACTGTGCCTGCCTCATCACCTGGTGTATGTTAAACATTGCTCACTGTTCAGTGAGAGGATGATGTTTTCAGAATTTACTGAAGTTTTCTAAATTACAAAAAGTACCAACCACTTGTTGCTGTCATGGAAAACTATAAGGTATATTGGGACATCTTTGGTCTCATTTTCCTAACTTGTAACGTTTTAGCACCTTTCACTGATGAGCTCTAACTTCAAAGGTAGAACAATTTCCTTACAGTCTTTTTATTTTCAGCAAGACACATTGAAATTAAGTCTAATCGTATTTTTATGGCAAGTATATTGGCTGCCTTAGCAAAGTGAAAATGCACATGTGAGGCTTTCATTTCACCTCAAAAGGACTAGTACTGACAGCGATTGAAGTCTTAGTGAATGAGCCTTTTGAAGGCAAGAGGAAATGAATCAGTGCTTTCACTCTATTTTTTTTCATGATAGCAGCCCTTTGCCGGTACCACCAAAGTGAAGTATTGGGGGCAAGGCAGTGGGCGGGGAGCAAACTTTTATTTCATCTCCATGGAGGATGATACCCCAACAATTACCTTGAAAGTACCAGCAATGTTGCTGCAGCCAGAGCATCTATGGGCTTTTTCCTTGTTAAATTATTCAAACCTACAGTAGTTTTTTCCTGCTGCCACAATCCATTCCGTTTTATAAACATGAAAAATATTTAAGACATTTAACATATAAATATTAAAATTAAAAGCATCTGCTTAAAAATAATGTTTCCATCTAGTTTTTCCAAGGCTTTATACCAGGAAATTTTTATTCAACCTCTTCTGTCAGATATGTATATGGTGCATATGTAAATAGATGGGAATATATTTACAGAGGATTTTTATGCATTTTTTTCACCATTTTTAATAGGCAGGACAAAACTTACAGCTTTTGATTTTAAAAAAAATAGAAAAAGGTGGAAGCAGAAAACAGGAAAATCTAGAGTACTGTTTCATTAGATCACAGAATAATGTGACACAGGCTAAGAAATTTTGGTAACTGCTTATCTATGCCATCTGTCAATCTTAATGAGGTACAAAGATTACCTTCCAAACTTTTTTGCTCATTATTTAAGCTTTTCTGTTTAAATTTTTCCTTTCTCTATAAATTATTACTGTATAGATATAAATGGATTTGCAGCATGAGAGTTAAGAAGCCAGTTCTCCTCTTCTTCATACCAAGTAAAATGAGGAATAACTCCAATGAGAACAGCTCTAAAATTGACTAAATTGTACCAAACACATTCCTAGTCTCGAGGCAACATTTTTCTCTTGAAAAACAATAAACCCCCCAAACTTATCTAACAATTTCAAATGGGTAGTTTATGAGATCTGGCACTTTTGGGGCCAGAGGAAATATTATTTTAATGAATTGAATTTATGGAAGCACTTAGGCTGGATCATTACTCTCAGAGCTATAATGCTTAACTTGAAATAGTGACTTAAAGCTAGATTTGCTCCTAAAAAGCAGGATTTTTCTGCTGAATGTAGGTGCCTCCTTTCAAAGTTACAACCCAAAAGATTTCACTCAATTGCAGCCTTTCTCTGGAAGCAGTTAAACTCCTCAAGCACTTTCCTTTCCAAGTGAAACCTGTCACATGCCTTAATAATGTTCTTCCCAGCCTGCCCAGGACACCAGCAGTGGCACCCAGTTCTGCCCTGTTCAAATCCACACTGGAGCAAGAGGAGCTGTGAGAGTCTGTACCAATTGCTCTTCTTTCTGGGGTCCCTCTTCAGGGTGTTTTTCAAAAAGGAGCACCCCAAATACCCTTTTTGGGAGAGGGCATGTGCTGGTTTGAGTGCCTAAGCGGCAGTATCATGCAGGAAGGTGTTTGAGCAGAATGAAGAATAGCAGTATAGCAGGGCTCTGAAACCTGTGAGGACACTCTGTGCTTGTGGTCTTAAAGTGTCTCTCCACCTCAGAGCAGATTCAGCACAGGTGAAAGTCTCTCACAGAATATGCTGAGTTGGATTATCAAGTCCAACTTCTGTCCCTGCACAGGACCATCCCCAAGGGTCACACCATGTGCCTGAGAGTGTGCTTCTTGAGCTGTCTCAGGCTTGGTGCTGCGCCCACTGCCCTGGGGAGCCTGTTCCAGTGCCCAGCCACCCTCTGGGGCAAGAATCTTTGTCTAATATCTGACTTAAACCTTCCCTGACACAACTTCAGGCCATTCCCTGGGTCCTGACCCCGGTCCCCAGAGAACAGTGCCTGCCCTCCCTCTTCCCCTCCCAACGGCAGTGAAGCACTCTGCTTTGCAACAAGCTTCTAAATGGATAAAACCCTGAGGGATAAGGGAAGATTTCAGAACACGGACTAAAATACCGTGGAAATGAACTTAAGCAATTTGTGATTTTAATTCCTTTTTTCCCTCCTCTCAATCTGTCCAATACAGATGATTATAACAATCTTCTTACATAACTTATAAAAAGTAGCAAAGGCCATTGCAGTATCACCCAAGGCTTCTAAGTTATATATGATACAAGGTTCTACAAATTCTTCAAACCTGGACTGATTTCAATAAGTGCCCCTTCAAAGCCAATTTAATACACATACTAGACCCCATCACATTACTGCTTTACCAGAAGTCCTGTGGTTGGATGACCTTTACTATCCATTGTGTTAGAAACTGTTCCCTGACATTAATAATACCAAAGAAAAGAGACTTGCCAGTTTTCCTTACCTTTTCCTCTTGAGCTGTTTTGATGGATCACATTATTAATGTTTATTACCATCACACAAATACAAGGTTACACTGACACTTGCATTCAAAGTGGACCCCTGAAGAATTCAAAGGTGTACAGCTACAATCAATGTCCTGTACTGCAGTCACACCATTAATACTGTATCACATCCAGCTGAGACTCTCAACCAAAGACAGTATTACCAGGAGATTCGCTCAGTCACTTACTTGTGCATGGACACACACACCCACAGAGCTCTTCCAACTTTTTTTTTTTTTTAATAATAACTTTTCCATTTCAGACATTTTGCAAAACCATTAAGCCATTTTCTTTAAATTTATATTTCTGACACCAGCTGACAAGAAGGAAGGAAAATCAAAGTTGTGGTTCTATCCTTAATCTGCTGTGTTATTAGGCTGATGCACTGACTGGGTAACTGCATTTGCACATTTGCTGTGTTTCTTGCAGCTTTAGCAAAAAGCAATGAACCTTAGGCACAAGGGTTTGTTATGAAACCAGCATCTGGGAGTCCATAAGTTATTATGCTTCCCTCATCTATTTCAGAGAACTAATTTTTATTACCTATAGGTTCAGAAGAAGGTCCAAGTGTCACAGCTGTGCATTACCAGCAGAGCTGTGCATCACTGCCAGATTCCCAGACCGGTGTCATTAGTGCAGCCTATGAAACGTCTTAGCTTGTGACAAAACCTTCAGGTTAATTACTCAAATATATTTTTTTTGTCTTTGTTAATTTTTGAAAGCCCATTTTAATAGTGTTTCATAATGAAAACCAAGGGGACTAAGTTTTCTATCTTTTGTATAATTTGGTTCCCTTAAAATTTGCTAATTCTGCTGAATTCTTCCAGTAACTCTCTCTCTATTTACCACACAGTGGAGGTCTGATACCTTCCCTATAGAGACAAGTAGCTTTGCCTTCTCCTTCGGGCTCTTCTTGCTCCTCCAAATTATTCTGATTGATATAGACCTCAATCCATGCTAATTATGCAGAGCTTCTCTTGTAAACTGCAGTTGCCATGGCAACAGCATCGGGCAAACAGGTGCGTAGAAAGCTGTGATATATTAAACGACAGCTACCCTCTGCCATGCAGACTGCCATTCGTAGGGTTTATTTATAGCAGGTAGTAATTAATCCATGTGAATCTCATTTCACTGAGAAAAAAAATAAAAAGTGCACAGAATTATTAGCAAGAGTCCCAATTATCCCCATACACCATGGACTCCTGAAAATCTTGTCACCATCAGATAGGTCCAACACAGAATTGTTGGATTATCATTTGCGTGGAGATGTCATTATGAGAAACACTAAGCAGTCACCTGACAAACACCTCGTATTGTCTCTGCTGCAGTGCTGGAACTTGCATTAGTGTTGCCGCAGTGGAGGTGGAGCAACAAAACATAGACATTGCCCTGTTAAAAAAGTAGATGCTGGCTTTTCTTGGGGGCCCGTAACACTGAGTCATGTGGGAATCAAATGTACAGTACAGATCTTCAAAACCTCTTCCAGGAATGACAGCAAGCAGATTTTAGCCCCGACACCAGCGCTCTCTGTGGCCTGAAGCAAGTCTCTCACCCTCCCTCTCTCTGTTCTGACTTCCATAATGACTCTTTTTCTAGGACTAAAAGTAAATGGGCTGAAAACATTTCAAAGATGAAAAATTGGAGGTTATGCTGCAAAGTACGATAGGCTTTGCATGAAAAAAAAAATACATGTAGTATATTTATCTCTGCCTAGTTCAGCCTAGTGTTTCAGAGCTCCTTAAGTAACACAGGTAAGCTTAGGAAACCCAAACTAAACTACAGCATTTTAATGAGTAGTGACAATAGGGATTCTTATTACAATGCAGTATTAGTACTAGATGGATTTCTTGTATCTTGGCTTTGGCTCAGTTTTTATTCTTTGTTTTTCTTTTTTCATGACTGTTAATGACCATGGTTGGCAGATAACAGTCACCAAAAAAAAAAAAAAAAAAGACAATGATAGAAAATGAACATTTGATCATCAAAATAGCCTTTCCCAAAAAAAAATCAGTGCATATCCTAGATAAAAGCATGCAGTTTGGAGTCCAAGGTTGAGAACATAAAGATTCCCAGTTACTGTTATGGACACTACTAGAAATATTTCTACAGAAAAATGTTATAATCACTACCACTGAAAAATCTACTTATTTTACCAATTTTTACACTGCTCTGGTTTATTTAAAAAAGCAACTGGGAATAGTTAAATGACCAGCAGATGTGGGTCGGATCATTCCCAGGTAGTACAGCCTGAGCTTCCTCTTTTAGTCTCACGGCCTTCTCAAACCATCAGATAAAAAGGCTACAGATGACAACTTGCAGGTGGAAGGTGCTGAGAATGTTTTCCTTTGCCCTGTAGTTCCCAAGCTAAAACTTAGGAAGTACAACAACCTGGAATTGTTCCCGCCTGGTGAGCATTGCCCTTGTAAACACAAGCTCTGGAAGGCTGATAGCCACGGGGCAGTCGCTGAACATCCCCTACAGCAGGACTTGCCAGCGCTGTCTCATCCCTAAGGATAGTTTGCCACAACACCATAACATTATTGGGCCATGGGATCTGAATTTGTCATAGTTTAGAGGACTTTTTGCTGTCTTGGATGAAGTCAATGTCTACTATCCTTTGAAGTCAAAGATCTCTGGTGTTGGAGACATTGCATATCATTTCAGGAATCATGCAAAGCAATCTAAGTCAAGATTCAACTTCACCTACAGTCCAGGGCAGCATCTTGTTCTTGTTTTATCAGATTCAGGTTAGAATGTCACAGGCAGCAGCTAAACTTGTAATTCTAAGAAAAAGCAAAAATCATGATGGGGTAGCAATTACTCATTTCCTGAACAGACCCAGTTACATCAAAGCATGAAAAATGAAGGCTGCATAGGTGTGTACCTAACCTGCTGGGAAATCCTCCCATGATAAAATTCTTCTTGGGAATATAAATATTTCACAGAAATGGATTACACATGTTTTGAAACCTGATATAAATCACTGTCTGCTCAGACCCAGACTTAGTTCTGGGGACGAGCACTATATGCTCTTGCAGAAGGCCCTACAAAGCTTCATTAAGAGATAATGTTGGCAAGTATGGGGACAGAGGCAGAGGAGATAAATTTGCCTTTTGAGACACTTAATGGCCTTTTCCTGAGTCTTGTATTAAATACTGCATATTAGGCCACTATTCTAACAGATTTGATGTATACATTTGCTGAATTTCACCAGTTGTGGTTCCATTTTAATGCAGAAAACATGAAGTCAGAACAATGAATATGAAAAAATTATTCTTGTAAACCAGACTAATTTTTGCAGCAAGATCTTCTTGTTACAGGTTTCCAACTGCTCAGGAATCTCCGCATCATTCTCTAATAGATTCTGCTCCACAAGGGCAGGGACAGCTGGAGAACAGGACACAGTAATCACAGCTGCTGTTTGCACCCACGATTCATCAGGGATTCTCAGTATGCTGCAGGTACCATTTATACATGAATTGTACCAGTTACATTTCTGCTAAAGTAGAAAATTCCAGCTGGAAAAATCTAAGCAAACCTCAGCCCTATTTTACTATCTGAGCACAAGAGAGAAGGTCAAGCATCTCACCAGCCTCTTGGATCTTCTGGTTGTTCTAAACCTCAATTCAGACCAATTTTTTAAATTGCTCTCTGACTCAAGAGCCTAACCCAGGTCCCAGGTCCTCTCCCCACTTCCCCAAACCTTTTACTCTCCAGAGGTCTATGGCAGAACACAGAGGCCAGTTGAGCATTGGAAGCCCACATTGCTGTGCATTAACATGTAACAAGTTTTATCAGTCCCAGCCATATCCCTTAATTCATCCTTCAAAACTGCCTCTTCTGCCTTCAATCCCATTAATAACTGCCAGCAAAGAGGAGAAAAGGCTACTGGCACCTTCCAAAGAGCACTCCAGCACAAGTCTTCTCCTTGAAATGAGCTGGATGGAGAGCTGACCAAGGCAAACCCCACTTTTTTGGTAGTCTCTCCATGGTGTTCCCTCTGCTTATGCCTGTTACACTTCCCAGCAAAGTCTTGTTCCCAGTTAGAGCACAGCCTCTCCCAGCAGCACCAACCATCCCTTACAGGGTGTTTGTACAGCCCAGCTGCAGTACAAGTTACAGTTAACAATAATGGACACTTCAGTGCTGATGGAGTTTGGTGATCTGAGAACATAAGCAAGACTAAGTTTGAATGGAAAGAAAAACAGTTCGAGGTGGGGTTGGGGTTTTTTTCCAAGACTGACAAGTACAGGTGGAAAAAGCAGACAATTCCATGCACATTTTTTCCACCACTACTAGTTGGTTTAATAAAAGACTGTACTTGCTTTGCCTAATAATTATGTCTAATGTCAAGAGAGTTAAGGTCTAAGTTAAACTCTATTTGAGCAGGATTTTAAATTAAAGCATGCAAACTTAGCAATCCTTACTGGGAGAGATCCCTTGTGTGCTAAAAGTGTGGACTGCATAGGTCACAGCTAGAAATCATTTATAAATAGCTACAGGTCTTTTTTTTTTTCCTCCTCTGGCAAAACTGGAAATATTAAAAATCCATGGATGGCTTCCAATAAGTCATCCCCTTTTTACATCAAGCAAAACAAGTTCTCCATTTTGAATGCCTTTCCAAAGTATCCAGCCTAAGAAAACAACAAGTTGTTCTAACCTAAGGAAGTTATAATAAACCTTAACAGCAAATTCACATTCTTCTTATGATTTATATGCTGCCTTTTTATCATGTTTCTGTATCCAGGGGACAACGGGAAAACTCTTTTCCTCTTCTGCTGATTCCAAAGGTCTGACTACTCTTGGAAACACTTTCACAAAAATAATCCTGGATCAAAAATTATCAGACTAATTTATATACTGATAGAAAAATAGGTGGTAAAGAAAAAATTGAACCACTACAATAATCTACTATCTAAGTGCCAGTGTATGGCTGTTAAAAAAATCAGCTAAAATAGAATTCAAACTAACTTCCTACATCTCCCTATCTGTGGTAAGTTGGTTATAACCATCCATCAAACCTCTGGAGATGTAAAGGAGAATTGGGAGTTTTATCAATGACATTAATGTAATAAAAGAAGTTCTCTGTATGAAAAAATTCAGGGTCTGCCTGGTGTGACTGTCTATACAATTAATTCTCTAGCTTACTTCATGCTAACTTCACCATTCAGCCAAGCACACAGAGCTTCTCTCCACCTCTCCCCAGTATGTAACATTTAGAAGAAAGACTTCTTATTTCTGTCCTTCCCCCAATCTCAGAAAAAACTTCTCCTTTATTCAGTGAACACACATTTTGCTTTGGCAATTCCCACTTCATGGCCTGTGTCAAAACTGTCATCTTTTGGAGGCAGCTCTTGTGGAAAAGGATAGATGCTCCTCATGCGGGTCTTTGTCCTACTTGGAAATTCTCAGCCAAACAGTATCTATGTGCCATACACCCTGAACCACCTAATCTATGCTAGTTTAGACAAATTTAGGCCCATCATGTTAATTATAATGGTCTGTCAGAGATTTAAAAGTGCCTATATGAGGTATTGAAATGACATCAACAGCAGGGCACTAAGCTTAGTTCTGCAAAACTGAGAAAAGCTCTAATAAAAGGGAACCTGTTTACTCCATAAAAGCAGCTCCAGTCCCCAGAGCTTCCACTTGAGCTCAGCAATGTGTGTGAGGGGGAGAGGCAATAGCCTTCAATCCAACAACGTTTCCAGTTTATCCAGCATTTTAGGGATCAATTGACAGGGGTACCTTCACTATTCAATCAATTTTATCAAAGAGACTTCTTTAAATATACACATAATTTCAAGTGCATTCAAACTCCACCATTAGCTCTCTTTTATTCAGTATTTTAGATAAAATCTATATTAGTCTGGAATTACGGAAGTATAGTGAAGGCAAAAACATTATAGAATATTGTAATAATCCCTCAAAAAAGAATCATAAAGCTAAGGAAATTCCAATTTATGCTTAAATTGAAAAGAAATTCAAATAAAATGTGATGCATGGAAATGCTTTATTAAGTCACACAATACAATTTCTTCCTCTTTGAAAGGTGTAATGATACCATTCAGAATGCTGTGTATTTAAAGTCCCACTAATTTTCAAAAACACCTGAGACCTGAAGGGGTTGTTTGTAGTGGAGGATTTTATGCAAGATGAGAAATGGGGTCTTTTTCTCTATTTTTTTCCTCCTTATGCTACTAGTTGAAACCAAAGCTTCAAATATTTCCCAGCTGCCTTTTTCCAGGATTTTTACTATTTAAGTCCTTTTCACATTTGACTGCCTCTGGATTTTCTGCATTTCGAGTGCTTTGTTCTGGATGTTACAGTCTCCTAAAGGCAGTTACTGGCATTCAACACCATTAGCTGCTAGTTTACTCTTTTTATAAAATAAAGCTTTCTTGTACAGTGATTTCATCTCCAGAAGAGCATGAGAGTGCACCTTCCTGCACAAGGACCATGCTTCCCAGAGCCCAGGGCAGCAACCCAAAGTCAGACAAACTCCAGCCATGACTTCATCTGGGACACAGAGCAGCAGCCCCAGCCACACTCAAACCAACTCACAGAATCACAGACTATTCTAAGTTGGAAGGGACCCACAAGGATCATCGAGTCCAACTCTTAAGTCAATGGCCCATACATGGGATTGGACCCATGACCTTGGCATTATTATAACCAAGTTTTAACTAACTGAGCTGATCTCAATTCCCCCAAGCCCAGAGGGCTGCAGGGGCAGCTTCTCATTCCCCTGCCCCAGCAACATCTCATGAGCTGGGTGTATTGAGGCAAATCCAAGCATAGTACAACATCAAGCTTGCATTAATAAACAAGTGAGTTTGGATCCCTTGCCTGTGCATTACATCTATTTTGCCAGCACCACCCAAGCACGCAGAAGAGAGCCTGCAGAGTGCACAGAATTGCTGGGATCACTTGAGGTAAAGCCATTGTCTGCCATGGGGCACTGACTATCCACAGTGACCCACTTTTCAGTCATTTTTGCTCATAACCCTATTTATTCCTGCACTCCACTGAAATCCAGCTCTGCACTCAGCCAGCATTTTGGGGAGGATCTCTTGCATCTTTCATATGCAACAAGCAGTAATTCAAAACTCAGTCTTAACAGCAGAGTGACAACTAGCTGCTGCCTCGGCTCACTGAAGAGAAAATCCACCCATGTGCCTTTCAAACTCGACCTTCTCTGGCTTGCATTCATGACCTGTTCCCCCCTCAGTTTTGACCTCACCCAAAATAGTTCCCCTTATCCACAGGACATTCACTTTTCACTTGATCCTGTTTGGCTGGATATATTTTATGTGCTGCTGCTTAGTCTCATCTTCTGTCACCACTCATCTCCCGTCACCACTCATCTCCCACTCTCTTATCTTTCTTTTTTCTTTTTTTTAAAGTCATTGTCATGTTGCCAGCATTAAGGAAATATTTTGGACATGGAATAAATTCATACATTGACCTGTGTGAACACATAACTTCTCAAGACAAAACTGCTATTCTGGGGGTAAATCAGGATTAATCCCTGTTCTTTCATCAGTTCTTCCTCAGTATACACTGCAGGGAGCAGCTTCAAGTGAGGACAGGAGAATAACTGGCTCAAATATCGCCCTCAATTCCTTGGACCTTTCACCTGTTCAATAAATAAAACCTGAAATAACCAACGGGGAAAACTGGTTCTCACTTGCCCTACTCTATTTTTGGGACCTCTGTTCAAATAGCCCAGAACTGTACATAAGTTCTTTTCAGAAGAGTGTAGATTTCCTTTAAATCTATTTAGAACCTTTTCCAGATAAATCTTCTGTAGAGAATGAACTTTGAGAACAAGCATTTCCATTTCTTTCCTCACCTCATTAATTAATGTGGGACCATTGGCTGACTCCCACATACAGATTTGCTGCTGAGCCAGTTTCTCCAGGCTGTTCTGCACATTGAAGCGAACTGTCACACATTACCAAATGCTTCCCACTTGTCTAGATATTTTTCTAATCACTGAGAGAGGGGTAAAAGTATCCTTAATTGACCTTTTCCCTAATTTGACAGTTACTCACTGAAGTATTCAACCCCTTCATAGCACAAGAAGATGCACTGTACCACAGAGTAGTAAAAAGAAAATTTCAAGTTCTCATCCCTCTAAATACAAACTGTTATCCTTGGATTGAGTCCTTGAATCAACTTTTACTCCAACTTGCCTACAATCTTAAACCATCTCTAATACCCTCAAACAGGAAGACTTTCTAAAGGAAAGTAGATCTCTTAAGTTTTCCTCTATCCCAATTGTCTCAGGCACCTTGTTTATCTTACAGAGGGATATTTAAGAAACAGTATCTCTCTTTTCCCGGGAAACATTCCTCATCCTCCTCCTTGTCCTACGTTTCCTTTTTTCATGTTCCCACAGGTGCAGCAGGCAAAATAATTAAAAGTTAGTACTGAATTTTCCTAAAAAGTCGGCTTTGGTTATCCCAGAACTGTTTCTAAATTCAAACGCTTTCGTTGTACCAACTCAATTTCCTCCAATAATCCGGGCAGTTTCCTGGAGGTGTGGGAGCCTTAGGCTGGAATCTCTCTCCTGACCCCGGGGGGGGTGGGTTAATCCGTGTTTTTCACAGTCCCCTCAGCCACACCCTGCCCAAGTATCCGATCATCCTGTCAAACCCAACGTGTGTGTGCACATCACCAGGCAGGCACTACCCCTTGGTTCTCTCCATTGATTTCCACATCTTCTACATGAATAGGGATGGTACCCTCGGGGGTAAAAACCCCTTGCTCTCAAATCACGTTTTGCACAGAAATGTGCTGTTTTGTTTGGAGCAACGATGTCAAACCACTTTGAGGTTTTGTTTTTTTTTAATAGGACATTTAATGTTCTTAGAATTAAAGCTTTAAAATAATTTAGTTTGTGCTACAATGTAATTGCAGCATTTTGGATGGAAACAATCCCATATTAATATGCATAATCCCCTGTTCCTAATAAGCAGGATGAACAGTTTGGGCTATTATTCCCTCTCAGACTATAATGGAGAGCATTACACCAGCAGTGAACCACCTGGAACAATACACAGCCTTAGAGGAGATCTGTTTGCAGACTGCACAGTTTTGGGGGAGTGAAATTTTAATAACAGTGAACAAGCCTCTATCTTCCCAGCAATTCGATTTGAACCATGACTTTGATATTGATACTTACTATTTTACTAGAGTCAAATGGGCCTAAACAATGTGTACTCAGCTAATATTAAAAAGAAATAAGCACATTAACAAGCGCATTTTCAGTAAAGTTCAGAACTGGAAAAAGATTCAGCTTATGCTGCATAAATCTCCAGCTAGAAATTAAAATATCTGGACTTGGTTTAATTACATTTTAATGTGAGCCCCAATAGTACTCAGTAACTTATAGGGTTTAATAACCTCAACTCATTTCATGTCCTTTCATTACATTAGTGTGACAATTCAAGAGCTAGCTTTAAGAACCTAAAACTGTATGCTTCCTCCTGGGTTTTCCCATATGTTCACCATCTTTAGCTCTGGCTCCCAGGATACTCATGCCAAGTCTTATAATATGTTCCTAGAAGAACAGAAGAACATCTCCTTCCACTCTAATTTATATAGCTAGTCTTTGTAGAGGCAGGGGAAAAATTAATTTAATACTACAAAGCAATACTCTATCTATAAAGATTCAGCCTCATCTCTGGGAGGAAAGCTAATCAGAGCTCCTCATCCAGCCTCAGCAGTAGGTCAGAAAATGTGACAGGGTCCACAACTGAGGCTGAGAGGTGTTTTGTGATCTGAATACCTGTCTGAATACAGACCAGTTCCAAATCTGGCAGTAAATAATCATACAGTATAAAGACATCTTGGCAGAAGAATCACAGAATGAACTAGACTACAAAAGGCCTTCGAAGATCACGTAATTCAACCCCTACTCCAAACAGTGCCAACTTGCTGTAGGTTTACCACAAAAAGCACATTTGACCAAAAATTCATGCAACACACCCTCCACCTTCTTCCTATGGGTTATGTAAATTCCTAAGTTTTAATTTCCACATGTCACTTTTTTGGTACAAGCACAGCATTTCCAAAACACATGGGGGCTCCATGTTCATGCCCATGGACTCTGATGTCTGGGCTTGCAGAAGAGCCTTCTGAAAGGCAGAGCTGGACCATCCTAAGAGAAGGCACCCTGCCATAGGAGCCACTCTCCACTGGCACAGCAGGTGGGATGCACATCACCAAACTCCAGTGCCTGCAGGGCTGGTGACTGTGACACAGCCACCTACTATCCCTTTGAAATCAGTGGAAAGAAATAAACCTCTCACGCATGGTTTAACTGACCCATTTAAGTGCTGCTTTAGGATAGCAGGAATTACACTCCAGGATCTATTGACTGTCCTGATTTGATCTCTGCTGACTGTAAAGGAAACTCAGCTGTGGGCAGATGAATCCTAACCTCTAACTGCTTTCGCTCACTGCAGACTTTTTAAGCTAGAAATATGTGAACAAAGCAAGGCCATTTTGTACCTTTCAAAGTAAATACTACCAAAGCAAGGTTGTAAAGGAATGAGAATAAATAGAACAGTTTTCTACAGAGAAAAGCACACATGTATATATAGGCCTGTCCAAAAGGTTATCTAAAGAAGCAAAGATTTCTCAGAGATTCTGCCAAGTGTAATTTTTGCATCCCCAAGCATCTGCCCCCTTCACCAACATGTGTTAACACAGATTGGGACTCCACTGACTCTGCCACCCTCAGGAATTAACCAAATTCCCTGTGCTTTTGCCCTGCTTAATACTCTGAGGAAAAATGCAGCAACATTATATGGTCCATAATTGTTGTCCTATAATATGTTAAAAATAAATTGAGTTCTTATGGTCCAGAAATAGTGTGGAACTGAGGGCCTCTTCTCCATGGATTAGCATCACTCAGGACAGGGCTCTCAGTCCCAGTGTGGTCATGGGTCCACAGAGGTGTAGCCACTCTCATGGCCCACTGCGGAAGAATCATGATATAATTTCTAGACTACACTAAATCATGAGCTGTTAGAAACAAGTAGACCAAGATTCTTCAGACTCCCACCTACTCAACACTGAAAACCAGTGCTGAATCAGTGAAACACCCCAGCACTTCACATAATCCACTGACTGCTGATGAAAATCTACCATGGCGCGATGGTGGCTTTTTCCCTGATCTTTTCACTTGTTTTTGTAAAAGCAACCATAAGGAAATGGACCTCTTCAAGGTTCAAGGCCTGAAGAAACATTAGAATTAATCAACTTGCCCACAGGGAAGTGAGAAAAGCATACAAAATACTTTTCATCTTGTTGGGAACCTCAGTGGTAAGAGAAGGTTGACTGAGAACAGCACAAAGGTTACTCCCTGGGAAAAAACTTTTGACACACAGGAGATGTTTTTATGCCTGGTAAGGCTGTGAGCAAAGCAAACTGTTAATCCCAGGTATTATTGACATACTGAATGCTTATACTAACTACATAACACAGCCACCTGTGTAATCGCTCTGTTTAGGATCACAAAGCCAAGGTTACCAAAAAAGATTAGTGCTGAATATACCCTAAATTTCAAGGATAAAAACTGGGATTTTAAGACAGATTCCTGACTCAAATAAAATGAAACCAAAAAACTCAAGGTACAAACACCTCAGATTTGATAAAGGTTTAATAAGACTGGAATTTAACATCTCACACATATCTGTGAATCCACCAAAGGAAGTTTCAACTTGAAATTACTCTACCCCATGCCACAGGCCAAAAAAGACAAAGCTCTGATGATGGAAAGCCCCAGATGAGAAACAAACATTTTTGGATGCTACTGAAGTCATTTGTGTATACAAACCTGGTCAAATACACTTCTGAATTATTACCAGATTTTGAAAGAAAGGAACATCTCAGCTGGGCAAATACGAACTACCACTCTGGCTAACAAATGAACATATGTATGTGCAGCAATAACATCTGATTTATGTAGTTGCCAAATCAAGAATTAAAGTTCAAGAGAATCTCATAACCTCATCAGATCTTGCTCCTGTGACAACAATTCTTATATATTAATCCAAATAGCATCTGTTAGTAGGGGAGAAAAAGTAGGAACATCATTCCATGAAGATGCAGTTTATATAATCTCTACCAGAACTGATTTCAAGTAGTCTGAAGTTTAAAGAGGGACTGTTTTGTGTTTCAATTAAGAAATAATTTGAGTCAAACAATCAATACACTTGCTCCTGAGAAATTATATTCTCAGCACATATTTTTTAATGCATCCACAAATTGCATTTTGTGCTCTGAGCTCTGCTGTTGTGTGTGTAGAGTGGGTAGCTGTGTGCTCATGGCCTTGTGGGAAACCACCAACACAATCTCCATCTCAGCTGGGAGCACTGCACAAAGGCAAATGTCGCCCACAGAAGCATCTTGATGTTTATATGCCAGTATTGCCATCACAACACATTACACCACCTTGCAGGTTTTCACCCTCATCTCTTTTGCTCTCCTATTTTACCCACACCAAAGGCATAATAGTCCTGACATTATTGTTTTAAAGTAGACAATAAATGAATCCTCTTAGGACTCCCTATAGGTCCTTTTTTTGTACCCAAGCTCTTAAGATAAGTAAATACTCTCTTCATGCTCACTAAAAGAGCAGAATGGTACAAGGGTGAGGACAGGGATAATACTTGAGGATGACAAGACACATCTGTTAGTTAGGCATCAACTACATTACAACATAATTTACATTTAGGCCTCTCTCTTTAATGGCCCTACAAGTAAAGAAACAAAAGCCAATTACAAGTTACATCAGCCTGTCTAAAAAATTTTGTTAATTTCTATAACCTATGTAAGAGTATTTAAAATGCAAGAAGCATATAATTCTAGACAAAATGATAAAAATGGGTTAATTGAAAACAAAGCAGACCAGGTATTTGCCATTCCTGAAGTTGCAGGAGCAATTAACCTTATAGGACAATGACATCTCAAGTGTCTATAAACTGGTGATAAAGATGTTTCCACATCAAGGGCCCATAGAAGACTTCAGTAAAGTTTTATTTTCTGAGGGTACTTTAACCACACTACATTTCTGGAGATAGCAGCATGAGTTAAAATAGGCACCTTAATCTGTCTGTAAGGTGACCAAGAAAAAAAGTCAAAGTTTTCATTAAAAATAATTACTTTTCTGCAACTGTGATGTTTGACCTCTCTTGTTCACATTGCTGCTACTGAGATAAACTCCGTTACAACCTGCTTGTGGGCATTTTAATAAAACGTTAATAATAGAGATAACAAGCCTTAGTGCCACATGCAAGCATAGGATACTTCCTTTATTAATTTTCTGATAATTTGTGAGGTTTTTAATAAAAAACCCTAAAGTGTCTTTATCTGTAAGTGCAGCTAATAACCCCACAAGAGCAGCTGATGTGCTGAGAAGCCACCGGCCTCAAGTTTCTTTCCCACACAGCCTGAAGAGCACTTCCTTACATTTCCAAACATGCAAACGTCCCAAGAGAAGGAAAAAAAAGTCACACAAAGCACTCTGCTACAGCTTCTGAAAGAGGAGATCTTGAGAGCACAAAACACCTGACCCAGAGTCCAGGTGCAGAAACAAGAGGCATACAAAACCTTTCCATTCAGAAAAGGGTATAAAGACACTACTTCAGCTTTGCAAGCAGCAGAGGACCACTATATTTGGGAGAGGGAATGACTGCAATGGCCTTCGTGCTGGGAACTACCAAAACATCACACAGCTGTCCAGAGGACACAGGTGATCAACATAACAAAGGAAGCAAAACTACTGAGCTCAGGACCAAGACTGTCCAGCCTAGCCAGGAATTCAGAGTCAGTGGTACAGAGTTATCTTCCCAGCAACTTCCGTAGCAACAAACCCCAGGGAAGTGAGTAGCTCTTCCATGGCAAAGCTTCCCAGGAAGCACAATCATACCAACACCCTTACAGCCTTCAATGGCAACAAACAGTCTATCCCACCTTACTCTTCAAGTACTGAACCTGACACCAAAGCATGGGTCACCCACCAGCCTTTGATGTTCCTGGGATATCAGGGACAGCCTGGAGCCACAGCTGAAGGTTGTGTGGGATATCTTACAACATTTCAAATTAGGTCTCTTGTGGATGTACAGGTAAGTGAGTCAATTCACAGCTGTCCATAATGAGATTTTGAATACCATATACACATCTAAACATATTCAATCCCAACCTTGAACATATAAGCATGCTCTGTACTAGCTTCCAGAAACCTACATTCTGGTGTTGAAGGCAGGTACCAAGTGTAGCAGAAAAAGGGGCTGAAACTCACCAGTCCATAGGAGAAAGATATGTGCCTTCATTCTTCTTCTTGGTCTCCCTCAATCCGTTGAACCTGTGCTCATATACCCCAGAGAAGGGGCGGAGTGCAGAGCCCCTCAACCAATGGGTGTCATGTTCCTCTCCTGGCCAGGTGCAATTAATTATCTTAAAGTCCATCTCCTGCACAGGTGCAATTAATTACCTTAAAGTCCACCTGCTGGACAGGTGCAACTGATTATCTTTTGATGACAAACCCCTCTGCCACAGCCAAGCATGGGTTTCTTTCCCACAAGTGTATAATGATCCTAACAAATGCTTGAATCTCTCATTCCCAAATCAATCCCTCTTAAATGCTGGCAGATCCCAGCAAAGTTTCTATAGCTCCCATCTCCCCCTCAAAAGCATCTTGCTTCTGCCCATTCAGAGTCAATGGGTTAGTACAAGGAACAAGGATACAGCACCCACACAAAGCAGACTCCTTCTCGCTTGTCCATTACCCAGGCACAGCAAGTCAGTTGTTTCAAGTCCTTGCAACAGCTGGGGTGCTCTGTGGCACTTGCCAGGAGGCCATGAATTCTGTAGATGTCATTAAAGATCAAAACATTCAAACGACTGCTCACAAGTGAGGAAATGTGCCTTTCAAATTTCCCAATAACTCAGAATAGTTTTGCATGTCCTAAGCATTAAGTATTGGTATTTTCCATTTCCCTCTGACCTTCTTATATTGTACATTTACTAGGACATTTTAAACTGTCATCAACAGAATGAGATAAGAGGCTTGTGACATTATTGGTACCTAGAACATCCCTCTTAGGTGACAGGGCATTTTTTTCAAGTTAGTTAAATTAGACCATGAAAAGTCACTTATAGCAGGACGTATTTTGCCCTTTTATATCTATGGAGATCCACAAAACTTTTTTACTTGAGAAATTAAAGATCCTGAGGTTATATGGGAGTTTATGCCATTTTCTTTTTGATTCTGTCCATGCCTCATTATAGAGGAATTAACAGGGCATTGATGAAGAGCTGTGCTGCTTTCCGGTGATGACGTCAGGGATCCTGGTCTCTCCCTACTTCCTCTCTTTATAGCAGCATTGTCAAGTTTAATTTAATCCACTTTAGAACTATAAAAAGAACATTTTCTTTTAGCACAGCATCACAGGGGTGTCCCTTTCAAGAACCACATTAGGCATCATAGTTCCATCTTCAATGGGAGATCAAAAGATACATGCTAAAGATTAGCCAGAACAAACCTTTGCATTATGAGTGGTCACATACTATTCCAAGTGTTTTTGGAAGCAAATTACTGACCTGTCTGGAAATACAAATACAACAATTACAAGTTATTACTACTGCTTGGTCAAATAAAAGGGCCTATTAAGAACATTCATCTTGATTCCACGTGAATTTCCACTTCTCTAAAGAATCTGCATACATAAGACTAACTCTAAACAGGGCTGCTCTGTGGCCAACTATATCAAGTTGTTCAAACAGGAATAAACTGTAAAACACAAATAGCACTCTCCTCACATCAGTTGCACTTGAAGACCAGCATTTGCCTGGCTGTGAAGGCTGGATAGTTTGGAGAGATAATACACTCTGTTCTATAGTTCAGTGAACAGGGAACAAAATAAAAGAGAAATTGGAGAAAGAACCCACCACTCTTCCCCAGTATAGTTGTGTAAGTCACTCATAGCAAATAGTCCAGACAGAATGTGAAAACTCTGACTTTGTGTCACCTCTCCATGTGATACTTCCCAGGCAGACACCTTCTGTGGACATTGAACAAACTTTTGCTTTGATGCCACCTTACTTTCTATGGCTGCCTTTATCCTGCACCAGGGGTTCACAAATAAACACATATTATCAGCTGAGCAAACACCTGCACACACACAAAGAAATGCAGCCCTGACCCAGGGAGAAAGTTTAGAAAGCCTCAAGAATTTGGCCACTAAATTTAAAACTCACAATCAGAGCCCAGGACTGGAATTCCCTGTGCAGCACGAGCTGGTTCCCTGAGACTAGCACACCAAGGACAGACAGGCTATCAGGTAATAGCACACTCTTAAAAGGAGGGTACAGCTGAAGTTACTTAAATTTAAGTAGCTCCTTAAAGTCATGAATATCAAAGAAATCAACAGCCTAAGCTCCTTTGGAATTTCCCCCTTTCCTTCATCCACTGTTATATGGACAACAAGCCCAGTCTTTCTTGAAGCTGGTGGACAACTGTGCAAGTAATGAAACATCTTTGATTTGCAGAGCTCTCTAGGAAGTGGTGAATCATAGAATCAATTGGGTTGGAAAAGACCTCCAAGATCATCGAGTCCAACCTTTGGTCCATCTCTAGTCCATTTACCAGATCATGGCACTCAGTACCACGTCCAATCTGCATTTAAAAATCTCCAGGGA
>JAWWEV010000083.1:48049101-48061603 GCA_035583235.1 Hafferia zeledoni
CCTGGAGCGCTGCAGGGGGTTGTTGTGGCCAAAGTGCAGGACCTGCACTTGGCCTTATTGAACTTCATCCCATTGCAATCAGTCCATCTCTCAAGTCTCTCCAGATCCCTCTGCAGAGCCCTCCTGCCTTCCAGCAGGTCGACACTCCCTCCCAAATTGGTGTCAGCAAATCTGCTGATGATGGACTCAATCCCCTCATCTAAATCATCAATAAAGATGTTAAACAGGACTGGACCCAACACAGTCTGGATTTAAAGACCTTAGCTTACAAAAACTCACAACCATTTGTCCCATTTTCCATAATGCTTTTAGATAAGGTCTAGGAGGATTCTGTAGGACTACCTGAGGCTAAGTGTGCAATGGAGGTCATTCTGTTTTCATTAGGACTGAAATGAAGACCAACTTATCACCCACTGTGCCTTGTAAAATACTTTTCAAACCCAGATTGTAAAATTTCAGTGTTTCACATTTTTCACCCAACAGATTGCAAGTTCTAGTTCAAGTTCTTTTTAATGTAAGTTTAATTAGCATCCTACCCCAGAAAAATTGTCCTTTATATATGCTGATATTTCTTGATCTTCCCTTAAGAAAGGAGAAAAGACATTTTTATGAAACTCCAAAGAAAAAGCAACACATGCATATGAAAAAATGTGCACTGAACCATAAAACACAAAAGAATTTCACATTTGACAATGTAACCACAACTACACATTCAGATTAGTATTTTAGTGGTTACTAATGTCTAACTTATCCTGAATAAATTCAAGTTAGTACTAATCATCTACAAGTTTGTGTAGTCATTTTGATTTGGAAAACAAGATAAGATTGTTTGGTTGCAGGGTGAAATTATAATGAATACACCACTATTTTCAAAGAAAAAACAATAATTTCCTAATTTCCTATTTGATCTTTCAAGTCACTTTCCAGGGAAAGCAGAGACTTTTTTAGCATGACTCATCCTGTTGCCAGGGTAAAAACTGTTCTAATTCTTCTCCGTTATCCTTATCCTCAAGTTTTTATAGCAACCCGAAGTCCTAAGCAAACATTACATACAATTCTCATGCGTTGCCTCTTACATGACCAGTCACATCTGGTGCTCAGTAGCCACAGTGAGCCAAGGGGTACTACATCTGCTTTGCCCTGGTGCTAGTGATGGAAGGTTAGGACTCATCTTTCTAATGACTTGAGATTTAAAGGCCATTTGGGGTTTGAGGTTTTATTTACAGCAACAGCCTGTCCTTTACTAACTGGCCATCTAATACCAGTATCATGTCAGGTACTATGCAAAGCTATGATTGTGGTTTGAGGAGATTACCTAATAAATGGGCTTTGCTTAGGACATTTATTGCCCTATTACCTGACAGCAAACTTTATTTGAAGATAATGAGTGAGAAAAGCTTTAATCACAAAAAGAAAGTATACAAGCACATCTGGGTCTTTTGTTTTCACAATGGATACACTTCTCTTAGCACCTGTGTCACAGCACCTTCTGGAAACAAACAAGTGGGAGCATAAAGCAAGATCAGATTTTGTCAATTGTAAACTAGACAAACACGCACAAAGCACCATCTTCTATAGACACAAACAAATAGGCAAAGGGCAAAGACCACAGATTTCAATAACAGTTCCTATGATTCTATGTGTCCTCCCTATGAACTCTGTGCAGTGGTGGGTGCGCTTCTGTGTGTTTTCCAAAGCATGGGAGGCATCAGTCAGAAGAAGGTCACAGGCCCAAATGCTGACAGCCACATGGCATGTAAAGCACACAGCCCAGACTCCAGCACTGGGACTCTCCCTCAGGCATAAGCGACCCAGCAATCTTAGTGCCAGCAACCAGTGGGTCCTACCAAACTGACATTATCCAGCGTAGGCACAGCCTAGAAAACAAATCAAGTGTTTACATCTGCATTCAGAACATCATCCAGAAATGTCTTTCTATATAAAGAGCACATTACCTGACTTTCCCATGTCATCACTCTCCTTTTCAGAGGAGAATCCAGGCTAATCAAATTTCCATTCCTGTTTGTTCTTAAACACTGATTTCATTTTGTTAGTTGATGAAGGCTCCTCGAAGATAAATATTAATTCAATCATCCATTCTCTGTATCTACTAGAGCCCTCAACAGATCTTTCTCAGGGCCTCATAAAGGCCAGAACCCACCTCTGAACAGAAGCTGTACATCTTAGGAAAAGTGAGATATTATTCTTTGGATATGACACATCTGAACTCTATCCTCAGGGAACAGCCACAAGGCTGACCTGCTCCCTTTAGTCACAATCTTATTAAAAACACAAAACGGATGAAACTTGTTGTAATGTTCCATCAGCTTCTGCTTTGCAGGAAGAAAAGAGCTGCATTCAATTAATATGGATTCCTACTGAATAGTTAAATGAACTAAGGCCTGCCCTTAGGGAGTCAGGAGGTCTCTGCTCAAACAAAAACTTTGCCTTCCTCTTCCTCACTAGCAAGTATCAACAGTGAGCTCTTTTCTCTCAGGTCTTTAAGTCACTACTGTGCTGTTACCCGCACCAGCTCAAAGCCTTTTTCTATACCTGTTAAAGAAGCAGAGCCTTACAGGTCACATTTAGCTCTTCTTCTCTAGTCTTGATTAAAGCAAATGCAAAACTTTCCAGACTCAAGGCTTCTACTCCTTTTCGTATTTAAGACATGCTGATGCAACACTCTTGTACTCCTAAATTACCTACACTGTCAGCATCCCCAACACTCCTGTTCCACTGTGTGTAAGGAGCACAGGGGTTTGTGCTCCAGCACTCAGCTGGGCAGCGTGGCCGGGACACGACTGCTCAATACACAATCTGCTTCTTAGCTGACTTCACGTGCTGCTACTTATTCTACATCTACCCCACACACTCTGGGAAAAGGCATCAAGCTTTAGGCACCATTTTGCTGTGAAACAGTAAAATAGAGCCTTGCTTGTGGTCTTGCACAGAAATTTCACCCTCAGGAAAAACAAGGATGTAATTTATCTAAGGCATTGCAGACTTCTGCTAAATGAGAGGAAGCTGCTTGACTCAAAACATGGACAACCTCAATTGTCCCAGTGCATAGAGAGAGGTCTGGTAACATACCTTTTCCATCACCAAACCCAAATGGACTCACTTTAAGGGAACTACTCCTACTCATCTTCATGCCCAGAGCATACAGTTAAGCACCTGAAAATTTTCATTTGCTTGAATGCAAACTCCAGGCTTCTGCTTTAAGTATTTCTAGATTGGCTATAAGGCATTGCTGGTCAACGTTTTTCAGAGCTTATCTCCAAATTTGCTCCATAGGAGATGCAAGTCTTTCATTGTCACAGCTGAGCTTTTTCAGCTCCAGATACAGATTTGGATGTGCTTGTCTAGGGGAAACTAAGTCATTCCCAGATGCCAGCTAAGATAATAGGTCCTCAAAACAAAGGTTTGTCTTTGTGTCCCTATTATTTTGCCTTTTGTCTGACCAGAGACCACCAGATTTCTTTAGTACAGGAAGTATTTATGGCTGAAGTGGCATAATACTATTTTTGCATCCTTCAGTAAAGACACAGAGCAGAAATGCAAATCAATGTGTTTCTGTGTCCATCACAGACTGGTGCCACAGGACAGCCACCAGCAGTACTGTTAGGGGGAGAATGGACATAAAATGGCAGGACAGAAGGTGATTACTTGAAAATGCATCCAGATAAACCTAGTCTTTACAGCAGGCTTGTGCACTGGGTGCCTCTGAGACATAACCCTTCCAGTTCAGATTTATTTGGCAAGCATAGTCTATGTTTACAGACTTCACATTCCTCCATAAGCCTGGTCTTAAATATTGCTTTAACTAGTGTTTTTGGTTCTTTCTTGAATCTTAAATTCATTTCTAAGATTTAAAAACTGTGAGTGAGAGGCAGCTTCTGAAGAACAGACTCGATATTCATATGGAAAGTAGATTTCTGGCTCCTGCTAATGTACCGTTCAATCTTAGATAATAAAACTGATAGGTTCTCTCTCTTCTTCAGAAAAGTTAGACAGAGATATCATCCAGAGTCTACAAAATGGAGCTTCAAAGAAATGCATTCTGCCAAATAACAAAAAAAGTGATGCTGACTGATGGATGGGAATCAGTTAAACTGATTTCTGGAACACATTTTGCATTAATAAATCTGAGACTGTGTGTTCATTGAAAGAAGTGTAGGAGGCATCATTAGAAACTTTTCAGGGAATTGGAAAACTGTTAAATACATTATTTCAAAAGAACCTACAGAAGGATTAGTACTAAGGTCTTTTTATAAACACTGATTCTGAGCACTTACATGAAGATCAAGCAAACAGACATCTCCACAGGAACTCCTGCAAGTTATTTTTTGTTGTAGAAGACACTGCTGCTTTTCACTGCACTTGACAACAACCTTGTGCTATTTCTGAAGCTCCCTGTGCAGCCCACAGCAAAGGTATTAGTGCCAACACTGATCAACAATTGTAACACTACAAAAAAAAAAGTGTTCCTCTTTACAAAGGACACAGTCCCAAAATCTGAGAGAACTTCTGTACTGAAAGTGAAATCAAATACATGCCTCAATTAGTGGTCCTGAGAGATGCAATGTTACAATATGAGCAAAAGCAGAGGTTTGGAGCTCTGAGGACTCAAGCTTGTGGATCATATCAGTGCCATCTCTGCCTTCCCAAGTGCCTGGCTGGATAAACTAATAAGACAGGGAGGGAAAAAAACCTTCTCAATCTGAAAAACTGGAGCCCTTGCAGCTCACAGAAACAGGGGACTCATGTAGACAAGTTGCTTTTCCTCAGTATCTTGACTACAGATGTAGGGATCTATGAAGAGACTCCCATATGTAAAAACTCAACACCCTTTGGGGCTTTCTGCATTCAGGCAAAAACCTATTTATGCTGCAGAAGTTGCTTTTATTCTTCCCCTTCAGACACAACAAAACAATATATGTTTCTTCAGACTCAGAGAGTGACCTGCTGGTACTGACACTCTGAAGGCACTGTTAGAGGTTGGGACGCAAAGTGATTAAGACAGCCAGAGAGCAGCTGTATACTGGGGAAGCAGTGTTTCTGTTGATAATACAAGACTGCACTGAAGTCTATGAACACAAAACACACTGTTCTGTCAATAAACTCTTACCCTCTTTTCCTTCTTTGTTCCAGCTCAATTACAAACACGTAGAATGGATGTTTCATCGTAGAGCAGGCTTATATATCAGTAAATTCAAGCAGTCAAGCTCAGGTTCACCCATGAAAACCCTCCATGTTTTCAGTAAATTGGAACAAGCTTAAGTGAAGACAGAATGTCCTGCATTTTCTGTCATTGCAGTGTAGTTGAGTTACAAAGAAATCCTCATTCAGGCAGCTCCAGGTGCTGGGCTACATGCAGCAGTGGACAGGTTACATCACAAATAAACACGAATCGATTGAAACTACCCCTGTTTCAAAAGCATAACATCACTACTGTCTGTGCATTTCAACAGAGCTGTTTTGGTCCTACATTCATCCTGCAGCTCGTAGAAGATGCATTTCCTAGGAAGCCACACATCAGGCAGCATTCTTAAGAAGAAGGGCATGTTATTATATGCTACATACTCTCATAAAAACATGATCTGCAACAACTAAATGAGAAATTAAGAAATAACTGTAAGCTTTATAAATAATTGAAAAGAAAATGTTCCGAAGTTTTGATGTGTCATAAAAGCCAAGTTTAAAAGGTGAAGATATTATTTCAATTAAATAGAACAAATGTCAGCAATGAATGCCTAAGCATTTTAATGAATTCATCTGTAATACTACAGTGCATGCTGAGGCACAGAGCCGTGGGGGTATACACATACAGACAAGTTATTTGCGAATATAATTTGAACTCTGTAAGAGACACCTACTCAAACTAGGGAAGAATTTCTTGAAACACAGTCTGCAAGAGCTCCAGAAATTTCTCTGATTCCAAAGATGGATTGCAGAATTGTGATACATAAAGATGAAGCAGCAAATGGGTCCAAAACCAGGGAACCAGTTTGGTCCAAGCAGCTGAAAAAAATTCTTTCTTTAACTTGATTCTTTGTACATATAAAAGATTTTTGCATCAGAGTAGTTCCACTGGTTTAAATGGCAGCACCTCCCACCCTGCATGGATGGCAGCTTCTTTCCAGCAAAATGTATTAGAAAAGTTCTTAATCAACTGAAAGACATTTTCATCTACCAAAAAGATTGAGAGGGCAAGGAAGTAAACACACAACAAGCACAATGGGTAAATAGAGCTGGCACTTAAATTATCTCTCCTCAAGAGAATGTGGCTGGAAAAAGATTTGAAGACAATAAGTTTAAATTAAAAACCCAAACAATCTGCTGCCTGTTCATAGCAGTATCTGCATTTCAAAGACTCTCACTGCTAGGACCCCAAAAATCACTGTCAGCCCTCCAGAATACAACAGATCTCCCACTGGTTGCTTCACTGCTCTTGAAGGCATTTCAATTCTGGATTTAATGTTAAATTTGATAAATAGTAAACATGTCACATCATGGGTAATTAAACAACTAGAGATTGTGTCCAGCACTCCAGCATTTTGAATCCAAAGAACCCAAACTGCGGGCTGTATCCTATGTATGTTATCAATACACTGCATTGCACACTGTTTTATTGAATATCATCCATATACATTTTATATTTGGTTAATTAGTTTCCCCCACAGCACAAAACACACTCACAAGCTTAAGTAATTAGCAGCACCACAGTCTGAGCTCACATTAGGAGCTGTTCATATAGAGATTTTACACCGTGAATTTTCCCAGTCACATGTTCTCCTCATGTGGAGCCACTCAGCCCATGCATAGTCCTTTGATGTACTACTGACATCCTTCTCCTCAACCCTCTTTTCTCTCACAGGTCCTCTCTAAAGATCTCCATTACCTCAGTGGCACAGCTATAGTAATTAGATTCCATATTATTGTAAACCTTCAATTATAAACTACAAATACAGCCTTAATCAGAGCATAGCTGAGCTGTGAAAAGTATTGCCATGGAGGGTTTAGGTCAACATTAACAGAAAGGATGATGTAAGCACACACAGTAAATATTTAAAAGTGTTATGGATGTGACTCTTCACATCTCATGATGTGAACAGAACCAGCAGCACATCAGAACTGGCTGACAGGCAACTTTGTGCTCTTGCCTGTACTCCTGAATAGAAGGTGATGTGGATCATAGAGCTGGCGGTTTATGGCAACCCCTGAACTCCTAGGAGCACTCAAAATGACAAAAAGTTTCTAAGCTTGAAGCATTTATGAGGAACATTTAACTTGACACTTAGCTTGATTGTTTAACCTTTCCCAATATTTTCCAGCATTTTGTCATATCAAAATTAGAGTTTTCAGAACATGAAGATAAAGCCCGACTCTCTTACTCCTCAAAGAATCAGAATTAGACTGGACCATGAAGACATATTATATTTTTATAGGCATCACTCCTCCTGTCCTTAGAGAGAGGATTTTGCATGACTTCCTGCTGTTACACTGCCTTCACAGGCTCCTGGGAGAGCTCAGTTTTCTTCCTCTGTCCTTCAAACAGCAGGAGAAATGTCTGCAAATAACAGCTTTCTACTAAATTCTTTTGACAAGTGAGCAATCTAGGCAGGTGCCCACCACCACCACCCCCATTATGAAGGTAGAGGAAAGAGTTCCTCCTAGGAGACTGTCAGGTCAAAGATAACTCAAGAAGTCCTGAAAACATAGTCACTAAGCAAGACCAGGCCTGTTGGAGGCTTCACATGGCACAGCTGGAATACCAAAGGCTTGTAGAACTAAGAAGACTGAACTTTGAACAGAGTGAAACCTACAGTTATGACAAATAGGGAATAGTGAAAGCTGCTAGGAAATCAGCACAAACAGAAAGCAAGCAAAACACAGTGTAGTTATTCAGCAATTTGTAAGGAATTGCAGCTTCTGAGAAAGGATGTGAGCGACATGGACAGGGTATTATTATGGATCTGGGAGGCTACAAATAAAATGCTCCTTTCCAAGATTCAAGTGGTGAACAAGTCAGTCACTGTCAAATCTTTCAAAAAAAAACCCTAAAACTAGAAGGTTTTAGCCTTGCATGCTTAGAGGAATAAAGTGTGATACTTAAAAACAACAAAGCCACTCAACAATAACAGATAAGTCCAAAGAACAAGGAAATCAAACCAAATAAAATACTTGGAAAACAGATGTTACAGATATGCACCTAACACAAGGCTGACTTAAATATTCTTATACCCTCTATAGTAAAAAATTACAAAACAGCTATTAAAGTCTACTGAACAGCATGGCCATTCAATTGTTCATATGATAAATGGTTACATAAGGAGTGAGAGAATGCTGCACTTAGCAATCCAAATTCTAATTAATGGACAGTGTTTTAAATAGCATTTACTCAAATGAATAAAATTTGAAGTGATGAGAAAGCAAAAAAGAACAGCATTCCATGACTTCTCAGTTATCTTTTCACCAAATTAAGGTATCTGCAGAAGGAAGATACAAGCCAGGCCTGGGCAATGAAGTTTCCCAATCTGGTGAAGCACTGAAGCAAAGAAAAGCCAGTTCATTTATCATGCTGAGCACTGGAAAAGAAAACAACCTGTTACACAGCACCTGGAAAGACACACCTCAAGTTGGAGTTAAGAGACTGCTCCTGGTTGAGGACCAGAAGGATTCACAGCTGGCACTTCAGCAAAGACAACGTATTAGCTGAAAACAACACTGCAGCTAGACTTTTCAACAGAACAAAAAACCAAACATGATTTTAATAATCATAGAAAAACACAGTTTGGAAGAGATGTCCACAGGTCCTCTATGCCCATCCCCTGCTCAGATCTATGCCAGCTTCAAAATTAGACCTGGTTGCTCAGAGCTTCCACCATCAAGATTTTAAAGCCTTGAGGGTTAGAGAGGCCACAGCCTCCCTGGGCCCTGTTCCTGAGCTTGAGCACCCTTTGTTGGGAAGAATTTGCCCTTAATGCCATAAGAATTTCCAATGCAGCTGCTTCTGCCCATTGCCTGTTTAACTGTACAGCTGAGAAAACTCCATCTTCTCTACAGCCCCCAATTAGGGGATGGAAGGACTGCAAACAGATCCCTAGACACCCACCTTGGCCATCTCATGGATAAACCAGCCCATGTACTTCAGTCTCCCCATCCCCTCACCACAATAATATCCCTCCACTGGCCTCGCTCCAGTCTCTCTCTCACTGTCGGCTTTGGGACACACTGACACGAGGCACTAATAATATCATATTATTTCCCTCCAAGGAACACAGCTTTTAAGGAGGTGATTCAGCAAGAGTCTCCCTTTTTCATCAATAGAGACACAAAGGTGAGGGAAGTGGCATACCCAGTGACGTCAAATAAACTCATATTTGACATTCCAGTTCCACTGCATCATCCTCTCCACAAGCATTTCATGTATTGAAAAGGGAACTGGTTCACCTGACACAAGTGGAAAGTTCCTCACAGCCTCCCACAGAGACAGTAACCCCTCACAGAAGTAACTGTGCTAAATATCACATCCTAAAAGTCACAGAACGAAAAAGAAGTGCTGAATAGTTTAAGGAACACAGTGTATGGAGAAACAGACAATAAATGAACAATACATCACACCTTTTCCCATGTACCATGGATTTAAATTATAACAAGACAGAAAAAAAGCATGTATAAAGGACTTTACTAAGTTGAGTGACACTGTTCTAATTACACTGGATAATCTGGGAGCAAAGACGTTTTTCCATATCATGCCTTTAAAGGATTTAAAGAAAAGAAGAAAGCCACAAATTACCTTAAGAACTGAATCACTCCAAAGATTAATGATATTTAGCCAGAAAAGACTTCAAAGACATAAAGCATGCTTCCAAAATCCAATTCACCCAGCTACCCAGGAACAAGCAGGTTGGTTCTGCTGAGCAACTGGCAAGGAGGATATGAGTTTCGTTGTTTATGGCAGTCAAACAAGAAGCTGAAGCCAGTAGATTTCCACAGCAATTCTGCAGGGCTGAATTAAGTGTAGGAAAAAAATGAACTGGCACCTTAATTCCATAAGGAAAAGCAAAGGGGTGCTTTAAGGAGAAATCTTAAGAACTCTCCAGAGTTCAAATCCCTTCCCCAACATCCTGCAGCAGGCCAAGGAGATTTTGTTTTTCCCTTTGCCTAATGCCAATCACGAGAAGGCTCATCTTCCTCTCAGGCCCCAGGAAGCAGCTGCTGAGCCAGCCCTTGCAGCTGGTTGCTCTGGATCTTCTGGAGCATCAGCTCGGGATGCTGGATCTCAAAAAAAGAAGTTCAGCTCCCTTTTTATGGATGAGAAAACTAATGGGAACAGCACCAAGCTTTGGTAGTTGTTGGTTACCTTGACACCACCCATAATACAAGCCAAGTAAAAAGCAAAGAAATAATTGACTTACTGAAATCCAAAAAACAACCGCCCCGTTTCTGATGTTGTGAAGGACAAGTGAACAGAAATAGAAGTGTGATTTTTCTCTTTTATCCTCTCATCCTAGGATCAGATCTAAGAAGTTTCTTACTCTTTGCTATACAGTTTTAGATGACACAACTCTGTGGTGGAGGCTGCACTCTTTACACAAGCCTTCGATCCTCACATTTCCCTGGCAGCAGGAAATACAGGCTGAGGGGCATGTTTGCCATCACACCCCATCCCTCCTGTGATGCCCCCAGAAAGACTCAGATCTTGGCCCCTTTCTCACCCTTTAGGACTACGGTGTTTACCTTTATTAAGGATGCAACTTCAGTAGGTTTCCCCCACCACCAACCTTCTCCCCTCTTCTAATGACTGTCCTCACTTCTTTGGAAGTGCTTAAAGGGCAGATTGATGGCATTCCTGGGAGAAAGCCATAAAAACAAAAAAAGGAAACATAGTATTATTTCCACCGGCAGGTTATGGACTGAAGAGGTTAGGACTGGATTAAAAGTACTTCTGACTTCTTAAATCTGTTTCACAGCCTACACCAAATATCCTGCTGTTCAGAGTCAGCCAAAAGATAACTTGGGAGGGGGGGGGGAATACACAGTATAATCACTAAACAGAAGGGAACTGTAAATACAGCCATATAAAGCCTCTCCAACTCTGTAGTTTCATGCAGATAAATTCATTTCCTTTGCACAATAGAGCTCAATAACAATACCTTGAGATAAATACTGCACACAATATGCCACTGTAGGAATAAACCAGTAGATTAGAAACAGAAAGGATTAGTTATATAGAAGAGCTACATTGTTTATTATTCTTTAGTTTGTACAGCAGGTTGCTGAAGGCCTCCATGGAATGATAAACTCTGCACATTTAAGTGCTATTTATTTCTTACAGAACTGAAAGGCAGCCACCCTGTGACTGCTTTGTTGTCTCCCTGGTAATTTTTTCCAGCACTTTCATACTGTATAGTATTTTCCTTAAAGTCATGGCTGAAATTTTCAGATTTCTTACAAGAAGAAAGGTTTTTGTCCTTCACAGAGTAACAAAGTCTTGAAAATATGAATGCTTTTAGAAGAAAGACTAAGGACAAAACCAGAAGACCCACAACACCACACGCTCCAGCTGCAGGAGGGTGATGGCATAAAGACACCAACATCTGGAGACCTCCTCTTCACTGAGGACCACACAGTTATCAACAATGGGTTTATAGTCTTTATACAGCTACATCCAGAACGAGCTCCTGTAATATCAAGCAGTTCTACAGAACGCAAGATATGTTCAAACTGAGTTGCATGAAAGGCCTCTGATGGAAGGTCTACTTCAGAAGGGTCTCTAAGGTAAGTTTTCTAGGGGCAGGAAACAAACAAATAACAAGCACACCCCCAAACAAACAAACAAAACCACACAGAAAATAGGCCAATGTTGCTCATTAACAGGGCTAAAGAATTTTTAGTACTGTAAGGAAAACTGCCTTGTGGGATCCTGTGTTTAATTCAGTCATCTCAGACTTAGACAGAGAAATTCTATGTTGACACAAAAGCTCTAACTTTGTGCAGGACGCAAGACTAGAGATGGCAATATTGGGCCTTTAGAGAGCTCCTACTAAAGTTACAAAATTCAATGAAAAATAGTACAGATCTTCCTTTTTGATAGGCACAAGTATTATCTTCCATCCCTGGAAAAATCTATAAAGTGATACTCTGTGAGAATATCTTGAATTGGTATTTCAAAGGGCTTCTTTGGAAAGAATGATTTATAGATCACAAAGACCAATGGGTGTTTTATCAAAGAAAATGGATTCCTTTTCTGAACCACAAAGAAAAGATTGATGATACCAAAGACCACATCCCCATTTGAGAGATATGTAGTGCCAAAAGGCAACAGTTACAGTCGTTTAATACTTTACAATACCACAAATAACTCATGTACTAATTACAGATGAAGTGTTCATGGTGTTTTATGGAGGTTATAAAGCAAAATTATAGCAGAGGGAAATTCACAAAGTAATTTATGTTATCCCCGCAGTACATATTAAGGATAACAAGGAGGGGTTTA
>JAWWEV010000083.1:48061703-48095097 GCA_035583235.1 Hafferia zeledoni
ATTATAGCAGAGGGAAATTCACAAAGTAATTTATGTTATCCCCGCAGTACATATTAAGGATAACAAGGAGGGGTTTAGGTAATAAGTGCACACAACAAAAGAGCAGAATGGATCAAATGTGTCAGTGTGTTGTCTTATTTTCTTAGCAGGACTAAGAAGGTACATACATGTAAAAGTATGCTCCATGTATGAACGTTAAGATACTTCCAGCTTGATCACACACCTTCCTCAGCTCAGTGAGATTCCTGTCAACTCTGGATTTAAAGCACAGCCTATATGGACAGGCTTTACAAAATTATTACCCAGACAGGAGAAAAACGTGTGACCTATACTACCTTCAGGGTTTTCTAGTGGAAAACAAAATAAAACACCTTAAAAAGCACTTTATTTTTAAACTGGCTTCATTATTACTGATGTTTAAAAGGTTTAGTTTTACAGAGAGACAGTACCAACTATGTTAAGTTATAGATAACATTTATTCAGCATATGGAATGCACGTGTTTTAACACATACAGAGGAGAGGCAAATGCAAGAGACCATGGAAGAAAGTGGGCAACCCACATGGCCTTTACTGTTAAGTTGTTATTTGCTGTCTTTAGAAGACACAACAGATATGCAGAGCCCAGAAGCAAAAAACTTCCCAGATGGATGGGACTTGGCAAGGGCTGCCCCTTTCAGTCCTCCCCATGGTCAGTGTAGCTGATCTAGTGGTATCATTTCATGTCCATTTGCTGAAGCCTTACACATCTCCAGAGGTGGCACCTTTTACTATCAGTTGCTTGTAGGCATTTCCTCCATGCCTCAAGTCCCTAACCATTTTCATCACCTTGTGAGCTCATGATTGAGGCTCAGTCATGACCCTTGGTACTGATCCACTGAAGGTTAGACTTAGCAAGCAAGAAGCAATAACACATTATACTAAAATAATGCAACCATACAATGCACAGTTTTCTGTTAGCTAAATCAGCTAGACTTCATAATAAAAAAAATTTAAGAGTTTTTTTTTTTTTCCAGAGTGCCTTAGATTCACACAAAATTCAAGAATAATACTATTTATCATTAATCTTACCAGTGCCTGTTCCTCCAGTGCTGTGCCACTCTCATTGTGCAGAAGGTAGAGCCACAGGTCATAACAATCCTGCTTCTCTACTCTTTCCTTTTTCTTTTTACTCTTCTTGTTGTCATCTCTGAGCTTTGTTCTTTTAGGTTAATGCAGCCAGCATGTCTCTAAAACAGCCTTGGAAAATAACTATAATGTGATTTGAGCTCGGTATCATTAAACCTGATTAGCAAGGAGTGCTCACAAAAATCCATAATTGCCTCACAAAACAAAAAAGACATTTTTTGCAAGGGAACTACAAAGAACTTTACTTCCATTTAAATATTTGTGCTACTTGAGAAAAGCTGTTGTCACATTGTTTTCCTTTTGCACTTTCCCATGCCTTGTAAATATCTGAAAATACCAAGAACTGCTAAAATCATCAATCTTCTCACAAAGCTGGTTTCTAATATGAAACCAAATATACAGTCTTTATTTTAAGAAAATAAAATAAAAAGCCATAGAGAGAAAAATGCATCATGATGGATGTGATAGTGCTTTAGGCACAAGGCCAGACTTTGTGATTAAATCTATAATGATTAAAAAATTCCCATCTGGATAACAGCACTGTGTGCTAACACACACATAGCTAAACTGTTTAGCCTCCCAAAACATGGACATTCCAGAAGTTATTGCCCAGTAGTTTGGATTGGGGACTACCTCAACCCCACTTCAGCATATCTTTATATTTATTTTGGGGGGTATAGAAGGGAAAAATACTGCTCTAAACTTTGTGAGTAGAAGCATAAGAAACTTTCATCTATGATATACACTTTTCCAAGAACTGCATCCTTCCAAACCCTCATTTTCACTTAACATTTAGTAGAGGACGATCTCTGCCTGTAGGGGTTTTCATCTGTTTTCAGTTGCAAATTAAGCTGAGATCAGCCTTTGCATCAATTGCTGCTTGAAAACCTCAATAAGGAGCAGGCAGAAGAAGCCTTTCTCTCCTGCAGCATCAGGAAAAGGATCTGGGGCAGCTCTACTGCTGTGCTCCACAAGACAAGTATTCCCACAAACCTCTCCCCTGAGCTTTGACAAGTCCAACAGCACTCTTGTTTGATTTTTCCAGTGATGCCATCCTCAGAGAATGACCTTGCCTGTAGCTGGCATTAGGAAAACCCAGCTTTCATTTGCACTATTATTTTAAGAAGTCGCCAACCTCCATAGTTATGTGAAATTAGAGGCTTGCTGGCCAAAAGCCTGGCTTTAAGCTACTGGGTGTTCTTGAGCTGTGAATAGCACACACTTCTTCCCCATACAGCCCTCCTGTCTGTATCCAGAGCTGTTTGCTACTGGGTAAATATTTCCCCATCATCTACACAGGGACAAAGCAGCAATATCTGTGTGTTGTGCACATGCTGAACCCCATTCAGAGGCTTGATTAAGTGTCCTCTGCACCTGAATGACAGTTGGGTCTGCAGCCTGGAAAGCTGCCCTTGAAGTGCTCTAATACGCAAATTCAGAGATGAGGACAGAAATATGTGCTATAAAATAATATTTGAGGAACTTTCCAGCTCTAGGCAGTGAAGGCAAAAAACACTGACAATCTCAGTAGCAAAAAAAATAAGAAATGTAAGAAGTGGACCAAAGTCACTTTCATGGAAGAAACAAAAAGCAAACTCTGGGTTGCTTGTATTAGAAGCAGGTAAAATTCGACTGGAATCGTTGCCTTCCATGTGCAGTATGATCATGATATCTAAATTACAAGAACAGTAACAGGCTTACTTCAAAAGGTCTCAGGCTTGCCTCACCTGCATAGATTTATGGTTACACACAAGTACAACTGATAGAACACCTTGTTAAAACCCTGTGCTCTTTTCCTCAATTTCAGCTGCAATTAAGTCAGTAAAAACCAAAATCTGCATATTACCACTTTGGCCATTTTCTTTTTCACTCTGCCATATCAGAGGTTTAAAAACTCAGTCAGGCTACTGCTCAGAATCAGAGATAGAACCAATGGGGATCACTGAGTCCAGCTCTGTGCAGTTAAAGTTAAACTGTATATCCAAAATAATTGTCTAAATTCTTCTTGAACATCACCAGTTTTGGGGCTACGACTGCTCCCTAGGGAGGCTATTCCAGCACTGGACCATCCTTCTCAGTGAGGCACTTTATCCTACCATGCAACCTAAACTTCCCCTGGCACAGCTTTAAGCTATTTGGTCTCATCCTATAACTGGACACCAGAAAGAAGATATCAGAACCTCCCTCTCTGCTCCCCATCACGAGCAAGTGCTGGACAGCAAGTGGGGTCACTCCTCATCCTCCTCCTTAGAACCCAAGTCATGCCCTCTAGCCCTTTCGCATCTTTGTTGTGCATCTTTGGACACATTCTCATACTTTTATGTTCTTCTTCCACTATGTAGCCTAAGGCTGTGCACAGTACTTGGAGGTGAGGCCACATCAACGTTCAGTATAGTGGTACAATCACTTATTTTGACCTGTTAGCTACGTTGCACTTAAAGCATCTCAGGATATGGTTGGTCCTTTGGGGCACCAACACACATTATTGACTCATATTGAGTTTTTCATCAACCAAAACCCCAAGATCCCTTTCTGAAGGTCTTAACTCCAGCCTCTTCTTTCCCCATCTATACACACAGCCAGAGTTACTCTCCCAGGTGCAGAATCCAGCATCTGTTCTTGTTAAATTTCATACACTCGGTGATTGCCCAGCTCTCTAATCTATCAAGATCCCTCTGTAAGGGAATCTCTACCCTCGAGGGAACGAACAGCTTCTCCTAATTTAGTACTATCAGCAAACCTACTGTGCACTGAACTCCTGTAACCAGGTCACTGATAAAAGCATTAAAGAGAAACGGCCCTAAAATGAAGCCCTGGGGAACACCACTAGTGGCAGACTGCCAGCCAGATGCTATCCAATTTACTACAACTCTCTGAACTCAACTCTTGAGCTAATTGTTCACCTACCATATTGTGTACATGTCTAGCTGTACACTGGATGTTTTGTCCAGAAGGATATTGTGAGAGACAGTATCAAAAGCATTGGTAAAAAGAGAAAATAAAAAAAAAAAATTAAAAAATCACATCTACTGCCTTCCCTTTCTCCACTAGGAGGATAACCTTGTCATATAATAGGATATTAAGTTAGCATGACTTTCCCTTAATGAACACATGTCAGGTTTGACCGATGACTGCACTGTCTTTCAAGTGGCATTTTCAGTAATTCACAGAATAAACTTCTCCATAATTTTACCAGGCACCAAAGTGAGAGTAACAGACCTGTAATTATCAGGGTCTTCTTTCTTGCCCTTCCTGAAAACTGGAACAACATTTTCTAGTTCTGAGTTGCCTAGACCTCTCCAGATTCCCAAGACTGTTGCTAAGTAACACAGAGGTCTCTCAGTAACATTGACCAACTCTTTCAGTAACCTGGGATGAATCCCATCATGTCCCATATATTTCAGCTGCAGCAGAAAATGCTATAGCAGTTCAGTGACAGCTGGGAGCTTGTCACTCCCCCTATTGCAAGCCTCCAACTTTAGGGGTGTCAGGGCCCATAAATGGCATTAAAGACCAAGGCAAAGAAGACATTAAGTGTCCCTGTCCATATTTTTGAGGTGATCAACCTCATCAAGTAACAGACCAGTATTTAATTTCGTGGTTCTTTTGTTATTAACACACTTTTTTCCCAGGGGACCTTACTAATTAATTTCTCAAGCAGCCTGAAGTCTACTTTTCCAAAATCCAGAGTAGAAGCTCTGCTGACAATTTTTGTCATATCAAAGATTTTAAAATCAAGAATTTCATGATGACTGTGGCTAGGACAGCCATAAATTATCTCACCCCTAAGAACACTTCTGTTGACAGGTTTAGGAGCCCACCTCTTCTACCTTGCTGTCTTAGAACTCATATCAAAAACATCCTTAACAAGCTTTGGGAATTTCCTGGACCTTTTCACAGTCATTGTTATCATAATCCCACCTAAAACCTCAGAAACTTAAGTCTCCCATAAGGTGACCCCAAGATTAGCTCAGTTGGTTAAAACCTGGTTGTAATAATGCCAAGGTCATGGGTTCAATCCCCTGTGTGGGCCATTGACTTAAGAGTTGGACTCGATGATCCTTGTGGGTCCCTTCCAACTCAGAATAGTCTGTGGTTCTGTGATAAGAGCAACTGATCTACAGATGTCCCTTAATTCCTTATAGAATAATACATTGGTGTCATCATCCTGGCTGAGTGATCTATAGACTCCCACAACAGCATCCACTTCATTAGCTTTTCCTCAATCCTTATCCAGAGGCTCTTGCCCATGTTGTCCCCAACAGCAAGCACTGTACAGTCCAACCCCTCCTTATATCCAAGGCTATCCCTGTGTCTCACCTGCCTATCTCTCCCTAAGATTTTATAACTGTCCCTCACAGCACTACAGTCACAGGACTCTTCCCACCCAGTCTCACTGACACCAATGATCTGTATCTCTGGGACTCAGCCAAAGCTTCTGCCCTCTCTTATTTGTTCCTCATACTGTGTGCATCAGTGAACAAGCATTCCAAACGTGCTCCAGTGTACTCAGTACATCATGGAGCAGAGTGAAAGCCCTCACCAGCACACCATTCCTCAAACATTGTCATGCCACCTCATTATCCTGTAATCTCACCTGATTCTAGCCCTCTTCCCCTTGGACCTTAGTTTAAAGCTTTTTCAATCAGTCCCATTAACTTTCCCCTACTGAGAAATGTGAATCCCAGCAGGCCCCAACAGGTTTGATGTTTCCCCATGACCGAAAAACTCCAAATTCTGTCAGAACATCAGCTTCAGAGGCAACTAAGGATAAACTGCATCCACTTGATGTTATTCCCTACAACTGGGAGGGATAAAGGAGAATACCAGCCATGCTTCTGATCACTTTGCCAATCTTCCCAAGGCCCTAGAATCTCTTTTGATCTCTCCTGGACTTCTCAGTGCAACTTCAATGGTACACACACAAAAAAAAGCTGTAACAGATAATAATAATCTCAGGGACATGCTAGGCTGGGAAGTTTTCTGGTAATATCTTTAACTAGAGCCCCAATGAGGCAGCAAAATTCCCTTAAAGGTGTTCCTGCCTGGCAGATTTGGCCCTCTGCTCCCTTCTGAAAGGAGACACCTATGATAACACTTCTTCATGGACATGGTCATGAAGTGGGGGAATAAGATGACCTGATCCCACCAACACCTCTAGTATAGAAACACACAATTGTGTGGGTTGGAAAAGACATTTAAGATCAGCAAGTCCAACTGTTAATCAGCACTGCCAAGTACTTCACTAACCATGTCCTTAAGCACCACACCTCCAGGGATGGTGACTCAACCACTTCCCTGGGCAGCCTGTTCCAATGCCTGGCAACCCTTCCCACAGAGACATTTTTCCTAATATCTAACCTAAACCACCTCTGGTGCCACTTGAGGCCATTTCCTCTTGTCCTATTGCTTGTTCCTTGGGAGAAGAGAATTACTTCCACCTTGCTACAACCTCCTTTCAGGTGGTTGTAGAGACTGATAAGGTCACCCCTGAGCCTCCTTTTCTCCAGGCTAAACAACCCCAGTTCCCCCAGCCACTCCTCATCACACTTTTGCTCCAGACCCTTCACCAGCTTCATCCACTAATTTATGTCCCTGTCCTTCTAAATTGCAGAGCCTGTTACCTGTTGTATAAGGGCACCTGGGAAGGCAAGGTGGACACGGAGGAGCTTTTCCCATCATCCCAGCAGAGATTTGTATCCATTCACTTCTGACCTTCTCCCTGGTGGGGAGAGGATACAGGATCCCCCTTGCCATGTGCTCTACTTATGTGACATTTTGTTCCAGAGAAGGAAGAGTATGGTCCCACCAGTGAATCCTTAAGAGCCTTCATCTGCTTTCCAGTGAAACAAGCAGAGAGATTGCAAAGCAGAAGCTGAATCAGGCACTACTTCACACTATTAAGGTGAATACTATCATACAGACTGAGTTGATGGAAACATCCTTTACACTCATCAATTCCCTGTCATCTAACAGTATTAAAAACAAATGAAACTCACCTACTGGATTAATGACGAGCACAAATGAGGGACAGTCTCTTAATTTAACAGCAAATGAAAGTTTAAAACAACCTTCAAGTGTCATGAGCAAAGGTAGCTCAGAAATTCTCCCTCTTTCATGACACAATTCTGTCAATTAGCTGAAAGCAGCAATTACCAGTCCTTTTCTTTATTATTTGTGGAGAATCAAAACTTTCCAAGGATGATAAATGGCTCCTTGAAAACACAATGTTCAGTTCTGCTAAATTTGCTCTTTCCTGTTGGTTTTTGGTTGGGGGGGGGTGGGGGAGTGAGGGGGTGTTTCTTTTTTTCAAACCATTCTTTCACACAGCCTATGGAAAGAAAGTAGTAGGGTTTGCTGGGGAAAAGAGGAGAGATAGGACACACGTCATGGAAGGAAAATGCCAAGGGATGATTTAAAGGCAAAGACAGAGCTTTTCTCACTTAACTCACTGACCAGGGCAAAGATGTTCCCACACTTCATTAATTAAATAGGAAAGTTAACATTGTTAGCAACATTAGGCACAAAACCTCATTTAAATTGTTCTGAAACAAAACAGGGGGAAAAAAAGCAAATGCACTCAGAGGATGACCTTTGAGAATTCGGGCTTCATTAACATTTCAAACAGCACAGCACAAAATTAAGACAGGAAATAGATTTGCAATGCTATTTGCAGAAATATATATCATTAACATGCTTATAATTAACAGGATACCAATGTTTGTCCCATTGTCTTTGCTAATAATGGTGTAGCACGCAAATGGGATTTCTCCTAACAAAACTGAAGGGGATATTTAAGTTTAATCCACCTCTCCAGCATACTGAGTAATGCCAAACAAGCCCCTCTTTGCTCTTTGAAAGGAATGTCCTTCATGTCTGCCCTCCCAGGCTCACATATAACAATTGCAGAAAGTATATACAAGGCTGCCCTTAAAATCCAGAGTGCAGCCATCCTTTCCCACCTCACAGCAGCAAGATAATTGGAGAGGTACTAGTGACCCATGCAAGTGTTACAGAGAGCAGTTCAGATGCGAACATCTCCCCTTCCATGCAACACCATAGAGGTAGCAGTCCCATTCTGAGGTATGGGATCACTTTCCTAAGACACGACAGCAAAGCTCTGCCAATTCCTAGTTGTTCAAAATGCTGAGCTCTTGTGCTGTTTCTCAGTGGCTGCTTTGTGCCAGCCAGAGATGGCCACACTGAGCAGGACCCCACATCTCTGGTACTGCCCCACCTTCTGTGGGGTAGGTAACTGAGCCTGCCCTTTGGAGTCCTTCAGGGTTTGGGTTCTTGAAGCAATAAGAAAAATAAGCCATCCAAAACAAGGCTTAAAGGCAAAGGCAGTAGATCCCCTCTGTCAGGGCAGATCACCACTCTGGACTTGGTGGTCTTGATACACTATGAGAGGAACATACTTTGGTGCAACACACTTAAAAACTAAACTGAGCTGAGGTGCCACCAAGTGGATCAGAACCAGCATAACCTGAAGGTCAGAGCAAGGACTATGGAAAGGAGAGGTTACCAAATTTCTTCTGGACTTCCCATGAACTTCAGCCTCCTCTTGGATAAATTAATGATAAAATCCTTATTCAAAAATAGGTTTAGACCTACCTTAAAATTTAATCAATTAACTAATATGTTAATTTTATATATTTTTATTTTATTTTATTTTTTAACAATTTGCTGCACAGATAGGGAAGCAACTGCTCCTGTAGCAAGTGGCTCCCATCACAGCCAGCTTAGCCTGAGTCAGCTTGCCCTTGTTGCCAAGATAATGCCTGTTCATTCCCAATGGCATAATACTGCCCTTTTTAGGGCTGCATGGTGGGGTTTCTTTCTTGAACACTCACACAGAGACCACATCTAACAGAATTTCTGCTGCTGTTTCCCCAGAAGTATTCTGCAGTCTGTTAGACCACACTCTTGGGAAATATTGACCTTATATTCAGTCAATACTCAATTTCATTATGTGTTCCCATGTTAGATCTTCTCAAATAATATCCAACCCTGTACACCCAAGCAATGGCTGCTTGGTCATCAACTGGCAGGTTGTAAGAATTTTAATTTCTCTTATGTCAGATCAGCTTGAAAATCTGATATAAGCCAGCCCTGCCTGATAGAGAGGCAATATGCAGTAAGAAGTTCTTGACAAGGACCTGTCTCTTCTCAGGGCGGAATGTAACAAACTCTTCAAGTGTCACTGTGAGTACTACAGTTCTGTGATAAAGTCAAATTGCACATTTTCCATCTGTTCCCCAATTAATCCTTTTCTATGTAGTCAAAGAGGCTGCAATAAGAAGAAACACACCTTACTCTCTTGCAGGGACTGGATTATCCAACCTCCTTCTCTTTGTATTAAGACATCACTTGCATTAGAATTTAGGCTACAAAGCCCCAGAAGGGGCAGACAGATACTTTGCCTGCTTCATATAAGAAGCATGGGCAAAAGAGTCCCATCATCAAGCTGTTATACAATTAGTGCTGTACCACAGATTATGTCACCCATCTACTAAGGGTTAAGGAAACAATAATTGTGGGATGGAGAGACTGAGTAAACACCAAAGTTCAAGGATGGACCAGTTTTGTTGATCTCAGCAGAGAACTACAATTAAGATGAAATATCAATTAAGATGTCATATTTCCTTAAGTTCCCCTCCCCTCTCCCCTGTACTGTTTATCAGTATTAAAAAAGGCTATTTATTTACTTCTCAGGTCTCTAGATGGGCCAATGTATCTTACCAGCAGGCAAGATTAAACTATCCATCACAACAACCTGTCCTTTCCCTGTTCTTATATTATCAAAACCTATTGAGATTAAAGCCATAGGAAACTGGAGAAAATGCATTCATTTGCTTCAAGTTCATGGGCTTAGGAAGTTAGATTCCTATACACCTATAGTCACTTTTAATAGAAAAAGCAAAATCCCAGAAGTCCCCTCATTGGTAGTGAGAGAGTTTAAGAAACGTTATATGCATTTGTTGAATGAACTCACAACATAAAATGCTTTCCCAGGATGCCCTAAACCAGCAGACATGCAGAGAATAAGTCTTTCTGGGGCTGATCCATTTAAAGAGGAAAATTACTTACCACATTTTCCAGGATCAAAAGTGGTTTCGAGCAGCTTTCTCTTCCACAAGACTCTTACCCAATGTCTCCAGAACATACCAGCCAGCAGGGTGATGGTCTGAGGTGAGGGATATTTCTAAATGCTTCACTGCTCCACACACCATCACACAAAAAAATTACTTATGACCAAGACTCAATCCTACAGCTTTACTCTATCAACTACACGTGATCATGATCAGTCATATTAATCTCAATTTTACATGCACAAGATGCTTCTAGATTCATTATTGGTAAGCTCCTTTCTGCATCTGAAAACCAGGAAAACTCACTGCATCATGCAGCCACCTCATGAATGGTCTCCAGTCTAATGGTCCTGTTCTCCATTCACTTCGAACTGCACCAATCATTCCAGCACCAATCATTCCTCTAGGACCAGAACAACTATTCCTCCCATGACAGAGTACTCCTTGCCAATTAGTTGAACTGACTTATTTGGAAAAAGGTCTCTGTGCTTTCCTTGGAATTGAACAGAGACTGTAAAGCCAGGGATGACCACAACGGAATTTTAAAAAGTAAATACATCAGTATTTCCAGCTAGTTCAACACAGCTATGGCCTTTTCACAGACAAGACCAAGCACTCTGAAGGGATTTGTACCTGTCCAGAAGCAAAATTTCATGACTTGGTTCCAAGTGGTGTTGAACACCTGGGGTAAATCACAACCAGCTCTGTCCCAGAGCATGTCAGGTAGCTGATATAAACCATTCATTTAGTCAGCACAAACTCACTGAAGCTGCAAAACTCCCTGGGGCCTCCTGACACTGTAACAGTGGGAACAACCTAAGGGACAAAGGGAAGAATAAATGGCTGCACAGAGAGTTCTGCTGCTGGGAGCTCTCTGTGGCACTCTGCCTCAGAGCTCAGGGACACACCACTGGTTTTCCAGTAGTGTCAATAAGATCTATCTCAATCTTTCTAGAACTGTGCTCAAAAGCACAGAAGTGACCCGTCTAAGTTCAGAACCACACAGGGAAAGAAGGCCCTCTAGTATGCACTCATCTTTTTGTGCTGCTTCCACAGACCAAACTCTGACTTTGGACATTCAATGGCACAAAATCCTATTAAACATAAAATGGAAAGAATTTAGGGGAGCATTTTTCTTAGAAGCCTTTACTAGATAACCTTTATCATTCCTAGTCAAAAGCACCTTTATTCTACTGACTAAAATCCCCTGCTACTTAAAAAGCAGAACTGCCTCAGGACAGATGTGTCCCTACATAGAAACCGCAGAACACAAATTTAGTGCCCATCTCTTCCCTGATGACTCATGTCCTCAGGGGTGACAGTCAAACACAGCAAAATTAAAGTCTTCCATAGCTCAGAAAACAGTGTGAAAAGGAGGGGGGGAAAGCGAAGGGCTGAAAATATTTGCTCCTCAAAAGGGTTGATTTTTAAATTCTCTGTTTTGCCCATGTTAAGCAGCAGCATGAAAACCTGTATATTGAGATGCACGTTGCAGCCAAGAGGAATAGGCTCAATAAATACAGCAACGAGGAAACTGTGGAGAACAGGTCGGCATAATTCTTTTTACAGCTCCAATCTGCTACCTGATAAAGTATGACTGCTTGTGCTTCATTTTTCTACCTCTTTTAACAGGGATAACAGTAGCTACATATCCTTATGAAACTCAGCAGCTTTAGACTGCAGGAACTGGGGACTGAGGGAAGCCAAACCTTCACGTTTCATAAATGGGAGCTGGGCAAGGATCTAATCCTGTGCTGCTGTGAGTGCTATTTTCACAGGGTAAGGCTCTAGACAGAATCTAAATCTAGATGCTTCTCTTCCAGATACTGCAAAAATGCACATCCTTTTGCTTTGTCCATCTCCCCTCAGCAACTTCCCTCCCAACCTCAGGCCTGGTAGACCACCCTGTAGGCTGTTAGAGGAAATCTTTGGTGGGAACAAGTAGATCTTGCAGCACTCACTTACAAGCTGATTGCTGCTGTTGTCCTTCAGCTCAGCATTGACCTGAGTGCCTGAATCACTCGCCTATGCAACAAGAGTTCACTGCCTTTCACAGGGTACTCAGCTCTCCATTTCACCCTGGTGGAACAGAAGCTCTCCTTCCAACCTGTGCTCACTGACTACTCAATCAAGACCTCATCCCACTGATAATTCATTAGTAGCAACACAGAAGACTCAAAGTACCAAAATGGATTCCTCAGCCCCAGTTGCATTTTCTAAATGGAGCACTGCTTAAAATGTGTGCCCTCATCAAGAGATTAACTTTCAATACTGGTACAGTAAGATGTATTGGTGAAAACCATTATTCAGTAAAGGATTCATTTCCCCAAGCAGACAAAGACTGATACTACAGAAGCAAGCTTATAAAAAAAGTAAATAAAAAGCCACTGTGAAGAATAGGAGACCTTTTTTTTGGCAGGATTCAGTAAATGATGTTACTCATCAAATTCATATAATTGCTCAAGCCAAGCACAAACACAAACAAGGAGAGATAGAGCCAAGGGAAGACTCATATAAGTTCATGTGGAGCTTTTACACAGTAGGGGGGCATGCGTGAGATCAGCAGAGATGATTAACACTAAAACACTTCTCTAAATCCACAGCAATATCACATTTAATGAGCAGAGTCAATGCCATGGCAGCAATAAACACCAAATCACAATAGCCACGGGATCCCAGGAAAAAACTCAGACCTCAATGGACATGTGCAAAGGGTGCACCAAAACACAACACTCATCCTATCTGCCCATCCAACATTTTTCATCAGCAACCACCATAGTAGTCATTCTACCTATTCAAGTATACAGGAAAAGACAGGAGAAACCAAACCAAGAAGGTTTCCAGGAAGATATGCTCCAAAAAGAAACTCAGCAGTTAAAAAAAAAAAAAAAAAAAATTAAGAACACCCATCCATCCTTTTTCACTTAAGACTTGATGATCCTCGTGGATCTCTTCCAACTCAGATTATTCTTTGATTCTAGGAGTTCTGTGATTCTTTTTAGAATCAGTTTCCCTGAATGGATGTTAATGGACAATAATAAACAAATTTAATTCTCACAGATTTCAAGTGTTCAACCCTAATCTAATATACTTACAGCAACATAAGGAATGAGAAAGAAAAATAAACACTGTGCTATGACAGATATCCATCCATAGCACTTTCCTGTTCAGGTTAACAGCTGGACAACCAGCTAAAAACCAGCTGGGAGGTAGCCAGGCTTGTTAGCTGCAGCAAAGCTGCTCTAATTTAGTGGGCACCTAGAGAAATCTGCAAGATTTGAGACACCTGAGAGACCACAGATATTTTGTGAAAAAAAGAGGAGAAAAATCCCAATTTCTCAAGTGATGAATGGATAGGATAGGAGAGCACTGCACACACCTGCAAACATCAGCAGCTCTGCAGTCACCAGCCCCTTCATAGCTTTCATGGGAGCCACAAATTAATCCACAAGGAACTGGTATGCAGGAGCAGTGAATCCCACCTAAGCTCTCTAGTTCTGAAATGAACTCTAAATGACTAATTAAAGGCCAAATAGTATTATCATTACTCACATTGCCTGGCACCTTATACCATGATTGGTCCCTTTGGCTTCAATTAGTTGCTGTCCTGATGGGTGCTGACTAAATAGCAGATAAATGCCCAGTCTTGGCAAACCCTGAAGTACTGCCTTACTGAGTGAGTTTTCCTACCAGATGCCTTGTTGTTTTTCAGTTAGTTACCTCACTCAAGGTGAGCAACCCAAAGCTTTGAAAGGTCTCAATGCCACCCTTCTTGTTTGAGAGATCGTCGTCTTCCTGGAGACAAACATTGAGTCACAGGGCCTGACCTGGTGGCTCAGGTCACCAGAGGAGCTGCAAAGTTCATGGAGCACCTTCCCTGATCTCCTAAGAAGGTGCCTTTTTAAAAGCCTTCATTGCTAACAAACAACAGTATTGGGACTGTGACCTGGGACAGTACACTGGAGAAATCCTTTTTCTATGTTTCAATTTTAAACTTTAAGAGAGGTAGGTTAGAAGCCATAATGCCAGCTATGCTTCAGTGCAGAGCCTGATCAGAAGCCTAAAACATGTTTCAAGGAGACCCTTTAGAGTTTCTCATCTTACCTTCTTCCATCTTACTACCTTCTACACAGAGCTGTGTGAATGTCAAACACAGTCCAAAACAAAAAAAACTAAGTTATTTATAAATCCCCAGGAAGGAAAATTCATAACAATCATCTGTTACTTTTAATTTTGTAACTTTTTGAGTAACTTCAGAAAAAGGGGAAAGAAGTCTTACTTTTTATGGCTTCTCGTAACCTCTGTTGAACACAGACTGGATGCTTTGTATTTCTTGTGCAACCATTTCAGCTTGCACTGAAATAAGACATTGGTTTGCATGAATTTTTTTACCCCAGTATCTTCATTTATAGCACTGGTCTTTCTCCACAGCAAGACCAAATTGACATGATGTTTTAGAAAACTTCATGTGTTTCAATTTCAGGGAAATAAAAGACCAATTTCTTTTTAGATTTTCCTCCTCCTACATTGCCTGTTCAATAGACAAAGAGGTTCTCTGGTGACCTCTGAGAACACAGGCCACCAGAAGATTGTTGGGAGAGCAAACCTGGGGGCAGCAGCATGATAGGAAAAGTTAAATTATTTGATGAAATGTTCCCTTTTTCATCTGTTACTGCAAACTGTATCAATTGCTCAAATCGCTTTCATCACCTTAGATGACTTTGCTAAGCAAACTGGACTTCTTTGGTGCCCGAGTGCCCAGGACAACCTTGAAGGTGCCCACAAACTTCCAGGCAACACTTCTAAAGCAGGGGAGGGCCAAGTGCACTCCCAGGAGCTCCCACAGAGACCAAGCAGTCACACAGAGCTCCTTGTCTCATTTCCAGCCTTACTGCTGGATTTATTTGACACTTGGGTAAGAAGATTTGTCTCCCCTGTGGTAAGTAAGGAAGCTACATGGGAGCTCAGATTGCAGAAGTTTTAAGTATCTCATGAGCCTTTTTGCAGCTTGAGCCTTATCTAGTAGTCAGACAAGCAGCAGGTGCCTTTGCTAACAAGATACAGGGAAAAAGGTGAATGCACCCAAGTGAAATAAGAGAAAAACAGGCTTAGCTTACCCTCTCATGTTCCTTCCTCAGATCTTCCCTGTTTGCAGGCTCAGGGTTAAAAGCCAGACTGGCTATAAACTGGAGGCAGCAGCTCTGCTCACCTGTCCTACCTTGAAGGCACCAGTCTTTCTTCTCTTGTTTTCATGACTGAGCCACCAGCCAAGAAATCTGTCAATGAAGATCTAGAGGTCACATTAGTGATGCCACCTGGTGTGATGGAACACAGCTGGCTGAAATTTGAAATAAGTGTAGGCAAATCTGCAAAAGATCATCAGAAGGATGGGAAAACACAAGTTATTCAAAGCATGAACCAGGCAATTCCAAGTAGCTAGTCCTGAAAATAAATGGTCCCATTTTGACTCTCAGCCATCTATAACCACAGAGGAGAATATAAGTCTTGTTAGTTTTGAAGACTGTAGCCATTTCATCACTCCAAATCTCATTATTCTTGAAAAAAAATCCTGTCAACTGGCCCCTTTCCTCAGTTATTGTCTGCCCAAACCCTGAACCTTGGACTGTGCACTCACAGCTCAGTTCTGAGCAGTAAAGACCTGAACACCCTGGCAACAACTGAGCATCCTCCTAATTCACAGAGGACTTTGGATGACCCAGGAAAGCTCATAAAACAAGACAAACATAGCAAAGATGTTCCTAATTAAATGGAGACCATCAAAAGTAATATAAGTTTTTAAAGAAATGTTACAGTGTTTATAAAGGGAAGCTGATGCTGTTCAAATGGCTCCTGAGAGGACCATACCAACAGCAAGTTTGCAGCATCTAGAGTATGTTTGTCTACAAGATACTTGGTAATATATCTATGTACACTTATTAAAAGTGAAAACATACCCAAACCTTGGCAGTCTAGACACCCACAATGGATTTAACACATACTGTTCCTACGTCTATTTATTTTCTCACATGCCTAGAGCAAGCCCAGAAGGCCTCAAGCAAAACCTTCTTGGGTGCAATACCACTGCCACAGGCAGAGGCAGAAAATAAATGACTTCAGGTGCTCTGGGAACATTAGCAGTACTGCAGGCAGAGAGGCAGGCAGTGGAAAATAAATACAGCTAAACAGTCGGAAATAGAGATTACTTTTGCTCCTTCTGGCTTCCCACTGGAGAAGCAGATGGCAAATACAAGCCTGAAAAGGGCTCCCAGTCACCAGTGCCCATAAATGAAGAAACTAGCCCATGTCCTTTTAAATTCTTCAGCTCATGCTGTTAACATTGTGAAAAACAGGCAGCAAGCTTGGGAGAAATCCTGCACTGCTACCACAGCCAGGACCCTCAGAACATCCAGCTCCAGGGCCAAGACAACTTGGTCATCAGGAAAAAGTAAGGCATCAAGATAGAAATTCCTTGAGTTCCAAAGCAAGTGCAAAGGGGACTGGTGGCTTACAGACCCTTCATAAACAGCCAGCCTCAGAGGCACTGTCGTTCTGTAGGTAGGAAAAAGACTGCACTTATTCCCCCTTTCTTTTTAGGGATCCCATCTCAGGGGGGATTTCATTTACCTTGTTAGATTTCATCCACAGAGACCTCCTTGGGAGAGCTTGTGAACTCGGCCAGTCTCGACCTCTAGCAGCACAACACTTGCTGTTTCAGATGGGGCAGCACACGCCTTTCGGAGCACAGACAGCTCCTGTGCAGCTGCCACTGTGCAGACCCGTTCTGGATCTAACAGAGCAAGCAGGCTGGCACCAGTCATGCAGCCAGAGATGTGCAAACCCCAGCAAAAGACTCAAATTATCACATACCTGGTCAAGTTTTGCCACACACACAGGCTCCTGGGGCATTGTTGGGGTGGGGAAAGACCCCAGGAGAAGCCAATTGCTGAGGGACTGGTGTGATCCTGGAGCAGGTGTCGCCTCCACCTGCTCATTTGCTGCCTATGGTCTCTAGTGAGAAAGATCTCAAACAAAATGGAGTTCATTTCTATTCAGAGTTGGGCATGAGGAAAAAGGGCCCCTTCCTGATCTGCCCACGTGAATCACTGGCCATGGGCCTGCCCCTGCAGAGGTGGCTGCAGAAGGAGTTTCTGCATTTGCTGTGGGCACTAACCAGGAACAACTTTATTTGGTTGTTTGCAGCTGCAGCCTTCCAACCTGCATTCTTCAAGAATTAAAATTCAAGCCCCCAGAACTGGTCTGATACTTCTATCCATTCTGGTGTTTAGAAGCAGCCAATATTGTTTGCCAAGCCTCTTCTACGTCTTTGTAATCAAATGTAACTTAGAGATATTAAAAATGCTTTCTTTTTCTCCATATATTCTTTGCCAGCAAAGTCTTTCCAGCTCAGTGAACATACCAAGACCAGTGAAACTGCTCTAAGTCAATATTAATCTGCCAACTTGGCCCATATCAAAGGCTCTATGAGTCCATTAAGTATTACAAAATAAAGAACAGCTTTTGAGCAGTGCTAGAAGTATGAAAAACCATAAAGAGCAATGTATGTGCAAGTATAGTACTATCTACCCATCTGAGCTACCTTTTAGAAAGAAAGAGAAAAAACAACTAACCTTTCAGACATTAGAAAATATTCTCACATAAACCTCAAAACTCAGAGCAGAGGGTGAGAAGAACCAATTGGTTCTTCTTTTTCAAACCTCATGCTAGGACAGCATTTGGAGCTGCCAGCACACTCACATCAACAGAGAAGCCTTCACAGAGTGTCACAGCCCTGGTGCAAGAAACAGAAACACAAAAGGCCTTTCCTCAATTTCTTCCCATGCTCATAAGGTCTTCAGGAGAATCACTGAACCAAAGGAGATTTTCCATTAAAATCATAAGCAACTTAAAGAGTTATGAGTTGCATTTGATTTTTAGCCTTCTTTATGGAGAGATTTTTGAAGTAGCCCTGAAAAAACATAGCAAGGAATTTTAAAAGGTAGCAGTTTGCATTATTAACATGAATGAATTTTAAAACTCCAGATTCACTTTTAACTGCTATGCTCTTCCATTATTAACTTTGCTGTATGCTGTACTTGGCGTAGCCCTATGCAAAAATATGTTGAAGTAATTTAATATGAAGATGAAAAAGGCTTGGATGGTTAGGGCAAGTTCACATCCATCTGAAAAAAATGTTCTGGCAATCTTTTTGACAACTATGAATGAAAGAAAATGCCTGTGTCTATTCTTATCTGGAGATCTCAGAGCAAGTGAGGATCTAGCAGGGTTCAGGAGGGACTGTCAGCATGACCCTAAGTCAGAGGAGTGCAGAGCAGCACAATCCATCCTCTTAGGAGCAGCCAGACCCACCTTTACTCAGAATAAGGTCCCTCACCCTGTGCAGATGGGTTTGAAAAACAAATGTCTGCATGGGAAACCTGTTAGATAGGAAAAGCACCATGTTTGGGGTCCTCTGGGAGCACTCAGCAATTGGCTGTCCTTGCTCCCGAACTGGCTGTGACTCCAGCTGCTCCCTGTCAGTGGGAGGGGGCACAGGCTGGCACCCTCCAAAGCCTGGGGGGTCACTTCAGGTCACATCACAAGCACTTGGGTGAATCAGCCTGGATGTCATGCTATGAGAGCCCGCTTCTTCCAGTTCAAAAGCTGCCCCCAGCTTTGGAGCAAGGTCAGTTGCTGGAAACTTGGAGCTTCCCACATGCAGCATCTCACCATGGCACAGGCAGGCGTGGGGAGAGAGTGGGTGGACATCCAGCAGGGTGCAAGTGGAGAAGACCTTCTGTAACTCAGAAAAATGAGGTTTAACTGCGCCATGCTGCTCAGGCTCAGCAGCAGTGAGGTTGGAACAAGCTGTATGTGTTTAGGGATTAAAAAGGAGGAAATACTCAATTTATAAAAATTTTACTTTCAAAACTGCCTCTCATTTAGAAGTGAAATATTTAGTTAAATAAGATGTGGCCATATTATGGCCAAGAGCAAGCTGAATTCCTTTGCAGCAGCCAGAAGTTCTAGGCAAGAAAAGGTCTAAAAAGTCTTCACATGGATGCAGGAAGACTTTATGGCATTTACAAAATTAGCACAGAGGAAAAAAGTTCAGGATATTTCTAGGACAGACTGCAGCAGAACTGAAGGAAAAAAGGAAATGGAAAACCAAAAGCATTAAAAACATATGTACTTAAGTTACTTAAGTTACCTAAGCAGTGAAAACCAGAAACACTTGGGAGGTGTAAAACTCTTCACATTACAACAACAAAAACACTTAAAAAGAGATTTTATACTGTGTTCTATGCCAAAATAGAGCTAACATTAATTAGTGGGTATTCAAGAAGGGTACTCTGAAAATGTTAATTAAAAAGGGCTTTCAATTAACAGAATGCAATTTGTAGGGAGATGCCTAGGAAAGATGCCTAGATGCCTTAAGTCTCTGCTTTTGGGTGTAACAGAACAGTCATGAGGGCTAGTCTACAAGACATAATCAGCCCATATTCCTCACTCCTGATCTGCTGGAGTTCTTTGGGGGTAAAAGGTGATCCAAGCCTTTCAACACTGCAGGGCTTCTGAAGATCTCTGTTACCAGAAATCAGACACTATTAAGCTGAACTTGCGGCCCCAGGTGAGTCACAGAAGAAAGAGCTCAGCATTTTCTAGTCTGACCATTTGATCTGAGGCAGAAGTGTTGTTTGCTGCATGAGGGGCCGAATCCAATCCAAAACAGAACCCTCCCATTCTGCACAACACATTCCTCCTGTTGGTCCTGACATAAGTTTGGCATGATCATAACATAACCTGCTTTTAAAACATTTTAAAAGTGAGTCCATTTGCAGATGAGATGTAATTCAAGCAGCTGCATTCTGCTCTATGCCGTGCATTAGAAGAAAATACATGGCACAGCTGAGCTCAGACACCACGATCACGGCGTAGCTCTAACAGGAAGAAAACAGGGCAGAGGAAGAGAGCATCTCCTCTTGAGGGAAAAGCATTCTCACTGATGAATGAGACAAGACAATTAATAGCTCAAAGAAAGCAGATCAAAGGCTGAAAATTAAAATCAAAGCACTCATACTAGCTGCCCAGGCAGGTGCCACAAGCACAGAGGGTGGTACACAAACCAGGACAGATAGGAGGGAGAGCAGCAAACTACCTTGCTTTTGACCTCTCCATCAGATGGGAAAAGGAAAATCCTGAAGGTCAGGCTGCAATGCAAAGGGGTGCAGGAGGAATCACAAGCCCCAAAGTCCAACCCGAACATGTTGCACATAGGTAGGAGTGAGGGTCCTGTCTCTGCCATCTCACAGCCAACCCAAACAAGAGCCCCAGCTTCACTAGCAAAAGGTGTTTCACAACCTTTCCTCAGGACAAAGAATATTTGAGGACACTGGTACACTCAATTATGCCATGATCTTGCGTCTGAGAGCTGATCATCTCCCAGGTCAGGTGCAGCACTCCAGCCTTGGAGCTGCTGGCTCATGGGCTTTGCTAAGAATATTACTTTAATATTTATATAGAGAGAGTTCTTTAATACCTTATGAAAATGTCCAGAAAATAAGCCACAGTCTTGTTTCTAAGGAGTTGCTTTATTAATGTAAGAGAGAAAATATGGGAAAATATGGCAAAGTTCAAAAGGGCAATACACAAGCTGGGCAAAACATTTCACCCCAGTATCAACCCAGCACATATTAATCAACAACACCCAAGGCAAAATTCAACCAATTCACAACACTTAAGTCAAATCTAACCCCTCCAGCTCCAAGTCACCTGAACCACTGAGAAAAGAAATAATGAAAAAGAGGGAGCAGGAAAAGAGAGAAGGATGAAGAGGGAAAGACTGAGACTTTGTGGAAGGCCAGCTTCTCAGATGTCCAGATGGCAGGGTGGTAACACATGCCAAACTTATGCCTCTGGTTTTGTCTGCTCTGGTCTCTACAGCCAAACCCTCCAGGTGGGGCCTCTGCCCCTCTGGGGTCCCAGGCCAGGGTGAGGGCAGTGTTCTCACTATCCCTGCCAATCCGAGCTGGGCCAGGGGCTCCTGGAGCTGTGGGGTGTTGTAGTTTTCCCAGGCTGTTTGTGACTGGCAGCTGCTCCAGGGTAGTGCCATGAGGGATATGATGCTGCCCCACTTCTGTGAGGTTCGACCCATCCCTTCCCATCCACACACACACACTCCCCCCACAGGGTGGTTCTGATCCCATAATCACTGATCTTGGTGTGTAACAGTAGGATTTAGGAAGCTTGAAGACTTACTGGGGACAGGCAGAAACTTTGATTTCAAAGCTGACACCAGAACTTGCACCAAAGGGTTTGAAGCACAATATCCCTTAAACAATCATGCTGATATGCACTGGACTGTTAGTAACAAATATACACCAGAGAGAGAAAAAACACATCTCCTCAACGTTGCTGGGGCAAAAGACTCTATGAATGCCATCAGATGAAACAATGCAGGTTATAAAAATGTAATGAGTTACCTCAGCTAAGTACAGCAGTATCTTAAACGGTGAAAAAACTCTTGTGTGAAACATAAAACTAACATAGGTCTTAGTACTGAAGTTTAACAGCACTGTTTGAACCTGATGCAGCTGCTCATTGGCCTTGAGTTTTGTACATGAGGGGCACAAAAGCTGAAGGACTGTCTTGCCAGGTAGGCATCCCTGCTAAGTAACACTGATTAATTCATCAAATTATGACAGTGTTCTGAAAGGATGAGCAATGCTGCGAACTTCACGCTTCAAGGCTTCACAGTTGAAAGAAATCATCTCTTGTCAGCTTTCTGCAGGTTCAATCAACCCCACAGACACTGTAGCACATAGGTTGAAATCCCTTTTCAGTTAACAAATGTCCTTGTTGGCTGGGTCTAGGAGAATGCCTGTGAAAGTTCATGAATGAGGAATTGCGTGCTGAACGATGCTCTCGTGCATTGCGTGGTAATGACTTTGAGGGATGCACAGACAACATGAGAAAAATATTCTACCTGTTGGAGGTGAAGCTGAAAGGTCACAGCCATGGCCTAAGTCAGAAGTGTATGATGTGGGAATCAAAACGTTTACTCAAGTGGGTTAGAGAACAGACCAGCATGGCATGTGAGTGGTGTTTGCAGAGAAACCACCATGTCATCACAGTCTTTCCTGGTTGCTGGATTTCCTCAGTACCACTGGTACAGCCCCAAGCAGAACAGAATCCTGAGTTCGTTACCTGGGACTGGGACTGAATACCCAATGCTGGATACCCAGAGCAGATTTAGAAAAAGAAGAAAGCCAACTGGTATGAATAGTAACAATCCAGCTGAACTATACAAACTACAGGGTTTCAAACATGCTGATAACACTCAGAAAAATAGTCTCTATTGCGTCTCACATCCCCGGTATCCTGCATACAGACATCTTCATTAAGGTATTAGGTACACCTCATTATAATGGTGTCAGGACACTTGATTGAGCATCACTGTTTGCAGAATGGGAAGAGCATTAACAAGTACGAAAAATAGAGGTTCTTTTTCAAAAACATGGTGACTAACAAATCTTTGAAACCCATACTCTGAAAAAAGCATTGTTTTTAATCGAGGGAACAACATGACCCCATTGTGACAATATGGATGTTCCCCCATTTTGCCTGGACTGCAAACACCAAAACTGTTCTCAGTGTAACACCATTTATCTGGGTATCGTACTGCTCACTGAGGCAAAAGCAACCCAGATTTGTCAGATTCACTGAAGTTCATGCTGAACAGCCAAAAGACCTTGGAGAAAAGCAAAACATTTTTTATTCTGGCAAAGCAATGAGGCAAGTTCTTGAGTAACATCCTGGAAGTAAAGTTACAAAAGAAAACCATGAGTAAAGACAGACTTGAGCTGTGACTAGAATCTTATTTCCTGCCAGGGACTTATTTAAAGTTTCTCCAAAACAGTTCTTAGCAAAGATACTTCAGATGCTAGAGGTATAAGATGCATTGAGATACAGGAGGATATTACAATTAGTTGTTCCTTTCAGACATCCCTTAACTGCAATAGGTAAGCACTGGCCAGCCTAAAGAGAACAGTCTGCCAAAGGGGACCCTGCTTTGTGCTCTCCCTCAAACTGTGATACCTGCAGTTTATCAAGGTGAGATGCTGAAGTTTCAAAGCAGGTTCTGGGTCCCCAGTTTTCCTTGTTTGTTTGCTAATCAGTTTATAGAAGCTGTAAACTCATTGCATTTACAGCTTTGCTGAGGTCTGTGCATTTGTGAGAGCACAAATTAACTATTGCTTCAGCACATGAGAGGATACAGGAAGCCATTTTGGCACTTTGGTGTTTGACACCCACTCCAGCTGGAGGATCACCTTGGCCTCTGCAGTGGGCCCTCCACAGTAATCATGGGACAAAGTGGTACCAGTCCAACACCAGTCCACATGTGCTCCTTGGATAGAACAAAGAGGATGCCCCTTGCCCTCCCATCCTATTTTGGTACCATAACCCAATATCCCTCTGCTCTGCAGCTTCACCCACTCAACCCCTACCTCCTTATCCACATGCAGACACCTGCCTGCATCAAAAGCCCACAGACCTGGGCCTTGGGAGAAATATTCCCACCCCAGCTAGTCCATAGGAAGGATTGCTCATGTGGAGAGCCTTCTCCTACAGCCTTCTCCCTCCTCTTGTGTTGTGAAGCACTTTCTAAGAAGGATGACGTCTGATTTTTGCTCTTGTGCTGCTGAAGTAGCAAAACCCCCAGCAGGGTGAGTGGCAAACAGAGGTTGAACCACTGGACAGGATATCCACAGCCTCTCAGAGATCTGTTATGCCAGATTCCTGAAGTGTTGTCTGGAAAGAAGCACATCAGTCAAGGAAGATTTCTTACTGAGGGAAGAAAAAAAAAAAAAAGGAAAAAGCACCAAAAAACCACCATGCTATATTGAAAAAACTATTGAAATGTTATAGAAAAAGGTGAGGTAACTGTAGAGTACAGGAAAAAAAGATATAACAGGAGGTCTATGAAAGCTCATTGGAGGTTGATTTTCTTAACACACGAGTCCTGCATGTTTCATCAGCAGAGCCTGTACCTGCATCCAAGAACAAAGCAAACTGCCACAACTCATCTGTAGTACCACTAGGTAACTTGAGTTTGGCTTAGAAGAGGTTTCACATCAAGAAAAAAAAAAAAAAAAAGAGAAATACCTTTTTGATAGAGTACACCAAGTCACTTACATGTCTTGCCTGAAGTCAAAATGTCAAGCAAGACTGTAGTAAGCAAGCTCTTAGATTACCTTATTTTGAAATTTGGTTTCCTGAAAAGGGTCTGTAGTGCTCTGAAGGGGACAGAATTTACAAGCAACTTCACTGGGAAGCTGCTAAAAAACACCTCACACAACTGTCAATCGCCCACAGATCAAAAGGATGTGCAGACAACTCAGCTGGATATACTGAGGGGTTTACTGACTTTTGCATGACTTTGTCCGACAGAAAGTAGGGCAATACTTGTGTTTGGAAGAGGTAAAGGGATTGTTATGTTTCTTTGTTTCATGTGGAAGAGCCTGAAGCATATCCAGTGACACTGCATTTTGCTTACCTTTGAACTCTACATCTGTCTCTTGGGACCATGAAGTTCATGCTGAGAAAAGAAAAACAGCAGAAGAAAGAAGCTTCTGAACCCACATCAAAATATTGGAAAAATCTATAGGGGAGGGAAAGAGACAGGAACTCATAGTGCAGTCTTCTCAAGGGTCTTTTAGAGAAAGGTAGATCTGGCAAATTAATGTTACTGGGATGATAAAACTCACATCACACAGGGAAGAAAAGGGAAATAGTCCAGTAGCAAAAACAGAAATGGGAAAAGATGTTAAGAGTTCTTCACTGTAGCACTTTACCTTCTTGTAATGTTTTGCCCATATCTCTGTGTACTGGTGTCTTTTGATCTGAGTGTCCTCTCCCTGTCAGCTCACAGAGGGCTGTAAAGACACACAGTCCAGAACAAACCATCGAGCTTACATGCAGACTGGAAGGAGGTGGGGATCCAGGCTCCAGGGGCTGACACAGCAAGAGTAAAAGGTGCCTTGGCTTTTACCTACTGGCACCCTGATGCTGTTTGTAGTTCAAAAACTTTGAAGCTTAAAGCATTTTCATCTGCATTTCAGGAATGCCTGTGCTATTGATCTGCCCAGCTTGAAAGCACCAACTAGACTGCTCAGCTATTCACACCAGCTACTGAAAGGCACGTTTGCCAAAACAGTAAGGCAGAATCTAAAACTGGTGATGCTTCAGATGAGAAAGAACTGCAACAGTGCACCAACACTAAAAGGCCATCTGGAGAGAGAAAGTGCTGCTCCAAACCCACCAACACTCACCCATCACAGGGTGCTTACACCATGTTTGCATCCAACGACTGCTCAGGCTCAGAAACATCTTTTTTTCTTCTTTCTGTATTTTTTCCTTTTCTTTTCTTTGGCTTTTAATTTATTCTTTCTTTTTCTTTTCCCACCTCTTTTTTTGCCTCTTCCTCCCTCCTCTTTTTTAAATCTGGGACAGTAACAAATATATTTATTTCCAGCTGCACAGCCTCACTTCACCTGTCTAACCCCTGCCAACCTGTCAGCCCCAACTGCACAGGCAGCAGCCAAGCAAACCATTGCTCATTCTCCACCAGCAACCTGTTTCCTGGACTGGTGTGCACCAGGAGGGCCTGCTGGGAGATGCATTACTTGTGAGCTATAACCAATAAACCACACAACCACCTTCACATTGAACCCAAACTCCTGCCTGACACATTCAGTACTTGTTAGCACAGACAGCAACTCTTACCACGCATATGGGAAGGAGGAGGAAAATCCAAAACAAAGAGTCTTACAAAGAAGAGTCATTTCATCTGACCATGAGTGGTAGAGTCACAGTTAGCAGAACTTAGAGACTTCAGAAATTATGCAGGTGGCTGGAAAAGTCCCATCATCTCCCTGTGCAAGCAAGCTGCTGTACCAGTGAGCTGACAGGTAATTCGGCAGCAGAATCGAGCACTGCCTGAACCTGCTCTGCTGAGGAGGGAGCTCCACCTGCTTCTTTGCATAGCACCTTTGCCTTCAGGTTGCCACAGAACAGTGCCCTAAATTCTGGCAAAGCTGCCATACCTAAGTGAAGAAAAAATTAGAGATTTTTGTCCAACCCCTAATTCTTAACTGGCCCCAGAAGGAACATTGTGGTTTGGCTCTCAGAGGAGCCAGGCTGGCTGCATCACTCACCTGGCACCCCCTGCAGCCCAAGCCCTACAGCACCCCTGTGAGCCCTACAGCATCCTTGTGAGCCTCATCTGTTTGTTAGGTCTCTTACAACAGTGCAGCAGAGGATTGAAAGACCTTGCCAAAAATTACTTTTTTTTTCTGGAATAAACTAGTCCCATCCATTGGGAAATATTGAACATTTTTGATAGTCAATAACAAAGGCATTTAAAATCTCATTGCAGCTTCAAGTATTTTAGCATCTGTAAGGTTAGCTCAGTGTACTCCTCCAAAGGTTTGCAGGTGCAGAATTAACTAAAATATATCATCTCTCTTACTTGCAGCATCATTTCTGATATCTTCAGAGATAACTGGATGGATCAGGAGGATTATTGTGGCATTAACTGCTCTGATTACATTCCCTACAGTTTAATAACAAGAGCTGTGAGACTATAGGTGTGTATCAACAGAGCTTTGGATTTGTGAGCAAAGGAAGTTGGGGGTTATTAGCAGAATGTGAGAAAAGAAAAGGTCACACACCCAAATGTGCCTCTTAGGATACAGCTGACATTCTGTGGGGCCAGAAAAGTGATTTCTCAATATAGCATCATGAGTTTTCTGATAAGAAGCAACAGGGACACTGTTAGGAAAGCTGTAGATCCATCTTGTCACATCCAGAGTGCTTTGGCTGGGAGCTTAACCCATAAAAAATAAGGCAACCACATTTTCTAACCTCTACCTTTTGAAAATAGTAGCTAAAGTCCGTGCATGCTTTATGTTCCCAGTTCTCTGCTGGTGTCTACAGTGCTGATTGAGGCTGGGGCACAGCTAATTTTCTCCACAATATCTAGTGTGGGGCTATGCTTGGGATTGGTGCTTTCAAAAACAGCGTTGATAATTCAGCAGTGTTTTAGCAACTGATGAGCAGGGCTTACAGACTCAAGGCCCTTTTGTTTCTCATACTGCCCCAGCAGGCTGGGGGTGCACAAGTAGTTGGAAGGGAACACAGCTGGGACAGCTGAGCCCAGCTGACCAAAGATATTCAATAACTTGTGGTAGCATTCCGGTATAGAAAGCTGGGGCAAGAAAGAGGAAGTGGGAACATTTGGGGTGATGGTATTTGTCTTCCCAAGTCACTGTTACATGTGATGGAGCCCTGCTCTCTCCCAGGGATGGCTGAAGACCTGCCCTACACATGGGAAGTGGTGAATTAATTCCTTGCTTTGCTTGCATATGCAGATTTTGCTTTACCCATTGAACTAAATTTACCTCAATTCCTGAGTTCTCCCAGTTTTACCCTTCAGGTTCTGTCCCCCATCCTGCCATGGTGGGGAGTGAGTGGCTGTGTGGTGCTTAGCTCTCAGCTGAGGTTAAACCACAGCATAACTGCACTAGATCCTGGATTTCTTTAATCATAAAGAAACTTACTTTCATTGGATATAAAAAGCTTGAAAATGGGGTCTCAGTAAAATGGTGGCTGCTAACTGCACTTTTATTCCTTCTATCTAATGTTTTCCCTAGTGCGGTATCCTTTCCTTTCCACAGAAAGTTTTCAGTTGGTACTTCATGGAGGAAAGCAGAGAAGTAGCTGAAGAACCTTACAGCTGAAATTACGAGCTACCAGTGAGATTAAACATATTTTTTCCAGGCACATTTACCAAAGATAATACAGAAGAAGTTTACAATTCTATTGTTCCAACTCACTGTGCTTGTTAAAGTGCAGAAGACAATCTGTAGTTGCTTATTTTGTATCTAAGCAACTGTCAGACTCTATCTCTACTAATAAGAAAGGGTATAATTATATGCTGCTACTTTAATTAGCAGCAGATGCCTATGTTTATGAAATAAAAAGTAAGATTTTTCTAAAGTGCAGAGTTTTGCTTATAAGCAAGTTGCAAGAGCACTTTTTCAGGCTTCTAAAGGCTTTGTTTGGCTGTGGCAGGTTGCTTGGGGCAGGGCACAGGGCACAGCCAGTTACTGGTGCACATTAGACCACTGGCTCAGAGCCCAAAAGCCCCAAATGCCCATTTCGAAGAGCTGCAGGGCAAGGATTAAACAGTGTCTAATGTGCCTTTTTGAGACTCCCAGTGCTGGCATGAAGCAGATTCTTGTCCCTGATTCAAAGATCAAGAATGCACAGCCTGCTTTGGGCTACCTATTGCAGTGCCCCAGAGGCTGCTTTCTGCAGGATGTGGTCACAGAGCAACCAACACAGGGAAAGAATCCTTAACATGAATTTCGTATCTCATCGAGGTGCTTCAGCAGCACATAGTGATGCAATGCAGCATTTTGCTTTAGAGGGAATAACAGGGGCTGCTGCTGAGGGTACTTCTTTGCATATAAGAGGAAGAGAGTACCAACAAAATAAAATCCAGTCTTTCAGAAACCCATGAAGATATATGCAAACAGAATGTAGAGGAGAATAACCTTGTCCAGGATAGAAAATACTTGTTAGAGGAGTCTCTAATTTTCATTATTCAGTATTTTTATCCTTGTTTCCATGGAAACAGCACTTGTGCAATGATGCTGTCCTGCAAGGGAGTGAGTGGATGTACACATGTGTTATGTACATCTGCGTATTCTTCCCCTGGCCTCCAGCAACTTTGAACAAACCTGCCAGTGTAGCTGAGGCTCCAAGGACAGTTAGATGGAAGGACTTTTGTGAAGGCATCCACCTAAGGGAGAAGCAATCCTGTAAGTTCTTTAGCCAAAGAAATGTCATTAGATAATAGAGAACCTACACAAGAGGGGAACAGAGCCACTCCTGTACCTGCTGCATCTCCAGAAGATGCTTCAACAGAAAAGCCCTACTTGTTTGGACATCCAACACCATCACACATTGCCTGCCACAAGGCATAAATCCATGGGAAACCTGTTCTTTGGTTTGCAAATCTAACTAAAATACAAGACATCCTGCATGAAGGTTTGGGAGGCCAACAATATAACAAACATCTGCCTTGGCTGTTTTTCCACCCCTTGGAGTGCCTTGCCCTGACATCCTCACCCAAAGAAACTGAAGCAGGCAACCAGGTTTGGCCATTTCTTCATTCCTTCAAAATGAGCTACCCTGCTGCCCCTCATGCAAGCAAAAGACAGGTCAGATCAGCAAAGTAAGTTAAGGAACAAAGCTAAGTACCCCTCGGTACATTTCTCATTTCAGGAAGATACGAAATCCTTTAGTGTACCTTTATATTGATAGTTTTTATGCCCCTCTGTCACAGTTAGTAATCCAATTACAAGAGTAAGTTACACAAGACTGCACCCTACCAGGCTGCAGGAGCATGCAAGCATATAACCCATACCTTTGTCTTCTTTTACTACTCCTCCTAATCTCTAATCCGCTCTCCGTGAGAACTGCCAGCCATTCCTCTGCTCGCTGCGGTAGGTGCTGTCAGCACAGACACACACCAGATGCTTTCCCACAGAGCCCGATTTTGCTCTTTCCCTTACTCTGTGGCTCTCAACCAGAAGTCAAGGTCATTCTGATTGCAAATTTCTGTTTCTTTCTGGTCTTGCCCGTGCACAGTGTTAATTCACAGTGTGCAAAGCAAAGCTGCCACAACAGGTATTTCTCAGAGCACACACTGGGGCAGAAGGATCTGGCTGAAGGAGACACCTGCAAGCTGGAGCATTTGCATTTATTCAAAGCTTTAGGGACTCATTAACCATGTAAGATATTTGTGACAAAGCCCCATCAGTCTCATCTTGAATATGCTTTAAGAAATCATCCATGCTTAAGGATAGCTGCACAAAATCACTGTGACCTGTATTAGCATTCGAGAAGAGAAAAACTATTTACACCTACAGTCATTTTCAAAGTGACTCTCATGACTGTTAAGCAATACTTTGGGATCATCCTCTTCGCAAGAGGGGCTTTGCAATTTCTGCTATACACGCAGTTTCAATAACCTGTGTGCAGGTAACATTCAGTAACATGAAAAATCTACTGAGTGTGCTCCAAATGCCTGCACATTTTCTGTGCCATGTGATATGAATGTTATTGCAGCCTGTGCAGGGAGCAGATTGCCTCAAACCACCCCAAAAGACAGTGAGTGCAGCTCAGTGGAGGTACACCAAGGCACAAGAAGTTTCTGCTGAGTTTCCAGCTCCACAATGGAAGAGAAGCCACACAAAACACAGCCACCATGAAACCACAGGAAGTAAATAATTAGTCCAGGTAAATTCATCCTGGGCACACACTCTGCCATAACCACCCTATTACAGCACATATCATAGTCAGGGTCCTACTATCAGCTCTACATCGTAGCAGAAACTAGGACATCTCCAATAGCATGGTCATCTTTAGGACAATTTTCTTTTGCCACTCAGCAACATAAAAAGGTATCCAAAATTGTGGCCCTTGTTCAGATGGGAGGAGGAGGAAGACTCCTGTGTATGGTATTGCTTTTTCAGAGATTAGGACCAAGGTTTTATACTAACAAGGTTATTGGCTGATGATGTAGATTATTGCTACCAGTATTTCATACAACCTACTGCCCTTCTGCCCCTTAAATAAGGGGTAAAAGGTGTTATTTCACAGAAAATTGGGGTGGGGTTGGAGGGGCTCCAACATTAAATTCCACTGACAACCCTATAGCAAAATGCTGTATGCTTAACATTGCCAAAGCTCAGGTGGGGACAGAATCTTTAAATCCAGAAAAGTCTTCTAGACACAGGTAGAATTCCAACTTCTCTAATGTTTTCAGAACAATCTCTTTTTGTAGCACAGCAAAACTTTTTCTTCCATCAGCTTGCATCATTTTGTCTTGACTCTTAACGATGCAGTTCAAAATTTTCCACACAAAGCCGCTGATGCTGGTGAGATGCAGAGATTTAGCAGCAGTGCAGTGCGTGGTGGGTGAGCAGGGTTTGTGTTATGTCTTTCCATACAATGCCATCTAGCGCTAAGGAAATGCCAGGCATGCTTGGTAGTTTTCCTTCTCTGCATTTGGGGGTCGGAAGTGCACTGCAAAGTTTTGTTTACTTCAAAGCCACAAGAAAAAGTGTTTCAATATGGCTATATGACAACACTGGAAAACAGCAAGGTAGCAGGCAGGGGGTTTTTTCCCCCTCTGGATCTACATCTGTTTCTTTGATAGATCACATACTCCTTTCCTGCTTATGGAAATTAATACTTGCTGGAAACTGCTGGCTAATGAAAAATTTACTAATAGAATATGAAATGCTCCTTCACTAATGAAATGTAACTAGTGGAAGCAAGAGGCTGATTAGAGAAAAAAGTCAGCTTTCTTACATAAATAACTCCATTTGCTTTGAGGTACTCCTATCTACCAGGAGGGCTTAGGCTCTTGCACCTTGACCTGCTGTCTCTCCTTTCCTTTATAGGCTGCAGGTTCACATCACCCCTTGTTGTTAAAACCAGAGACAGGCACATAAGCACCTACTTTGATTCCTCTATCCGGATTCATCACTCCCTGGATGACCCTTCTCATTTCTAAGATGTAACTCCCCATTACAGCCTGCCTGTACAAAGACTGTCAAATTCACATGATCTGCTGCATTTTCCCTCTTCCCTTCTCAAGACCTTCTCTGTTCATCACCAACCCCCAGCTTTCACCCAAATCTTCAGACCTACTGGAAAAAAACTAGTTTCCTTCACCTTTAAATTCCTTTTCTGAACTCTGACTCCCTGTCTGTTCAGCTAAAGCTCCTTTTTCCCGTCCCTTTACCACCACTGATTCTTCTTCTGATTCAGTTAATTCTTAAACCCTTTCAACTTAAATTCTGCTTTCCTTGCACCACCTAAAATGTTATAATTTATGATGCCATCCTGTCAAAGTCCTAGGGCCTTTCTTCCATGCTTCCTCTGCTTCCTAAACTCATTTGATTTGCCTCCTGTTTCCCAGACCATCAGCTGTCCCTCAGCTTTCCTTCCGTTTTCTCCTGGCTTGTTCTCCTCTCTGACCGCTTTGACACCTCCTCTCTGTGCTTTCCATCCTCTTGGTGCAACATCTGCTGGTGCTGTTGTAGCCACCCCACAGTGACAGAGCTGTTACTGCTGACACACTTTTCTCCTGCCAGCAACATGTGACCCTTTTTTCTACTCCCACTCTCAGAATGGGTCATGAAAACACCCACCATCCACTTTGCTCCACTGTCACCTCATCACAGCAGCTGTTCAAACCTATTCAGACAATTTTGAACAGCTTCAGGTAAGGATCCATCTTATGTCAGATGTGGGGGGCAAGCTCAAGTCACATTGGATATATTCCAGAAAGAGACAGTCCAGGTATGCAAACTAAAGGGAGAAAATTCCCACAAGCTACATAATTCCTGCAGACCAATAAAGGAGTTTAGGATGACCATGAAGCCTTACCTATCCCTTTGCCTTTGTAGCACAGCACTCCGAGTTCAGTTCGCAGCTGGTCAGGATGGTGGACGTGGGCAGCTGATGTCATTTTCCCTGCGCTTGGCTGGATTCACAGTTCAGACTGCAGGTCATCAACCTTCAACACATATCTAAAGCTGACGATGCTAATTAAAAACTGGTTTGCCTGTTCTTCCACCAACATGAACTTCAAATCTCTCATACATTCTCACTGAAGAGATCTGCTAGTTCCACGGTTTCAGTCTGCCCTCTGCTGCAGGCTCAGCACACAACTCCGTAATGCTGCTGATGAGAACACTCACAGAATGGACCGGCCCTGTCTTACAACTCAGGCATTAGGCATGTGTGCATATATATATATATATGTCCATATATGTATATTCAACTCAGAGAAGTTTACCAAAAAATAACAGGTGCCATCACAGGTGTGACAATGGGGAGACTTAGAAATCTTTGGTAGGAAATGCAGAGCGGAGAAACACGAGTTTCTCCCAGGCACTCAGCAATAGGACAAGGGGGCACGGGCTCAAGCTCTGCCAGGGGAAATTTAAATTGGATAGCAGAAAAAAATTCTTTCCAGAGAGAGTAATCAGGTATTGGAATGGGCTGCCCAGAGAGGGGGTGGATTCCCCATCCC
>JAWWEV010000083.1:48129509-48140406 GCA_035583235.1 Hafferia zeledoni
GAGGTCTTTTCCAACCCAACTGATTCTATGATTCTATGATAAGAGAAACAAATATTCTCAAGCAATACAATTTAATTAAAATGCAGATGTTTTAAGAGAGGAGCTTCTGCACAGAAGGGATCTCACTTCTTGTTTACACTGGCAGAGCCAAATTCAACTGCCCCTCCTGACTCTACTGCAACAGCATCTGGGCCAGCTAAATCCACCTGCTGGTCACAGATCACCAGCAGAGAACAGATCACTGCACATGGAACTGACTCAAAACTGGTAATTATGAAATTGCAATTGGTTTCCTTTCATTATTCAGAGAGAAAACCTGAGGTGAAGTTGCATATTATGGATAAATTCATTTAATAAACTGCTGGCATTAAAAGAGGGGCATCCTACTCAGCCCCTGGGCTTTCAGCAACACTGCCTTTATTTATCTTGCACCACCTCTCATCTTCATCTGACCTTCCACTGAACTCATTCAAACTTCTCAGAATGCCTTGTAAACATTTTGTCTTCCAGAAAAAGCCCAAGGACCAGAATTGAAAAGAGGGCTGCCTTCTTCTGGTCGTGTAGAACAACTGCTAAATAGGGTGAAGTCACAAACGTGTCTGAACAGGGATTTCAGACAGAAAGTAACAACAAACCTGAGTGGCACCCTCAGAAAAGGAAGATCATTTCCAGCAATCAAGGGAAGATAATTATATGCCCTTCAATTTGGCTGGCAAAGTCCCTCTTTCAACTCATAATGCCACAATTTCCCCGACCTTCAACAGGCATAAACACAAGTACCTTCAAAAGCCTACACGGTAAGAGACAGGAATGGAACAGGAAACTCCAGAGATACTGTAAAACATGATCATAGTACAGGCACAGTTTTTATAGTCCAAACACTCAGGGAAGGGCTGATAAGCTCAAAAAACATCAGTAACTTATTTCACAAAACTTGCCTTCTTTTTAACAAAGCACTTGTTTCTTCTCCATTTCTCTTCACTTTTTAAAGTTTATAAATAAGAAATTCCAATGAACATCAAGTGTATTTTTACTTGTTTATGATATTACAGAAACGTGTCTGCAAGTATCACTTCTCCTGGTAACAGGAAATCCCTCTATCTTTTTTCCTTAAAGAAAAACCAGTTATGCTACTGTGTAAAAATGCATTTTAATTAAAATATATGTATTGCATTAAGAAACTCGAATCCTGTTCCTCCTCCAAATGTTTGATCCCAGCTTTGCAAATAGGAGAATGTACTTAGTACTAATCTAGTGAATGAATCACAGTGACCTCATGAGCTACAAATGAACTGGCTCAAAGTATTTCCAACACAGAGAAACAGAACAACAGGGTTATCACAGAGTTGGAGATCATTCAGTCTGACCCTCCTGCCAAGGCAGGGTCACAGAGAGCAGGTTATGCAGGAATGTGTCCAGGTGGGTTTGGAATGTCTCCAGAGAGGGAGACTCCAGGACTGTCCTGGGCAGCTGTTCCACCCTCAGTGGACAGAAGTTATTCCACTTTAGTTTTTGGCCATTCCTCCTTGTCCTGTGTCATTAGGCACCACTAAAAAGAGCCTGGCACCCTCCTCTTCCCATCCAACTTTGAGACATTTATATGCATCAAGGAGATCTCCTCTCAGTCTTCCCTTCTCTAGACTAAACAGGCCCAGCTCCTGCAGTCTCCCCTTGTAATAAAGATGCTCCAGACCCTTAATCATCTTTGTGTTCCTCCACTGGGCCCTCTCCAGTAGCTCATTCTCTTTCCTGTCAATCCTGCAATCCATAAATGTTCCATAGATATTTCTATGTTCTATAGATTGCTTTTGCAGAAGATGGAGCAGTTTGTCCTAACACAAGCTTTATGCAGTTCACCAGGCAGAAGGCACAGAAGAATCTTTTGCTCATCAAATCTAAGATAAGTCCAGCACCACAGAGGCCCCACTAAACTTTCTGAAGAAAAAAAAAAAGAGGATGTGACTTTGCAAATAAATGACGAAGCTGCTAAAAATAGCACATAGAAGAAAATCACTACAGTAACAAAAAACAAAACCAACCCACATTCAAAACTGAAAAGGAAGTGAAAAGAAACCTGTACCAGCAAAAGGTAACACTTAAAAAAAAAAAAAAAAAAGGAGAGAGACACACCTGCTCTCTCTGAAAAGCAAAAGGGTCTGTCATGGGTACAAATTAAGAGAGAGAAAATCTACATTCGATATTAGGAAGAAATTCTGTACTGTGAGAGTGGTGAGGCACAGGAACAGGCTGCCCAGAGAGGCTGTGGATGCCCCATCCCTGGCAGTGCTCAAGGCCAGGCTGGATCCAGTCTTGACCTGGTCTAATGATAAGTATCCTGACCGTGGCAGGGGGGCAGCCGGGACTAGATGATCTTGAAGCTCCTTTCCAAGCCTTAACATCCTACGATTTTACAATTTCTAGATGGAAGAGCTACTGGGAAGGGGACGCTGACGGGGACAAGGCCTTCCCTCCCTGCGCTGCCATCATGTGACACCCCACGACACCCGAGGGAGGGAGGGGATACCCCGGGATGCCGCAGGACACCCGAGCGCTAGGGCGGCCGCATCCCACGGGCCGCCAGAGCCGGCCCGGCAGCCCCGGCCGCCTCTTCCCGGAGGGAGGGGCCGCCCACACCTGGGCCTGGGCCCGCCCGCACCCGGCCCCGGTTCCGGCTCCGGCGCGCCCCGCAGCGAACCAGGGCCGGGGGCGGTGCAGGAAGGAGGGCACGGCGAGGATGGGGGTCCCTACCTGAGGAGGGTCCCCCCTACCCGAGCAGAGTCTCCCCTACCCGAGGAGGATCCCTCCCTACCCGAGGAGGGCCTCTCTTACCTGAGCAGAGCCCCCCTTCCCTGCGGAGCGTCTCCCCTACCCGAGCAGGGCCTCCCCTATCTGAGAAGAGCCTCCCCTCCCCAAGCGGGGTCTCCCCTCGTCCCCGAGCAGACCCTCCCGTACCTGAGCAGTGTCTCCAGCGCACTCTCGTGCTTGTCGAGCGGCCGGCCCAGCGCGCTCTTGCGCAGCCGGCTGAGCTCCTCGGCGGCGCGGCAGTGCTCGGCCTGCGCCTCGGCGCCCGGGTAGCTCTGCTGGATGAACTTGCACAGCGGCTTGGCCAGGTCCACCTCCGAGGCCTTCTTCAGCTGCACCGAGATGAAGTTCGTCATGGCCGCCGATGCCGGGCGGGCAGAGCCGCCGATGGGGCCCCTCTCACCGCACCGGGACCCCGGCCCGGCCTCCGCCGCCGATGGGGCCCCTCTGTCCGCACCGGCACACCCTTCCCGGCCTCTCTCCCACGCCGGGACCCTCTTTCCGGCCTCTCTCCCACGCCGGGACCCCCTTCCCGGCCTCTCTCCCGCACCAGGACCCCTTTCCCGATCTCTCTTCCGGCCCCGGGACCCCCTTCCCGGTCTCTCTCCCTCCCTCTCCGGTCGCCGCCGCCGATTCCGGGCCCTCCGCGCATGCGCGCCCCGCCCCGGGAGGGAGGAGCGGCGGGAGCGGCTCCCGGGGGGTGGTCGGGGCTGAGCTTCGCTGTTGGTGAGTGTTCCAGCCACTCTTTGCCAGTCGCTTCTCTCTAATTAGTCCGCAGGCGTAATTCTCCCCCCAGTCCGAGTAGGTGGTCAGTGAGTCGGTGGCTGCGATCCCGCCGCTGGAATTGCCTCCCTCCCAGTTACTGCTCAGTTCTGTTGGCTGCGGTCCCGGTGGGTCTCACCCAGACAGCACGTTCGTTTTGGGATTGTCCTGCCTTAGCCTTGAAACAAAGGATTAGCCAAGGCTACAGACAGACAGAATGACAGGGTTGTTAGGGTTGGAGGGGATCCCTGGAGACCCCCCGTGGATCTGGCTCTGCAGCGTCCCTGTCCGCAGCATCGCGTTGGGTACCCGGTGTGCAACAACTCTGCAGAGAGACACGGATTATTCCTTCCAGAGCTGCTCAAGCCTGGATGCTCAGTGCTATTCCAGAAATCCAGCACAGGACTTCCCGTGTCCTTATTTACACAGAATCACAGGGTTGGAAGGGACCTCTGGAAATCATCCAGTCTGACCCTCCTGCCAAGGCAGGGTCACCTCGAGCAGGTGACACAGGAACAACACTCAGGTGGGTTTGGAATGTCTCCAGGGAGGGAGTCTCATGACCCCCCTGGGCAGCGTGTTGCAGTGCTCTGCCACCCTCACTGGAAATAAGTTATTCCTCATATTGGCGTGGAGCTTATTTTGGTTTAATTTATGGCCATTGCTCCTCCTCCTGTCGCTGTCACCACTGAAACAGGTCTGGCACCACACGATGCTCGCAATGCAATTACCTAATCATAACTGTCCACCTACAGCTACTAATTAACCGCTTGGGGAAAAGGCACAAAGTTTGACTCAAACCTCTATTCAGACCTTGGGGGACTCGGTATCATTCCCCCCTCCAAAGCTACGGGATGGTGGGCTCGGTGTCTCCGGGCACTGCCCGAGGGGCAGCGGGACCCGCTGATGGATCTTCCCGTCTGTCCGAGGGAACGTAGGGAGCTCCAGCGCTGTGTGCTGGGAATTGTGGCCGCGGAGCTTGGCTGGGGAAAGAGGAAATCTCACCATCTGTATATGTATGGCCAGACTTCGCTAACGCAGGTTTGGGAAGGGCTCTCCCAATGTGCCCTTCCAGCCTGTGCAGTGGATTTTTAGGTGAGGCACAGCGTGTGCAGAACTGGCCCCACCGTTTCAGTTCTGAGGTCCATCTGCCACGGCCGAGCGAGCTTGGACAGTGACAGGGAAGTCCTCGGGACTGTCACAGCACCCGGTACTGACCGGGACTGACCCTGCTGAGCATCCGAGATGTGACGGGATGGGATGGCAGGGAGGGTTGAACTGCCAGGAGACGGTCCCTACGCTGAGACTCGAACTCACGACTCACAAGCTGTGACGCGGTGGTGAAAGCGGCGGCTGCGGAAAAGGGAGTGGAGCTGTCAGGCGTGTAATGCCTTGGAGTCCCTCTCACCCTCCGCCCTAAGGATCAGTGTCTTAACCACAGTGGAACGCGGCTTCTCTGCAGCAGAAATGTCTCCAGTGGCAGCCAAAGGCGCGGATTCCCGTGTTGTGTGATCACACCCACACACATTACACTTGCTTTCTGCTGACTCGGCACAGCACGGCTCAGGCAGGTGAAACAGGCGCTCTGCCTGCCAGGCTGGCTGCTCTGGGCACCAAAAACCGATATTCAACCCACGTGCTCCTCTCCCCCTTTCCTCTGCCTCTTGTGCCAGACAGCTAAGGCTCTAAGCCTGCTATTTTCTTATTACGTAAGCCACCAGGTGATGACACCACGAAAAGGTAAAAGTGCTTTTAAAATTACATATTTGTTCTCACATTGTAGCAGACAATAAGTTTTACTGTAAAGCAGGTGGTCCCTTCATATGGAAAGTGAACTCTACGAAGTAGAGCTGTCTGTGTATCTTATGAACACCTATAGCAGTGTGGCATGAGGAAAAGGGTAGAGCCTGGGAAATCAGTATTAACCATTCCTGTCGCCACTGGGAGGGGCAGCTTGCCCAGAATTAAACATCCTTTTATGCAATCCAGAGATGCTGTGGCAATGGCAGCCAGGCCTTCCCAGGCACAGGGAAGGAGACAATGGAGTTGTCCTCCTCATTCTGCTACATCCAGTCATGTTCAGTGGGGCCCAAGTGGGTTCCCTTCAGAGCCCTGCCAGATTGCTTCTGTTAAAAACTTTGCTGTAATCACAAAAAGTGAATATCTATGTTAACAGTTCCCTGGTGTGCTCCTGGCTCCTGTGCTGAGCAAACACCCAGCTCAGTTTTTCGTGGCTCAATCAAAACCAAATAGTAGTTGGCTTCATTTCACATTGAACAAAAATATTTTTATCCCAGAATGAATACAAAAAGGAAACTGTCCTGCCATACTCATATCTGGGTGCACGAGTTTCTCCTGGGTTCTTTTTTTCTCCCAAGGTTTTATTGCCCACTGTCTTTTTTCCCCCTGAGGTTTTATTGCCCACAAACAATTGCAAGCATTTGGTCTCTTAGCTTGAGTTAGCCTTGCACTGGGTGCACTTTCCTCTCCCAGGGAACACCCCCACCCTCTCAAGCTTGGATTCTGATCAATCTTAATATACAGTCTTCAGTGTGGGCAGTTGCCTCTGTTTGTTTCCAATATCAAGGAGTGTAGTTACCCTACCCTACACATCATCACAAGATACATGGCTGCCTATATATGGGAGAGGGAAGCCATCAATTCCTTCCAGCGTCACACTCATAAACACGGAAAGGGTGTGAACAGGGAAGGGCAAAAACTGCAGCTGTGAGATCATAGTTCTACTTTAGAGGCACAGTGACCTTTAGATGGCTGTTGCTTAATGATACTTCGCATTCCTAAAGATCCACCAACACCTCACAGAAATTTCCCTGTGTCTTAGAACAAGTTACGAAAACTTAAATGTACAGGTGATTTGCTTCTTTCCCACAGATTTCTTGATAAATCATAACTACTCTGAAGGCTTTATTCTGATTATTCCAATTAAAAAGTTAGAAGCAGTGGTGACTTGTTTCCTTGTTACCTCTGAGTAGTTAAGTACTATTTCCCAATTTAGAGATGAGGAAGCCACATAGTCAGTAGTTATCAGTGCAAGGGGCATAATCTACATCTTCTGACTCACAGTCCTGTCCTTTAAACAACAGACCATACTTCCTTATTCAACAAATTTATGATGCTATCTAAGGGAAGCGCTTTAAAACAGGTTTCCCCAAAATGTTTGAAGTGAGGCAGCATAAACATGTAATAGCCATGTTTAAGCATTACCATGATCACCGAGACATTTCATTTTAGTGTAGACCATTAGATGTCCCCAGCTTTCTTCTTTTTCTTGAAGAACCATTATGCATATGGAGAGCACCACAGTTTTGCAAAAGCACCTCTAAAAGTTAGATTTGCTTTCGGTACTCAAATCAGCTTTCCTTCAGTTTCATGGGGTTTGTCTACCATTTTAGACAGACAATTTTTTTTTTATTCTGCATTTGCTGTATTTTATTCTGTCGAGTTTGGTCATGCTGCTTTATCCATAGCATAAGAATTTCCCTGTAGCAATTGCACTAATTGGCAAACATGCTATACCAAACAAATAAAAAATCAGCAAAGGAAGTGATAAGGCAGTTAGTTGTTAATTTCATTAAATCTGATGGCCCTTTTGCCTAAAGCTTCATTGAATCACTCAGATCCAACCCCATTTTGGTACTGCTAATATGATTTTTTGGTGATATAGGATAAGCACCAAGTATTTCATCACCATTATCTTTTGATAATGAGTTTCAGGAATTATTATCATCAGTTACCCAAACAAGGGAATGCAGAAAACAAGTTGTATGTCTGATTTGATCTAAATAACCCTACTGCCCATGTAGAAGAAAATACAAAATTCTTATCACCTTTTAATAAATTACTCCTTAGCATCCCATAATCAAAAGCATGAGGAAGAATTCCTTCCATTTCCTTCAAAGTTAACATTCCTTTACTTTTTGTTTCAAAATTTAGAGGTATTATTAATCTTAATTTCCTCAACTTTAATTGGTATTATGAGAGTTTATATTTCTCATCCATTGAGAGGAACCTGAATCAGAAGATACATGGATTACAAATTCAGTGGGGCAGGGGCCAGGCTTAGTTTTGTGCTCGTGGAGCTGCAATCACAAGAATGTCCAATGTGTCATCCTACCGGTGTTCAAGTGCTGAATAAGAAAAATGCATCTTCAGCCCAAATTCCAGATGTGATATGGGTCAAGATGACTCAATGAGAGGCTGGAGAAGTAGGAAAACAGGTCTAAATACTGTTGGTACACCTACTTAGGGTAGGTACTTGTGTATAGTGGTAATTACAACCAAGTTGCCTTTCAGCCACAAGAAAAATAATGATAGTGACTCTGAATTTTGCTTGAGGAGAGGGTGCTGGCAGAACAGTCTAGAATAAGAAAAGCATCACCTGCAGAGCTAGTGGCACGGAAAAGAACACTGTAGATATTCATAGCAGGATATTATGCCAGACCTGGAAATTGTTGTCTTGGGTAAACTGTGGCATTGCTCAACATGTGCCAGTGATGCAGCACAGGAAGCCAAGCACATCCCGGGCTGCATGAGAAGCAGCAAGAGGGAATGACTTTAAACTGACAGAGGGTGGGTCTAGATTGGATATTAGGAAAAAAATATTTACTGTGAGTGTGGTGAGACACTAGAAGAGGTTGTCAAGAGAAGCTGTGGATGCCCCATCCCTGGCAGTGCTCTAGGTCGGACTGGATGGAGCTTGAAGCAACATGCTCTTGTGTAAGGTGTCCCAACCCATGGCAGGGGCTTCAAACTAGATGATCTTTAATGTCCCTTCCAACCCAAACCACTCCATGATTTCATGGTGATTGTAGATGAAATAGAGCTGAGCAAACAAGGAAGCCAACCAGCATTAGGGCAATGTTTTCCATAAGTGGTTACAAGAATATTAGCTATCAGGCTGATTACAGCACAACCCAGAATTTTCCTCAAGTCTCAGCAGGCTTCAGAAATATGCCATATTACTGATTACATAATGATAGAGCCTGTGCTTGTTAATCATACACCACAGAAAAAGGCACAAACAGATTTTCACTGTCTCACATCATGGTTTGTGGTAGTGGGTCTTCATATTAAGCACCAAAGGCATTGCTAGAGTATTTTCATATATCCTGTTAAAAATGCTACTATTTTTACTGCTTAGACTATTCATATCACTGCGATTCTAGAAGGTTTACAAAGCAGAAGAGCTTGTGGAAGACAACACCAACTTCCTGTTCAGTAAGAAACAGCTGAGACACTGTTCAAACATATTCCCCAAAAGGGCAGAATTACTACAAGATATGTAAATTCAAACATAGGAAATGCTTTTTTTTCCAGTTGCATAAAACTGCTGGCTATTTAGCTATATAACCATAGTCCTGTATATTGTATATCAGGGTGCATTGTTGCTCTGCCTCTGTTTAAAAAGAGACAATGATAACACAGGTAATTGTCCTGAAAGAAAGCAAAGCATTAACATGTAGTGCTATAGATATACAAGTCAGGTGACTAGTTAGTACCCCCTAGACTAGTACCAAAGCCACTTCTGCTCTGAATGGGAGTGTTTGTGAGGATATAAAAAATGTTTCCTGTCTATTGGTTATGGGGCAACTATGCATAAGAAGAGGTGGGTGTAATAGAGAATATGATTGTAATTTAATCCTGGGCAGATTATACAGCTATTTACTGAACCCAACCTTGTGTATAAGTTTCTGGAAAATCCAAACTCAGGCATGCAAAGTTTGACTTAGATTTTGGCATAAAAGCTCTGTAACCAATATATTTTGTTGCAATGTTTATAGTATGATGTTTGACAAAAAGGTTTAGAGCCTTCAAGTCCAGGCTGGATGGGGCTTTGAGTGACCCGGTCTAATGGAAGGTGTCCCTGCCCATGGCAGAGAGTTTGGAACGAGATGATCTTTAATGTTCCCTCAAAATCAAACCATTCTATGATTCTGATTCTAAGTTCGTTGAAATAAAGCAAAGGTTTGTTCTACTTCTATTCAGTGTTGAACCACGGGTGTTTCTAAATTATTATTTCTACTTTACATATATAAATTATGTAGTTTTAAATAATTTTTACCCCTAGGAATGGAAAACAAAGTACCTGCCATATTGCATTAAAAGCAGATGAAAAATCAAAAGTCTGTTTTTTGTGATAATGGACTAAATTTTGCCTTACACTGCATTTATTCTTGCTTTGAACATTTCCTTGAACTGCCACAGGATTTCAGAAGCCCCAGCAGGCAATGGGTAGTGTTCTAATGGTATTACATCTTTACTTAATTATTGAAAGAAGAAAGGATTAATGACCTTGAAACACAAGTGTTCTGCAATGTAGCCTTCCCCTAATCATGCCCTGTTTTTATTTCTTTCAATCTTGAAATAATAAACAACTGAATTAAAGTATGTGATTCTTTATTCATTCCAGAATAGAGATTTTTTTTTATTTTACAAATTGCTCTTACAAGGTTGGCTGATTAAGCTACCCCTTAAGATTTGACAGGCAGAAGGTTTTCACTTAAATTCTGTATTACTAAATAATGCAAACATATCCATAGCAGAAAATAACAAAATAGGTGAAAGATAACTGGGTAACTTTGAGTCTTTTAAGTATCACAATATGGGCTATACCTCAAGCATCAGCATTATTTTATTCACATTAAAACATTGCTTGCTTTATTTAAAACATTATATTTCATATTTTAGAAATAATTTCGTTCAACTATGTCATCAATTCAATCCAAATACTTTCTGAACCAAAGACAGAGTAGCTTTCAAAGAGGCAGAAATTAATACTTGTGCTTTGTTGATATTTTACAACATATAATTAAATTTTATATTGGTTTTGCCTGTATATTCAATGCAAGAGAAATACATTTTCCTATTTATTACACTAAAATTACAAGGCTTGGCTAGAAAACTCCATATATAATTTGAAGACTTCTAGGTATATTACATTAAAGATATGAAAGAAATTAAATCTGGTCAATTGAGAAAGTTGTTTTCTAAGTCATCATTGATGTAGCATGTATTTTAAGAGTATTTTCTATTCTGAAACAACTTATAAAATATTCAAATAGAAATAATTTTTCATAGCTTGAAATACACCTGGTTGGAAGCAGGGAATTAGGTATTAGCTGGTCATTATACAGCTGTTGGCTCACTGCCAGGTTACTCACCACCTGCTCACTGATTAGGTAAGGAACATGTTCTTCTCACTGAGCAAGGTGGCGTTGAGGGGGTTTGAACCAAGGGGAGGCTCAGAGGTGACCTCATCACTGTCTAGAACTACCTGAAGGGAAGTTCTAGCCAGGTGGGGGTTGGTCTCTTC
>JAWWEV010000083.1:48155297-48170445 GCA_035583235.1 Hafferia zeledoni
AGAATTTTTTTCTGATGTCCAACTTAAATTTCCCCTGGCAGAGCTTGAGCCCATGCCCCCTTGTCCTATTGCTGAGTACCTGGGAGAAGTTAGCTCTAGACAGTGCTGAGGTCACCTCTGAGCCTCCTCTTCTCCAAGCTAAACACCCCTAGCTCCCTCAGCCTCTCTCCAATAACCTAATCAAAGCAAATGTAGCATGCTGATTTAGGGACTCTAGAGCTGCCACAGAAGGACAAACAGCCCATTTTCCAGGTGTAAGACTTCCTGGATTAGTGAGCAGCAGAGTCTCTCCCCAGGCCACCTTACATACTGCAGGAGGTGAGGATGAGATGTTGCTGCCTACAGCAACATGGGACATAACATGAGATACAAGAGAATACTGGGATTGTGCATGACTTCCTACAGGATGTTTAAAGGGAGAGCTAAAAGCAGTGAGTAGAATGAGAGGCTCAGGAGCCGGAGAATACACAGCTCAGACTGGGTACCTGCAGACACCAGGTAGTCTGAGAGTTAGGAACCAGAAACTCCAAGCCAGCTACCTGAGTCTGAGAGTCAGACACATACCTGGACCAGCTACTGGAGGAATACGTGTGTGCTTCTGTCTGTAAGTCTGTCAGAGCATGAGACGAGTGCGAAGAACAGCAGCCACCTGCTGCATATATTGAGTGCCTAATGTTAGCTATGCAGGAATCCATACTGTCAGTACATACATGTAGGTACTGTCCACTCCTAGGCTTTCACCCTGATTAGTCAGTATAAGATTAGGTGTGTATCAGGTGCATGTGTGTCTATTAGTGTGAAATTTTTCAACACTGATGCTAAGCAAGTTCTGGGAAACAAACTAAGGAAAGGTTTTTCCAATAAAACTCATTTGAATAACCTCATGTAGAATTAGAAAGGTAAATACAGAACAAAATGGTATGTCAGTACTGTATATACAATGAAGTTTATCTTAATTTATTAAAAATCATAGATTCATTTTGGAGGAAGTCCTTCTAAACCGTTAATACTATCCACTACAAAAATGCTGCAAAAATGAAGTGGATTATGCATACATCAGAAAAGCATATGTACTACATCCTGAGACTAGCTCAGCTGGCTACAGCATGGTGCTAATACAGTACACTGTACACTGTAAGAGCTGGACTCTTCCAGCTGGACTCTATGATCCCTGTGGGTCCCTTCCAACTCAGAATATTATGAGATTCTGTACTTATAAATGCAGTTTTGCATCTTGGACACCACTGAACAGTAATTGCTTGTGCAGTTCTATATTCTCTAATATTATACGAATTTAGATGTCTAATAACCTTTCAAGACTTCACTTTGGCACTACAGATTGCCAAAACAATTGAGAATTCAAATGCTACATACATTCTTCATCTGCACAGAAGGGATTATTAAACAGTAAAATTTAAAGTTATGCTACTTACCTTGTTTTTTATAGCAAATTCATAGACAACTTCTTTCTCTTCATTTCTCATTACTGGAATCTTTGAGATATTGCCAACATACACGTGACCTTTAATAACTGGCAGCAAGTCAAAACAGGATTCAGCAATTTTCTTTAATGCCAACGAAACCTTCTCGCAGTCAGGATCAATAACCTCCTTTACTGGTAGTGATGCCTCTAAACTGGAGCTGTGTGATGAATCACTGGTTTCACTGCTTTTACCAGCCTCCTGCATGCCAGAGTTTGTATTTTTAGGATTTCTGATAGCAGCAATATCATTGGGCTCCAGCCTTGGTGGTTCACTGTCCAACCTCAGTCTCTTGGCACTTCTTGGCATAGATACCTGCACTAGTGTCCTTTTTCCAAGATGATTTGATGAACTTGAAAACAACTGCTGATTTTGCACATCTTTGTCTTCATCTTTGCCTTCATCTCTGCTACTATCAGATTTCAAATTGCTCCCAGTTTTAACAAAAGCAGTTGATGTAGATGCAATTGCCTTGAACCCACCTATTTGAGACACAGGTCCTGGCAAAGTTTGGCTGTCTGAAAAAGTACATCGGTTAAGCTGAATGTTGCCTTTCAGAATGTTTAGTGTCCTTGCCCTTGCAGACAGCTCTGGATACATAGTGTCCAATATTTTCACAGAGTTCTCCTGAGGAGCACCTGGACTAGCACTATCGGCTGCAATGAGAGGAAATCTTCCTGGAACAGGAAGTGCATGCTTTGGAATAGAAGTACAAAATTTCAAAGGTGAGGAGCAAATCCTTTTACCTACTGCCATTTCTGAGGGTGAGGGAGGAGAAAGTAAGAGAGCAGATTTGACTGTTGGAGTATCTGTTAACGGAGATATGAGAGGAAGAACAGGAGTTTCACGTAGTGGGGATATCAGGTCATCAAGAGGGGAGAGCAAAGAGGATTGATCTGTAGAAGACATAATTGGGGACATGGTACTGGTAGTTTTTGGAGGAGTAGCAATCAAAGGCAATAGCAAGGGGGGTAGAGGAGGACCTATCTCTTGCCTAATTTTATTTATCACCTCAGATGAGCATTTTGTTGGCATGGAAGTATCAGCATTTGCAAGAACTGGCTGAGTACCTTTGAGAGCCTTTGTTTTTCTTTTACCTTGCAACAGTCTCTTTGACAGTTTGGTATGCATTACGTGGGCAGCTGTCTTGGTAGAAACAGTCAAGATTTCAGATGGTTCTTGCTCTTTGCACTTTAATTTATTGCTCTTTTTGAGAGCACAAGAATCTGACTCCAACACACCTAACTTCTCAAATACTGCCTTTCGTGGCTCAGAGTCGTGCCTAACTGTCTGACAACTGCACCCAACATCAGATAGCGCTGGATTTGGAAGACACTTGGGGACAATTTTTTTTCTACTACTACTATCTATGATAACATCAGTGTTGCTTTCTTTTGCATTGCCAGAAGTTTGATTATTATTATATTCTTCAAACACTGAGCCCCCCATATCAGCACTGTGTAGTAGACTTTGTTCCACATTTGACTCAAGTTTTGCAGAATCATTTCCTTCTAAGAAATTTCCAAGTGCTAACATTCTTGTATTTAATTTACTGTTTTTTACAGTCAGCCTGCAATTTTCTGAGAATCTGGTTGAAATCTTGCATACTGGCAAACTATTTTTTGAAGCATTTGGTATCACAGGGCTTTCATTTGACGCCCCAGTTTTTAATAGACTTTCCTCACTGTCACTGATGGATCCAGCAATGTTAGAATGTTCATTAGCACCCTCAGTATTTTCAGAGGTTTCTAATATAAACTCCCTTTTCCAAGATGCTGAGTCTTTAGGACAACCCTCCCCAGCCCCACCTGAGCACTCACTGGCAGTATCTCCAGAACTGTTTGGTTCACAGTGTGTATCCATATCCACCATGGTGCCTGCTTTTAGATGACCAACTGTAGAAGTATTTTCTGGACGCATCACTGAATGAAGTTCACATACTTGGCAATCAGCATCAACAATTGCACCAGTTTTGGGAGCACCCACTGCAATTCCCTTGGGAGCTCTCAGTTCCTTTCCAAACATGGGACAACATTTAGAACATTTCACATACCTAACTTTTTGTATAGAACAGTCTTTCTCCTCAGAGTCATTGCTCTGCTCTGACATATCAAAATCATCTTCACACCTTTTAGGGGCATCTTCCCCAGGTTCTTCAAAACCATTCAGTTCTTTCCTTTCTCCCTCAGCTAGTAGTGACCCATTTCTAGAAGGATCTGTTCCATCCCCCCATGTAGAAGTCCTGCATCCTGATTCTTGACAATCGAAATTTTGGAGGAGAAAACCATTCTTTTTGTAAGAGTTTGCATCCCTGATTGGTGATTTAACAGATGTCTCAGGTTCTTCATCTACTGCTTGCTCCTTATCTGGTATTCTCACTTCATTTTTGTGTACATATTCCCTCTCAGGGCTGCCCAGTTCTTTGCCCATGTTGCCTTTTTCAGGAGACAGGATCTCAGCACGCTCTTCTAAGCTTTCTGAGCAGTTAAATATATTACCTGTAACATAATTTGTATCTCCCTTGTTTTCCCATGTACAGGAAAAAGCAGCTTTTTCTGTGATATTAGTTTCAACAAAAGGGACAACTTCCGGAAGACTGAAATTTAGATCAGGAGACCTTGTGGATTCCAAGCCAATTCCTTCTTGCACAGGAGAATCTGTTTCTTCACTACTTATACAGCAATTCTTCAAGTCCTCTTGAGTAGGAAAAGCCAAGCCACTTTCACAATCCATTTCTGAAGTAGGCTGGCAGATGATCTCTGAAAAATTATTTGGCTTCACAACATTGTTTTCAGAGTTAAATGAACTGGAGCAAGTCTCAGTCACCAATTCCTTGCTTTGCTTATTTGAGTCCCCTTTTATTTCATCACATTTAACATTTTCAGTTATCAAGAGCTGATTCAGAGGATTTGCAAACTGTGCCTGAGAAGCAAGATTGTTTTCTATTAAGACAGATTCAATAGTACCCCCTCTTGCTAACAGCTCACTGCTGTCCACTTCTAAATCCTCTGAATTAACTTTGAATTGAGTTTCTTGAGATTCAAACACACTAAAGTTTTGAGTTTTGGACTGCTCACATTCTAATGTACTATACAAGTTTTCAGGCTGTTGTAGTTCACCTTTCACTTCTAACTCAGAGGATTCACACTCAGCTACTCTGCTTCCTGCATCAATAACACACGTTGTCTTTGGTAGTGCAAGTGTACCTACCAAGTCTGACTTCCCTTGAGACAAATTACCACAATTTTCCTCCTGATGTGGTTTGCTTTTTAAACATCCCCCCTTCTTTATGTCTACTAACTTTCCATTTTCTGCACTACAGAGCAGTTCTGATGATTCAGCTATTTCTAGAACACTTTCTCTGTTACATTTTGTGGCTAGTTCAATAGCTGGAGCTCTGGTTACATTCATGTCTTCAGTTCTGAGCTGTTCATCATCTTTTGGAAAGACTGACAATAAATTTCTGATTCCTTCAATAGCAGATACAGGTGAGTAACACCCAGAGACTTTAACGATCTCTGGTTCACACTCTCTGTCCACTTCATCTTTTGTTGTTTGCACATGTTTCTCCCTGTCAAGTTTTATTTCAGAGCACTGAGAGCATGCAGAAATCTCAATAGCTCCAGCCATGTTAGTTACTTTGATTGTATTTTTTGATTCATTTTCAACCACTTGATTCTGTATCAACACACCAGATGTCTCCTCAGAATCTTCACTCTGAAGCACAATGCATTGCTTAGCTGGCAAATGAGTAACACTTAGCAGAACAGATGCTTCTCTGGGAGTTTCTCTCTCTCCTAATAATCCATCTCTTTCTGCTAATTCAACCTGCTTTTCATGTGTACCCTCATTATCAACAGGTCTGATTAAGGTTACATTCTCCTCTGCTTGCTCACGACATTCTTCCATCAGATTCTGAGGCTTGAAACTTTGTAACACAAAAGCAGCTGTAGAAACTCCCTCTTCGCTGTTCATGTCCTCACTATCTCCTTCCTGTTCTTTGATGTCTTCCACTTTGTGTGCTGTTGCTTCAGTTAGCTCTCTGTTCTCAGTTTCCATATTCTCAGAATCCTCCTCCAAACAATCTTTGTTAGTTTCCATGTTTGTAATTAAAGTAGCAGCTTCAGCTTGGTTTATTTCAGCATCTCTCTGCTCTTTGCTTGCCATCTTTGGACTGACATGAATGTTCTTTCCATTCCGACTCAAATTAAGTGAGACTTCTGCATCAAGACCATGCTCACATGATTTGCTCTGTCTGTTACACTCCTCATTGAGGCTGACTACATTACAACTTGGAGGCTGAACTTGGCCTTCTTGTAAAATATCCTCTGCTATAGAAGTACTGCAATCACCTTCTTCGTCGCTGGAACATGTGACTTCTTCAAACATATCCTTCAATGAAAAAAAGTAAAGTTAATAATGTTCACCCTGGTACCAGTTTTAAGATCTCCTGCTCTAAACAAGTACACTGGTGGCCCTGATGCAGGAGTTTTGAGAGATTAAGGCTGATCAACAAAATTACAACCTTCTCCATCATTGTTCTTCATAGCAAATGGAAAGCACCTCTACAAAAAGTTAAGAGACTTCTTTACCTACTTACTTGCATTTTAAGATTACTGGAAAACTGTATTTGACTTCTAAGCTCTGAAATTTTGCTATGAAAGTCATGCTTAAATTGAACAGGAGCTGGGACTGTAAGTCTGCACCTGTGGGAAAAACTATGACAGCAAGTTGAGACAGAGGTGACTGTGCTGCTTTTGGCAGGGGTAGGTAATTTTCTTCACAGTAGCTACTTTAGGGCTATGTTTTGGATTTGTGCTGAAAACAGTGTTGATAATATAGACATGTTTTTGTTATTGCTGAGTGGTGCTTCTCACACTGCCACACTGGTGAGGGTGCTGGGGGTGCATGGGAAGCTGGGACAGCTGAGCCCAACTGACTGAAGGGATATCCCACACTGCTATGGCATCATGCTGAGTATATAAGGAGAGGGGACAAAGGAAGTCTGGAGTCATAATGTTTGTCTTCCTAAGTCACTGTTATGCCTAATGGAGCCCTGCTGTCCTGGGAATGGCTGGAGACCTGCCTGCCCATGGGAAATGGTGAATGAATTCCTTGGTTTGTTTTGCTTTTGTGCACAGCTTTTCCTTTACCTATTAAAATGTCTTTATCAACCCACACATTTCCTCACTTATACTCTTCCACTTCTCTCCAGGATCCCACTGGTGGGGAAGTGAGCAAGCAGATGTGTGGTACTTAGTTCTTGGCAGGGGTTAAATCAGGACACATTATCTTTTGCTCCCTTCCACAGGCATTATGCTACAAAGTAAAAAAAAGTATCCATATTGATCTAAACACACAGAGACCCTCTCAGTGCATGAGTAACTAATACTGATAGTAAAGGGGAAAAAAAAAGCCCAGGATTATAAAATCTGTGGTAGTTCTACAGTAATTTTAAGACTAAGTGCCAAGTGAGACACATCCTGAACTCACCTGTGTACTCGGTGGTGAAAGCTGCACTGGAGAAAGCAGAGCAGGGAGAGGCCTGGCCCAGTTCAATATATCCATCACATTTCCACCTGGGCCCTTTTGCTCCTGATCAGAGAAGTCTGAAGTGCTGTGTTCCCCACCTGTCTCTATTATCACATCTACACTTTTATCCTCACTGCTGTGCAGATGTTCTTCAGTAGTCCTGTTCTCAACACAATCATCTCCAAAAGGCTCAGGACTTGCTTGAAGTTGCATGGCTGTTGCAGAATTTTGCTTTACAGCACTTTCCACTGACGAATACCAAGGTCGTGCTTTGCCATCACACTTCCTGATCTTTGGGTGGATTTGTGAAGTGTCTAAGACAGAATAAGATTGTTAAGAAGTTAAATATTTTCCCTTCTGATTTCTCTTTCTAGATATAATATGTAATAGTAATAAAAATGAAATGATGCCCAAAAAGGCATAATAAAACTGTTTAGAGACAGAGTTTTAGTCCATAAACAGCACAGTATTTATTAGAGCGACGCTGGGGAAACTCACGGTTAGTGCCAGACAGAGTTCCAAAGTTATCAGTGTAAAGTCAGGGTATTTATCCAATTTTTGTGAGAGATTACAACATTTCTATTTAAATATTCATATTATTGCAACACTTAATTATAATATTCATAACAGGCAGAGTCCAGGCGGAGTCAGGGGCGGGGTCGTCCTTTTGAGGAATATTTTGGTGGGAGATCCTGTTACTTCATCCTGGTGGTGGTCATATTTCTGCTCCTCATCATCATGAACTTTTCAACTTCTCCTGGGTTTTGCTGACTTCAGGATGGGTTTTGCAAGAGTTTTGGACTCAAACCCTTTATATCCTTTTATGTCCCTACCCTATCTCCTGGTATGTAAGTGTAAGCATTCTTTTTGCAGCCCAGTACCATCTTGGATAATGCCCAAGTCCTGGTTTCTATCTAAACATCCCTCAGAGCTTCAGTCTCAGGAACTATATTTTGTGTTAACTCTTTGGGTTCTGGGTCCTTGCTCTACTTCAGTAATACCATATTTTCAAGTTATGTTCCAACAGAAGATTTTAATGTCACTTTCAGAAATACTTTTCTTACAGAGATAAGATTTTATTACTCACCAACAATTATTTTTTTTCATGAAAAAGGCATATGTGTATCCAAAGAGCTTCTCCCCACAGACCTTCTGGCTTGTATCTTTATGACTATTCTTCCCAATTTTTCTTATCAGGAAAGGCCATTTTTGGTAGGACTGAAGGTCCATATAGCTCAATGATTTATTTCAGTCCTTGCTCAATAACTCATGGTCACGAAAAGCAGGACAAGTGTGAAGGGACATTCCCCACTCAGGCTGTAACTCAGCTTAAAGCATCCTGCAGCTTCGAGCCAGCAGCTGTGCTTGCAGGCCATTGTACATACAAACATAGCAAGGGATATGTTGACTCCATTAAAGGGGTATATTACAAAACCTGATCAATAACTCCATTTCAAAGGTTCATCTCACTCATTTCATGCAGCAACTCCTTAATAAAATCTCCACTGCTGCAATGGACACCAGAAGGAGGGAGAAAATGCTCAGCCTAAAGGACCTTAGCACCTCATATTCCCCAAAGACAAGTAAGCTCTGCTATCTCCTTTGCATCTTTCAAATTTTAAGGTCATACGTTGTTTTATGAAATTATTTACAAGCTACAGTCACATAGTTTCCAGGATGTTCTAAATATTCTCATGAAAAACCTAGATTCTGTTTACAATTTAAGTTCCATTAGATGGTCCAAGGGAAAACAACCATCTTCTTTCACAAGCAGAAAGAAAGAAGAAAAACTCAGGAGGTGATTCTCTCTTAGATTTCTTTCATGCTGCTTTGTGCCAATTCATTCAAAGCTCAGAACCTTCCCCACACTGAAGTGGGCAGCAACACAGTTACATGTTTTGCCTCTAGATGAACTTGAGTTAGAGAATTGGGAAGTTTACTTTTCACAGTGAACTACACAATAGTAGTAAGTTACCAGGAACATTATACTCTCAAGATCAGTTATGCATGTACAGGAGGGGCAAGAACACACCACCCATTGAAAAGTTTCCTATGAGAAATGGATTTCTGAATAACTAAGAGATCCTCCATCCTTCTCTACTCATCCCTTTCCAACCCAGTCCCTGAGAACAGTGAATTTCTTTAGGAATGAGAGGCCTTTAACTGCAAGAAGAGCTGTCATAGCAATTTTTAAAGGTTCAGGATATGGCAAGTTTCTCTGTTGGAAATGTCAACTCTTTGGCCAAAACTTCAGGTCCAGGAAGAGCCTGACTCACATTAACCCCATCTCATTGAACAAATCGTCTCACATATCCCATTTTGCAGACAAACTTGACTTTATCCAGGGAACTGCACTCTTTTTCATCATGTCATTTATTGAAATGATTAAGTTCTCTCCTGAAATCTACAACCTGGAAAAATTCCAAAAAAAGCATGTTCTATGTGCAAAACTTTCTCCACACTGAAGTGGGCACAAAGAGGGATTGGCTAGAAGGGAGAGTTATGGTTAAATGCTTCGTTTTATGAAAGTACTGTAGTTTCCTTGAGAAGAGATGAATAAGAAAGATGGGAATCAAAAGTTCCCCTTGCGGTGGATGGGAAAGGGATGACACTAGAACCTGATATCCATAAAATCACATATATTTAAAACTTTTCAGTTTCTTGTGCTTGTTCTTGTCATTTGATTGACCCTTGATCAAGATAATAAATTGAGAATATCAGGGCACAACTGTCTAGTTCAGTTTTGGAGCTGAAGCCACAGGTCTGCTGCATTAAACTCATGGAAGTGAGGTTGGTCCTTATATTCTGGCACCTCTTAAGTGGATTCCTCTGGAACACATCATTGAGATCTACACTAGTGGCAAATTTTCAGACCTAATAGGGTGGGAAGACAGAATAACAGCTCACCTTCAAACCTCTTAATACAGTTGGGTACCTATCCCAGACAGTATCTCTACACCCTGAGTTACAGCAAGATCAAAGCTGTAGATAAACTAAAAGTAAAATTACGTATTAAGAAGCACATTCTGGAGAGGCAATTACAGAAATACTAATGCAGTTTCAAGGCAGTTGTTACCTCTGAGTGCAGAAATAAAATGGTATCTTGTCATGTAAAGTTAAAGCAGTTTGCTGTGAATGAGCATATGGATAACTATTCAGATTATTGTTTATTATTATACTGAATATAACATTCCAGTGAAGAAAATGGAGGGAACAGCTTCTTAAATTTTACAAAACCAACTATGTTACAATGTGTTTGTTTCAAACTAAAAAGAGCACCCATAATTCACATCATATACTACAGAGTTTATAATGATAAAATAATTACAGTGTAAACACGAGGTGAGTTTTGACTACTTAAAAATAGTCAAACCAGCTGATATTAAAAGAATTTGATTTCTCAATTACAAAAACACATTACAATAGCTTTTAATTAAAAGAAAGGTCAAGTTTACTTGGCTGTTTAAATTAATATTTGAATTATTTTCAAACATTCTAATTGCACATGTACTTGACCAGGCAGTCGCCAGAGAAAGTAACTCTTTCAAAAAAGTGCTATGCAAATACTACTCAACTTTAACCTACCTTCTGTAACAGTCAGTCTTCTTCTTTCAGACCATGCCTTATCCTGAATAGAAGCTGAAAAAAAGTAACAATACTTGTTTGTGGTCAGAAAAAGAGAGATATTCCAGAAAATTTTGAGACTTTGTATGCCATCCTACCCAAGACAGGATGATTTTCCTCATTCTCTCTTTTTCCTGTTGCACTGTCAATGCACATCCAGAGTTCTTCTAACAAGAGCTTCACTTTTCCTGTTAAAATAAATAAAAATCTTTATTTATTTAAAATAAATTGAGAAAATTGAACAGTCATTTGTGTTTCTTTATTTTTAATCATAACACAGACGTGCCTACAACAAAATACAAAATACTCACAACAAATATGAAGGTACCAGCTTCAGAGAAAGAGGAATGCTAGATACCATTAAAGGAATGGATTCCCTACTGGCCATATCCACACAGAAGACAAAGGAACAGGTGTAGAATGCTCCTGCTTTTTCTTTTTCTAGTGAGCACTGCAAGTCTTGCAGCAGCCACCAAAGTGAAATGTAAAAGCATATTTCAATGAAGCACTAGTGAAATTAAATGGCTTTCTGAAACAACTCAACTGACATGAGCATAAATGAGGGAGGAAATCTGGGCAGATTTATATCACATTTATGCCCACTCAGTAATAACACATTTTAGTCTCATCATGGAGTAATAGCACCATGTATCTGAATTATCTAATTAACTAATTATCAGGCCACAACATTAGGAGACCCTGTCTAGAGTCCTAACAGCACCACTCTAGGTGATGTCAAACAACTCACTTTCAGTGACAGAAAGGCAGGTGGAGGAACAAAAACAACCCAAAACCTCAGTAAAATTCACAAGTATCTCATCTGCTTATTCCAAAACTATCATCGGATTCAACAACCAGGAACTGAGAGTATTAGTTTTATGCCAATTCCTTAAGGGAAAGGCCACAGCAAATTGCTATTCTTTTATGAAGAGGCATATTAATAAAACTCGGCACGTAAGAGGAAAACCTGAGAAATTTTGCTTAGCAGCTATTAACAGCACTGACATCTTCTAATTACTAATAAACTCTTGCTGCTTTTTGAAGGTGAAATTAGTGCTCAAATATTAGTTTCCCTGTTTTGCCAGGAATCAAAAATGGAAACATGAAATTGGGTACTAACTCAGTACAATCCAAAAGGAAGTGAAAAAATATGCCACGACACACAGGAACTGACAAGGTATACCTTGTCCAGAAGATTTCTGAAACAAACTTATTTCAAAGCAAGAAACAGAACAGGGAAGTTCTTTTGCCTCAAAATTGCCTTTAGAATATCTAAACAATTCAAAAGCAACAGCAGCATTTTAAAAGATTACAAACATACAAAAAATACGTTTGCGTAAAGTTTGGCCTCAGTGCTTTAGAGGAAGTGTAGAAGGAGTTTGGTCTATTACAATTAGATTCAGATAATTTGTAGCACATATTTTAGATCATTAGGAGAACCAAAGTCAATAGGATAAGCTACAGTTGGAACTCCTGAATTTCCACTTGATTTACTAAGCCCCATATAGAAATTGTAGCCGATTATACTCCTATTTTATCCTTTATGATTTCAGTGAGTTTCAAAGACAAAAGGAACACTTGTATTTTTCTCAGTGTTTGCATTCTGTTTTATAATTGCACATCAACTGACCTCACATATGCCCATGGCAGACTAGTCCTTTTTATGAAACAAGTATTCTCCTTACTGCAATACTGAAAATAGTCATCTGTTACATTAGTCCTTCATCAGTGCAACACACTTATATCAACTACATCTGCTCTTACAGCACTTCTGTCAGTATCCTACTTCCAAAAATGCAACTCCAGAAGAGTTGCAATAAATTCATAACAATTGGTTCCACACAGAGAACAGGGCTGCAAAAACTCTTACCTTTGTCTATATCTGTTTTAAGGTCTTCACTGGAACTCTGGGTCTCTGCATGCTTAACTACTAAAAAGAAGAGAGGTGGAAAGGAAATGTTCAAATGGAACAGTATCACATACAAATCTGAAGGCAATAGAAGGTAAACACTTACCTTTTCTGCACTTCTCTTTAATTACACCATCAAGTTTCCCCTGTTAAAATTAAAAGGTATTAATTTTTCATGCCATGATTTTTTATGAGCATCTACTCCTAATGAGCACGAAATCTAAATCAACAATTCAAAGGTCACTCTTCAGCTAGAAAATTTCTGTCTCTTAAGGTGAACTGTTATGTCTAGTTACTCAATATCCCCAACAAAAGTAATTTTACTGTTTCAGTATCTCTATTATTAGACTAGTAGCTTCCTTACTTTCCCCAAAAAATACTTAAAAAACTTCACCTTAAGCAAGGAAAGCCTTACCTGTGCCTTCTTTAGCTCCTTTTCAAGCCTTTTCTTTTCAGTTTTCAGTTGTCTGAACTCTTGTGTGTGCTTTGTTGCAGCCTCTTCATGAAAAAAGAGCCAAAATTCAACTTAGAAACCACACTATGATGGCCACTAATTTAATTAGTGCCTGTCACTAGTCTGCAAATCAAATTACCAGTGAAAAATAAATAGATAACGTGAAATACAAATCTACTGAAGCTGTATTTGGGGTTAGTAAGGCAACAACTCCTGCATACAAGTATGTTGTCTTCTATTGCATAATTACTGTTCTGAACTGCTGCAATACATTTATTAGTTTTCTCACTTACATGCAAGAATGAACAGTTGGTCATATTGTAATGATATTGCACTGTAGAACAATTTACACCATGAAAAAAATGAAATAAAATTGAGAATGAGGTGCAATATGTTTTTTACGCGTTTTATTCTCTTATTTAATAGAGGGCTCTGGCTCAAAGATGGAAACCACCACAGTCAGCTGCATTAGAAAGATGCAGATAGCACACAATACTAATAAACAGAGAAGAGGACCTTATGTTTTAATGTCTAACAGACGCCTGGCAAGAGTGCAGATGGGTGGGAATACAGAGGATAGGGTACATGAATGAGGGCTGAACGTGAGGGTCCCAGGACAGTAGAGAAAAGAGAGACGGAATTTGCCTGCTGATCAGATCAGGTCACAGAAGAGAGCAAATTGAAAGAAAAGGGGTAAAAAGGCAGCTCAGGTGGTTGGCAGACAAAAAACAACCACAGCAAAAGATGTGAGGTCTGGGATAGTTAATGAACACAGAACCAAAACCAAAACACACATAAGATAGTCACTGAAATTGGACCTAACACAAACTCTCTACCCCAGTATTTTGTTCTAGTTCTGACAGAATTTGAGCTTTTAGAGGTAGGTGTGTATAAAAATCTGGCTGTCCTATAATGGAAATCCAAAATTCTCATCAAAATGAACAACGTGTACCTGTACTTTAGAGTAGGATTTGGGGGTTTCAAGTCTCTCAGTTCACTGCACTTTAAACTATGGTAGGCACAGCTGTGAGCATGCTGTGAGTGCAACTATTTGCCATACCAACTGACAGCACAAGTACCAGAAAGTTTTATGTATATCCATAAAAAACCCCAGTGCCATGAGGCAAACAAACAGACTGACCAACCAAAATACAAGGGCCAGAATATTCAAAAAACAGAAAATATGCACCAGGATCACATGTATTTAAATATGATTATAAACATGACTAGAAGAATAATTGAGCCAGAATTATTAGAACACTGGAGCACAGGCCCTATGAAAACAGCCTTGTTGAACTGGACTTAATTAGTCTGAGAGGAAAACAAAACAAATCTTAGAAGGAATCCAAGAACAGCTGTCCTGTACAAGAAGGTATCAAGAAGAGGGAACGAGACTGTCCACTGCTGTATGGCAGACATCGGGTGTAAACTGCAGCATGACAGTTTCCCACTGGTTATAAGGAAAAACATGTCAGTCAGGTAGTGATTCAAACTGCCTGGACAGGCTGGCCAGAGTCCATCCTTTGAGGTTTTCATGACCAGAAGCTCCCTTCCAACTTGATTCGTGCCATGTGCTTAAGATACATAGAAGAAAACATTTTGCAGGAGGGCTGATGTAATTCCACATAGTACTGCCCTGCTTTGCTCCTAGGGGCCTCAGAGTTAAAGTTACAATTACTTCTTTGGGTAGAAAAGCAACCAAGAGATGGAGGTGGGCAACAGTACAGTAACACAATATAGATAGTTACCTTCAAGTTTCTTCACTTTTGTTTCCAGTTTCTTTCTCCTGTCAAAAAGAACACAATAACAGATAATTTTTTAAATAATGTTGCATGAAAAGCCAGAAAAAAATAAATCTAGCCATTTCAGAAAAAACACATTTCCTATACCCAGGTCCTGTGGGACCAGTGAGTCCCTAAAGTTGAAAAAATAAATTAGTGGCATGTTGCTGACATTCTCACACATATAGCTGTATCTGAGTTTGCTTTTAAGAGGGTCAATCCACTAATGCAGGTACATAAATATGCCTTTAGCTGTATCAAGGATTTAGAAACAAAACCCCAGAACACTGGCTTCGGTAGGGAAGTTCTAGCCAGGTGGGGGTTGGTCTCTTCTCCCAGGCACTCAGCAATAGGACAAGGGGGCACG